>JBBMEF010000023.1:10084165-10106822 GCA_037832685.1 Sicyos baderoa
TAGGAAATTTGAGAGAAAATAGGCTTAAATTTGAAAAACAAAAAACAAGAAACCAAATGGTTATCAAACGGGACCTACGTTATACAAGCCGCCAATTCCTTTTAACAATATTGACTTGATTTTGAAATAATCTAATTAAACGTTATACTTTTTTTTTTTTTTTTATTGTTTTCAAACAATCTTCTAATGAAATTAGATTGATTGAAGAATTCATTTCAACACACTATCGTCTTATAAGGATGTTTTTTTACAATTTTAATTTCTTTTAAGAATTTTTTTTATTTATCAATTTTTTTTTTTAAAAAATAAAACAATACATTGAACTAAAAAATAAAACGAAATTTAGGCTCGTTAACACATTCTACCTTATATTTGCAATAGTTTTTTTTCTTTTCTTTTTTATCAGTTATAGAACTCAACTAATGATGAAACATAATTTTCTATTAATAATAAAACTTAAGTAGTGATATTGAGTTTTAGTAATACTCAATTTAAATTTGTCTGCTGCAAATAAATTAGTTTTGATTTTATGCTATAGATAAAAAATGTTACTTTATTTATTATACATGCAAAATCTCAAAATAAAACAATACAAATTACCTTAAACTATGAAATTTATTATAATTACTCTTAAATTATTATTAGTTTAATCTATCGGTCTTTAAAATTTATCAAGCCTTGAGACCGCAATTTTTTACTCTTACTATTTTTTTAAATGGGGAAAATTGATTATATCACTTAACAAAGTATAGAAGGTAACAATATTATCGTAAAAGTTACTTTTAAAAAAAGAACAATACTTATTTGAGAGTGGATAAGTATTTTCTTAAAACCACATATTTTTATTTTTTTTTAAAAAAATTAGTTTGATTGATGGGGAGAGAAATAATAAAGTTAAAAATATGTGGTGTTAAGGATGAGTAAATATTTCCAACATACTTACTCACCCGTAAGTAAGTATTACTCTTAAAAAAATTGAATGGACAAGAAAAAAATCCCCAATCCCATATCCTATCTTAATAAGATGTATCCTATGTATAGCTATCATCAACTTTTTATATATATATATATAAAAGATGTTAAGAAAATGATAATAATTATTTTTATTTTTGAAACAAAGAAAATGATAATAATGAAAGGAGTGATTAGAGGATAGGCGTGAAGATTTGAGGGAAAAGTAAGCACTAAAAATTGTCCATGAATAGAAGAGGGGCCCACTTAAGTTGGGTATGATTGGAAATCCATAATCAGTATTTTTTGAAATCGGAAAACGTTTCTAACGCATGCTTACGTTTTTTTATAAGAAAAATATTTAGGTTTAAAGTATGATATTGGTCTCTTACTTTATAGTTTCTTTGTAAACCTCAAAACCGCTCATTTATCAATCCATAATTGAGGTCACTGCCTTCCTTATAAACAGACTCAACCTAGGGAACAAACCCCTTCAAACAAAGTATAAGCTAAACTCCACAATTTGGAAAACGGTTAAATTATAGAAAATGCCCCTATATTTTGAAAATTGTCTCAAAAATACCCCTGAACTTTTAAAAGTATCAAAATTGCCCTTGAACTTTAACAAAAGTTTCAATAATGCCCTTACCGTTAAAATTGGATGGAAACCGTTAAAATTTGATTTCAAAAATACCTAACACAAGCTTAGATTTGTTAAAATAATTATGTTACCCATACATTTAAAAACTAAATCAATCGACAATGAGTAGAATAATGATTAATTTTATAAATACTATAAGATATAAACATGTACTTGTTAGAGTTTAATGAGTTTCACTATAATATTAGAATATCACAAGGTTTTATCTCAAAATTAATTGACAATGAGAATACCCTTTAATTTTACAAATGCTAGATGTATCATCACATTTTTAATGTGGATACTCAACACAATTCAATATAAATAATTAATACTTACATAAAAATAATTCATAAATTAGAAATACAAAAGTAAAATTTGTCTTTTAGGAACACAATTAAATTTCTATAGGATTATTGAAATGAAACTTTAATATTTTATTAATTTTTATATTTTTTTAAGACTAGGGGTATTTTTGAAACCTTTTAAAAATTTGGGGGTATTTTTGAAACATTTTAAAAGTTTGGGGGTATTTTTTAAATCAAATTTTAACGATTTCCATCAAATTTTTAACGGTAAGGGCATTATTGAAACTTTTGTTAAAGTTCAAAGGCAATTTTGATACTTTTGAAAGTTCAGGGACATTTTTTAGTCAACCTTCAAAGTATAGGGGCATTTTCTATAATTTAGCCTTTGGAAAACAATCACACACACGCCCAACAAGATATCATTTTTTTTATATCCCTCAATGTTCGGGCCAGTTTACGTGCACCTCGACTAATATCACATAACATATCATAGAAAATTAATTCTTAAGTAGGTGGCCATCATCAACTTAAGCATTCAAAGGTCCTCTTTAACAATTGAGCCACTCTATGATGGTTGACAACAAGATATCATAGCAAAAGTCAGCTCTAGGAAGTAAGAAATCAAGACAATACATGGCCTTTATCATACATGTATCTTAAAAATCTAAAACTCCAAACTTCGTTGATTTAATGATGATTGACTTTTGAAACGTTTTGAGAAATAAATTGTAAAGCCCGACTTCTAAAACCATTATAGACCCGATTCTTACTCAACATGCATCATTCAAATATTGTTATAATAGAAAACAGTTAAACAAAACTTCTTATTAAAAAGCTATATCGTTCAACCAAGAATAAAACATGATTCAAGCCTCTAGCCAGAGATTATAAAAATAGTTTTCAATAATTTTTGTATTAGCGATGATGAATATTTTCTTCGAGAAAGTCTTTGCTCCTCTACAGTTTTGAAATTCAATTCGCCATATATTTTGGTGGGTTCTTGTTTCTTAATAGTCATCATATTATAAGCTTAGCTCCCAACATGATTTTTATATCAACCAATGTAACGTTGGACTAATTGTTTCACATATTTTACATTAGGTTATATATCATTCTTTTATGTATAAAAATTAAAGGTCGGTTCAAAAATATGTTTTATTTCCTTTAGAAGTTTTTTGGCTTTACAACTTTTCAACTATTACCTGGTCTTGGTCCAAGATGTAGTCTAGGGTTAAGTTTATTTAGATGTCTCTTGACTTTTCATTTTCTTCTCCCTTGTATGGGATTTCCATTTTTGTAAGGTTTTTTTAAATATTAATTATCTAATGTAATATCTCGATTTCAAAACAAACAAAAAGTATGTTAATACTTTGACACAAAGCTTCGATTCCCCACTAAAAAAGTAATGTTTTTGTTTTAAAAAAACATCAAATAACACCACGCAAAAACCAATATTGGCCACAACTATTCACAAAAATTAAAAGGTTGAAGCATACAAAATGATTATGAAAAGAACTCTCGATTGAATGAGAGTCGAATATCGATTTTTGGGATCGTAAATGTGATAATGGTGTTGAAATGAATTACGTACCAACCAAACAATAAAATTATCACGTCATCGTTCCTTCTGAAAACTGAAAAAAATTATAAGAAAAATTAAAGATTATATCAATTTTTAACTATTCTCATTTCCTTCATTTAGTTGAATTAACTGTCATGGAATGTCAAAATTGTAATAATGTCTTAACTAAAAATATTATTTGTCACAATCTTGTATGCTTTTTTTTGTTTCTTTTTTTAAAGAAGCAATAATTTAGTTTAGACGAGAATAATTACAAAAAGAATCATTAGATTATTGAGTCACAAAAAAATGATTTTCCCATAACTATTTTTTATTCCTATAATAACCATTTTTCATTTGTTGCTACATTTTATTCTTTTCACATTCAATATTTTATTATCAACTTGATTATCCTTTTCAACGTAAATATAAGTAATACTTCATCTTCTAATCATTATTTTCATTCAAATATAAATAATATTTCCCCCAAATGATCATTTTCTCCCATATTTTTACTATGATTTCATCTCTTTATAATCTTTTTTATTCTTAAATGTCCAAATACTTCGTAGGAAATTCTAAATAAGCGAAGTAAATGAAAATAAAACCCAAAACATTTCGGATAAGAAAAAAAGAAATAGCAAAATATAAATTTAATTTTTATAATTTGAAGAAAGATATAATTTAATCTTTATAATTTTAAAGTCTTAATCTAGTACTTTCTCAAATAATAGTCAAATGGAAATCAAACTCGAGAGTATAAAATTAAATTAATATTTTTTTTTTTAGAACCATTAAATTAATGAATTACTACAAATATATATTTTACCTATAATCAAAAGAGAATTTGTACTATATACCAACTTAAGGACCCTACTAGAATTATAGCATCTTTTTATCAAAAATTGGTTTATACCAATTTTTCGTAAAAAATTGTATAAATTTCGAGTGATTGAACTCAATAAACAATATCTGATTGTATTCAATCAGTTTGTTGAGTGATTGAATTTTATCACCTTTATTCAATTGAATCAATCATTTAACCGTGATTGAACTCGATCACTCTTTTCAAATGGTCCATTTTCCGGTTTTAGTATACATGCAATTATTTTCAATTTTATACTATAAATACAATTTTTTAGTCCATTTTTATTATACATGAAAAAAAACCCAAAACAAAATAGTCTCGACTGACTGAGCATAACAGACAGACAGGCAAAACATTCGGCTGGTACAAAAAGTGTTCAACAGAATCCAAGGTGGCAAAGTGGGACCCACAGGCGCATATCTCAGCGTTGACTAAAAAACAAAATTAGCGTTTTTTTTCTTCCTCTTTTTCTTTATCGGTGTGCTGAGTCGGCCCAGGTGGGCCCCCTACCCCTAAAACCAAAAATCACACACCTGCCAAAAGCAACTCCCTTTTCTCACTCTCTTCTTTCTTTCACTTTTGATTCTCAAAAACAAGAAAACCAAAAATCATCTGCAAAATTCAACACAATCCCATTCCCTATAATTCTCTTAAAACCCACCTTGATTTTGTCTTCAATGGCGGATTGACCTCATCATGGCTGCTTTCTGGCTCTCTGCTTGGCTTTAAAGGGCCCATTCAGCTGTGGGGAGTGGCTGAGCTTTGGTGCTTTCTGTAATGTGGGTGCGGCGGCTCGGTGAAATCGCCTCGGGTTTCGGAGGAGATGGTGAGGATGGGGCTCAATGGGGCTTTGGTTTTGCTTTGCTTCATCTTTGTGCCCCAATTTTGTGTCATTGTCTCTGCTACTGTGGAAGGTGATTTTTACTTTTTGTGATTTTGTTAACATGGTTGTTGAATTTGATGGATACCCACTTGATCAATTGTATCTTTATATACTCTAAGTTCATGTGGTTTTGTTTGAGAGTTATTTGGCTGTCATGATTTCAAATAGGTTGAACTTTGAAGCACATTTGGTTGTATTACTCCACAGTAATCACCTATCGAGAACTAGTTTTCTTTACAACCAAATGGTATAGGGCGAGATAGTCAGTCCCGTAAGAATAATCAAGGTGCATAATATAAGCTAGCGGGACACTCACAGAAAGAAAAAAGTATTATTGAATTAATCTATGGTGATCACCTACTTTAAAATTAGTTTTCTACGAATTTTCTTGTCAGCCAAATATTGTAAGGTCAGCCAGCTAATCCCGTGAAAATAATTGAAATGTCACGGATTAAAAAAATGTATTATTGAACTAAGTGGCAGATATTGAGTCTGATTCTAAGAAGTTGTGTGTTTTATGTACTCTAAGCAGCTACTGCCCTGCATATATTTCGATCGAATTTGGAAGATCCAAACAATGTTCTACAGAGTTGGGACCCTACCCTTGTTAACCCCTGCACTTGGTTTCATGTCACTTGCAACAATGAAAACAATATTATTAGAATGTAAGAACTTCCTTTCTCTATCAGCATTCATTCATTCATTCCTTCTTCTGAGATTAATTAGTGAACTTGTACACCTTGGTCAACAATGCTATACAAATTCTTACCGATTTTCGGCGTTCTTTGCAGCGACCTTGGAAATGCTGGATTGTCGGGTAAATTGGTACCACAACTTGGTCAGCTTAAAAGCCTTCAATACTTGTAAGTCAATTCACTCAAAGCTTTATATATACTTGAATTCCTCTTGCATGAGCAGTTTGTATTTGGTGGATTCTTACCAACATGTGCTGTTTTGCTCTTTTGTTAATGATTTTGATGTTTTGTAGGGAGCTTTATGGTAACAACATAAGTGGAGAGATTCCAGATGATCTTGGGAATCTGGAAAACTTGGTGAGCCTAGACCTTTACTTGAACGGTTTAACTGGCCGGATTCCAGAAACGTTTGGCAACCTCGCACAATTGCGCTTCCTGTATGAACATTCATCCTTCCTTATATCACTTGCGATATCGCTAGATTACATCTTGTGTGATCTTAATTTCATGTATTACGACACTTGCTTCTCTAGAGGTTGATTTTACTAATTGTGAACCATCAAGGAGTGACGTAACGTAGTGGTCAAGAAAGGTCTTAAATAACTAAGAGGTGATGAGTTCAATCCATGGTGCCCACCTACCTACCTAAGAATTAATTTGCTAGGAATTTTCTTGGCATTCAAATATTGTAGGTACCGTGGTCCGTGAGAACAATCAAAGTGCACGTAAGCTGGCACGGACACTCACGGATATCAGAAAAAAAGATTTAACTCATTGTGTGTTCATGCAATTCTCTTTATACCATACATGCTTCCATTTTATGTAACTTATGAGTACTTTCTCTTGGTAAATCTTTGTAAGGATAGCCGGCTTAATGACAACAAATTATTTGGCTCAATACCAATGTCCTTGACTAATATTTCCACCCTGCAAGTCTTGTAAGTCTCTACATTGTATCTTTTCATGCCTTCAACCTCAATTTCATTACCAGTGAAAAATGATAATAGAAGTTTAAATTAAGTGGTTATACTTATAACGTAGTTTCGACGCCGTGCACAGGGATCTATCGAACAACCTTTTATCTGGACGGGTTCCTAATAATGGCTCATTTTCACTATTTACTCCCATCAGGTATTTTGCTGATAAATCACACAAACTTCCTTCCATATCAATGTTTGTTGATCCCCAAATGATTGCTGTTGTTCTGTTTGTAGTTTTTCCACGAACTTCGATCTCTGCGGTCTCGTAACTGGAAAACCCTGCCCCGGGGATCCTCCTTTTTCTCCTCCACCACCATTTGTTCCACAGTCAACATTCTCTTCCTATGGTATTAACCAGCTAGAAAGATTATACAAATATGCTATTGTTCTAACTTCTAGTACTCTACCACAACTACTAGTTCTATTGGAATATTTCATTTCAGCATTTTGTTGCACATATCATTGACCTAAGTAACTGCCTTTAGGCTTTAGGTTCAATTATACAATGTGTTTGTTGAAACTAAAAGAACTGAGGTTCATTACAATTTTAGAAATAGGTTTATATAGTTTTGTTTTATCACTCAAAATCTCTCTGCTATTACTGATGTTAACAGTTATTTATTTTTTATTTTTACATAGAGGAGAGTGTAACTGTGTAAGTCTGTATCCAAATAAAACATCAACATATGAAAACTGTTAACATCTAGTAACAATGGAAACGTTTTGGAAGATTTAACCAAACTATATGAACATATTTAAACTCTTAGAACCATAAGATTTAAATTGAAACAAAGTAGAAACCCGCAAACCATTGTACCATTCGGCGTATATTTGAGAAATCTTATAACATGAGTGATTACTCTACAGAAGAAAACAATCCCAATGGAGCAATTGTTGGAGGAGTGGCTGCAGGTGCTGCTTTACTTTTTGCCACTCCAGCTATCATATATGTCTATTGGCATCGAATGCGATCACGAGAAACATTCTTCGATGTCCCTGGTTTGTTTTGGTCACAACAAATTCACTGACTCTTACCTTTTTTTAGCTTGCAAGTCACCATAACTTTTGTTTATGCAGCGGAAGAAGATTCCGAAATCAACTCGGGGCAGTTGAAGAGGTTTCCCTTGAGAGACTTACAAGTTGCAACAGATAACTTCAACAACAAAAATATTCTCGGTCGAGGCGGATTCGGTCTCGTGTACAGGGGACGCCTGGCTGATGGCTCATTAGTTGCAGTAAAAAGGCTCAAAGAAGAGCGTACACCAGGAGGGGAGTTGCAGTTTCAAACAGAAGTAGAGATGATTAGCATGGCTGTACATCGAAATCTCTTACGACTACATGGATTTTGTACAACGACAACCGAACGCCTCCTTGTTTATCCTTATATGGCTAATGGAAGTGTTGCATCATGTTTAAGAGGTACAGTTTCTTGTTTTGACTTGTAAATGTTAACTCTGTCAAGTTCAAGTTATTATAAAAGTTCAAGTGAATCTTGTTTAGTATGTTCTTTTACTAAGTTTTGATGAAATATCAAAACCATTTAAATTCATCTCTTCTGTTAATTGGCATAACCATCTTTACTATTATCTCACAATGTATCAAGTATATTTTTCATAGAACGGCCGCAATCCGAAGCTCCTCTCGACTGGCCAACTCGGAAGAAAGTTGCATTAGGCTCTGCAAGGGGCCTTTCTTATTTACATGATGGATGTGATCCAAAAATCATTCATCGTGATGTGAAAGCTGCAAATATTTTACTAGATGAGGAGTTTGAGGCTGTTGTTGGTGATTTTGGTCTCGCGAAACTAATGGACTACAAGGATACACACGTTACAACCGCGGTACGTGGTACTATAGGACATATAGCTCCGGAGTATCTCTCAACTGGGAAGTCGTCTGAAAAGACTGATGTTTTTGGCTATGGCATTATGCTCTTGGAGCTCATAACTGGACAGCGGGCTTTCGATCTCGCTCGACTTGCAAACGATGAAGATGTTATGCTGCTTGATTGGGTATGGACTCTTAAACTCTTGCAAAGTACTCTTTTTTTTAACAGTTTTGACTAACCTCTCTCATTTTGATTACAAAACTTGGGGAACTTTTCAGGTCAAAGGCCTTCTAAAAGAGAAAAAGTTGGAGATGTTGGTTGACCCTGATCTGAAGGACAACTATGATGAAATTGAAGTTGAGCAAATCATCCAAGTAGCACTTCTCTGCACACAAAGCTCGCCCATGGAACGACCGAAAATGTTCGATGTCGTTAGAATGCTCGAAGGAGATGGCTTGACGGAGCGATGGGAAGCATGGCAGAGAATCGAGATCATCTACCACGAAACCGAATTGGCGTCTTCTCAAACTTCTGAATGGATGGCTGATTCAACCGAAAATGTTCATGCTTTTGAATTATCAGGTCCTAGGTAACTAACATTTTGATAGAAACAAAATGCCATCATTTTTCCCCCCCCTGTGATTTAGAGTGGTTACTTTTTGCTTCACAAAACCTGTGTATATGAGACTTGTTAGAGCAAAATATGTATACATAGCTGAATTTTCAAAACTGTTTTATCTAGTTCTCTTTGATTAATAGTGTTATTTATAGGTATTGTCTTACAAGTCATGAATTTTAGAACATTTTTTTTCTTCCCAAATTCTTTGTATCAAGGTATTCAAATGGTCATATGACTTTTCCAATATGTGTAAGTATGTGACTCATCAACTTACTTAGCCTAGAGTCACGTATAGGCTTAATTATCGTAATTTGAGATCCTTTAACTTGTCTTCTGATTGAAAATATTTGCTAGGTACTCAAATAGGGGTGAAAATATTTGAAATCCTCGTCAACTTACCTACCCTAAAGTCACTTTTCGATTTCTCAAAATGAAAAATAATCACTTTTCGATTCGGTTTGGTTCTTATGAAAAAACTGATAAACACAGAGTCAAACTGATACTATAAATAATTTTTATAAAGAAAACTCTAACTCAGAATTCTCATTCTTCTTCACGCGTATTCTCCTTTTCCTCTCGAGCGTTGTTAAGATTTTCCACCGTCGAAATCAAAGCTTGCATGAGATCTGAAAAGCGAACCGAAATCACCCCTAACCTAAATACTAAAAAAAATATAAGAAAGCAACAAAGATAAACTATATTGCAATATCAATTACAAAATTGATAGCCTTTGGGAGAGCCATCCATCAGCCAAAGTTACTCAATGATCCACACTCTATTGGGTTCCCAACTACTCATATTTATAAGTTACCATGAACTAATTATCTTTATGATTCGATTACTATTCTACTAATATTATATACTTTATGTCAAACATATTAAATTATTCACACAATATTTGTTTTACCTTACAAAATATAATACTTCCATCAAATTAAAAGATTTACAACATCATTTCTATCAATATTTGTATAACTCGAAACACTCCAATACATATGCAATAATGTTATTTATAGATACATATGCAATTTTTCACCACAACTAATGAATTTTTTTCAAAAGGTTATCTCCACTTTATTTTAATAGGAGATTGAAGAATTTGAATCATAGTTTTCGATAAGTTGACCTATTCTTTAGGTCTACTAAAAAGTAAATGTTTAAAATAAGAGTGTGCAAAAGAACCGGCAACTCAAACAATTTGTACTACCAAAATCATAAGGGTTGAGTTGAATTATAATTGTTGTAATTTTATAATTTTCTTTCGGTTGGTCGGTTCTCGAGTTGACCAACAACTTTACTCTTTCAATTAACTCAATATGTGTGTGTAGAATTAACTATGAGATAAATTTTTAGCATATTAGCAAAGAGTATGAACTAAACAAGATAAATATGTTGGGTTTGAGTTTAATATCATGCAATTTTTCTTTATGTTTCTTACACATTTATGAATGGACAAAACTTTAAAGAGGAAAAAGAAGATAAATAAATTCGATGTAGATTGAAGATTGTATGGACAGATTAACGGACTTACCAACTCAAAAATTTAAATTGATAAAAAAAAAAATCTCTCAAACTCAATTCAGTCCCAGGTATAAGTATTTAAAATTTAAAATTTAAAATTTGGAAGACAATTATGTTGCATAATTAAGAAGATACGATGTCTTAAAGATGATTTTTTTTTTTCTTTGGAAGAAGAATATTATTTTGGAAATTAATCGTTTTTTTTCGTAAAAGAAAAGTTGAACCGCCGAAGCTGGAGCCATCTCCACCTCCGTTCAGAGGCGCCGCCGTCGGAAACCCTAAAATCTCTATGCATCGGAGCTCGTAATCGAAAATGTCCGCTCTAAGATCATCAATCTCTCTTTCCCTTCGCCATATCAATCCCCTCCTGAATCGTTTCTTCTCTTCATCTTCCAGAACTCAAATCTCCGCTTCCAATGGAACCGTCGCCCAATACCTCATCGACACCTTCAACCTCTCTCCGGCCAGAGCGGCGGCGATCATGACCACCCGAAAAGGCATCAAATCAACGGAAAAGCCTCAATCCGTTCACAAATACCTCTCAGATCTCGGATTCACCGACGCACACATTCAATCGACGATTCGCAACACGCCGCAGATCGCATTTTCCAGCATCGAACGGACTCTGAAGCCGAAGATCGAGTTCTTCCAGAATCTCGGCTTTGTCGACTCCGATCTCTGTGAGTTCATTTCTAAACACTCTTCCCTTTTGACTCTTAGTTTAGACAAGAAATTGATCCCCTGTGTTGAGATTGTCAAGAGTGTTTTCCCCAAGGATGAGTGTGATAGCGGCCTTTTGCGAGTAATGCGGGGGCGTTGCCATATGCTTATGATAACGCCGCGTAAAAGATTGTTAGCGAATATTAGTTACTTGCAGAGTTGTGGGATTCTTGAATCTCAGCTCTCTATGTTGATGAAGAGGCAACCTGTGATTTTCGGTATGCGTGAGTCGCAAGTTAGAGATATTGTTTGTAGAGCTGTGGAGACTGGTTTTGCTACCAATACTAGAATGTTTGTTCATGGAATTCATGCTATGAGTAGTGTGAGTAGTGTTACATTCAAGAAAAAAATGGAGCTGATTTGCAGCTTTGGTATAACTGAGGAAGAATGTATGAGAATGTTTACATCTGCTCCTGTTTTGCTGAGTACCTCCATTGGTAAACTCAAGCTCGGTCTCGAATTCTTCTTGAACGAGGCAAAAGTTAGCAAATTAGAATTATTGAGTAGACCCACTTGTTTGATGCACAGTTTGCAGGGGAGGGTGCTCCCTTGGTATAGAGTTCTGCAGGTCTTGAAGTCGAGAAGGCTATTGAAGAAGAACCCGACATTGATTGGTACGTTGGCGATGTCTGAGGAGGAATTCATGCATAAATATGTGTTTAGTTTTCCTGATGATGTGGTTTATTTGTTGGTGGCCTTGAGAGGTCAATTTGTAGATGAAAATGGCCCAAAATTAGAGCTAATTCAATCTAAAATCTAAGCTGCCTATTGTGAACTGTTTATTGATCTCAAGGTGCTTTGTCTAGGCTTTGTGCATCAGATTTGGACCATTTGAACTTTGGTATCTTGCAAGAGGAATGCTCCAAATAGTTTATGTTGTTACTTGAGGTTTAGCTTTCTACATTGTGACATAGCACATCTTGAGGTTTTGATTAGTTTATTTGACAATGAGGATATCGAATTCTTTCCCGGAAATATACAATAGCTATGAAGCACGAACACTTAAGCACGGATTCTAAAGTGTGCTGAACTCAGTTGAATCCTCCAACTCTCAAATTTTATTGTGTACTAAAAAAACTTGAGCAGGAGTAATGTGGTTGGATTTAAGTATGAAACTCTTTGATACTTGTTTGAATTCAGCAGACATTTGATGGACCTGTGATTTTTAGGGGGTTGTCTATTCTATTTACAGCAGAGTGATTTATCTTACTATGTTTAAAGACAAATAGAACTTGTTCATGGACTTGTCCTAGCAAAGATGCCCTTTGTGTCTCAAAGGATATCCTAAGAAAACACATTTAGATTCTAACTTATTTGAAACACAAGGTCTTAGAAAAGAAAAGCAGTTGCAATCAAAAGATTTCCAAAGTCTGGTGTTTGTTTGTATGTCTTAAAATAACTCCTCTTTTTTTTTTTTTTTCCTTTTTTTTTAACACTTTTATAATTAAATGTGTTTTGTAATTTTAATTAGTAATATTTTTATAATCATTTTATTTTTTATTTTTATTTATGTTTTTGATCTACCTAATATTTTTTTTCAACTAATTAATTGAAAATTATAAGTGTTTATATGATACAATTTTGTAAAAACATATATTTTTTTTCGGATTTAAAATTAAGTATAATTTTATAATCAATTTTGTATTTCAAAAATATATTTCATAATTTAAAATTAATTGTAATTTCATAATCAATTTTATTTTTGTTTTAAAAAATTTATAAATATTTTTTCATCTACTTATTATCATTAAGTTTAAACTAATTTCATAGTTCATTTTGTTTTGATTCTAAACTTTTATTTATTTGCATAATATCAATGATTCATCATTTTTTTTGAAACAATCAATGATTCATCATTAATTCACTCATTATCACCAAATTAGTTAATTTGTAAAGGTTTTATGTGATTTTTTAAAATACAAAGTAAAATTCATGGCATAAATAGAGTATTATAATAAAAAATAAAATATTGAAATTAAAAAAATAAAGTAAAAACGAAAAATTAATTAATTAATTTTAATAAAGAAAGTTTTAAGTATAAATATAATATTTGAGAGTTTAAATAATAAATAAATAAAAATACATTACTTTTTATTAAAAAAAATCATAAATATCACATCATTCATAATAACAAAACGCTACAACAACTCTTCTACAAACATCCAAATCAACTCTTATTTTAACTCCTCTATGAACAACAACATTCAAACGAGTTATTATTTTAAACTCTCTATTAATTTTTTACAAATTCTCATCCAAACACCTTCTAAGTGTATATATTTTGGTAAATAGCCAAAAATAAAAATAAAAAATCACATGGGGTTTTATTGCAAGTTAGAAGTCTATTAATTAAATAGGTTGTAGTGAAAAGAGCAAAGTATCAGAACATCAAAGGTATTTTTGGAGGGAGATAAAAGAGAAATAGAGATTTCTAGTTTGTGTTTGCCCATTTTGTTCAAGTGAATTGTAAGGATAACTATTTTAGTGTAAGATACCTTTGGAGTTAAAGAAATCCCTTAACCTATAATTTGTATACTCACTCACTATCATTCATAAAAGTCTTGACTGTTGATGACAATGCATTCTCAATAAAGTTAATAAAATTGTTGGAACTTCATATTAAAAGTTAACAGAAAAGTATTCATGAAACTGTTATAACTAATAGTAAATACAAGATTTAATCACCAAATCCTAACTAAGTAAGAGACAATAATTCTATGTACAACACAAATGCCTCTAGTTTTAGTTTTTCTACCATTCACTTTAGCTATTTTTTACTATTTTTTACAACTTTCATAAAATAAATTGCAAGATGTGATTTCCTTAGAACAAAAAATAGGATAATTACAAGGTTAATCATTTTTTTTTTATTTCTCTTGCAAATAAAAAAAGGTGTTGTTTTTAAGTTTGGAAGAAATGAATTTATACACTATTTTTAGTTGCAAAAACAAAAAATAAAAATTTTAAAAAACAAATACATGTCATCAAATGGATCTGTGGCGCAATGGTAGCGCGTCTGACTCCAGATCAGAAGGTTGCGTGTTCGATTCACGTCAGGTTCAATTAGTTTTTTCTTCTATTTAATTGTGAGATTAGGTTAATTAATCATCTGTAAAATGAGTTTAATGGAGCTTGAATTAATTGATATTTAACTTTGATATTTAGCATAATTCTAATAATTCTAACTACTCAAATAAATATAATAGAAATTATGTATTAACATTGAACAATTCAAACTATTCAAATAAATCTAAAACACATGGTATAAAACAGAAATAGTGTGAGCAGAAACAAGCCAATAAATGCTACTAAAAGAATATTTTAAATTATTGAAGCGAGGACCACTAAAACGATTGGCATGCCTTTTATTAATTTTAACAACCACGTTAAAAATGAGACCTAATTATTAATTGAATTTTATTTGTTAAAATAAGGGTAGGGAGGGTCTCTTATAAATTAAATATTTTCTTATTTTTTTAAATGGAGTGAATAATTTTTATTTTTTATTTTTTTGAAATAAGAATAATTTTATTATTAATAATAAAGTTGGTTAGATATAATATTTTATACTAATTTAGCTCCATGTATAAAGAACTCTATTTTTATATTTTGAAATTCAATTTGGAGAAATTAATAAAGTGAGGACCACCACTTCTTTGAACTAAAAAAATGTTAATATTAATTTTATTGTTATTATTATTATTATTTTGTCATTGTCGGAACTATAATTAATCGGCTTGATGAAAAGCAGATGACCATGATCATCATCTAGTCATCAACAGGCAATAAAATAAAATAGATAAAATCGAAAAACTACGTCACCAGATTCCTCCAGCTCTTGCATGTAATCTTAGGGTGATTGGATTTTAGAGTTCGGAAGAGTAGAGAGGATGTTGAGAGAAAATTGAATGATTAAGAAAAATAAGACCCGTTTGATAATTATTTGGTTTCTTATCTTTCAAATTTAAATCTATTTTTTCTCAAATTTCCTACAATGTGCTACATCATTCCTACCATTTATCTATCTTTCATTAAGAAGGTAGGAGAATACTATTTAAAAACAAAAACAAACTTTGAAAATCTACTATTTTTTGTTTTTAAAAGTTGGTTGATCTTCTCCTACTTTCTTAAGGAAAGATGTATACATAGTAAAAATGATGAAACAAATTGTAGAAAATTTGAGAGAAAATAGGCTTAAATTTGAAAAACTAAAAATAAAAAACCAAATGGTTATCCGACGGGGCTAAGTATTTATTTGGGAGTTGGTGTTTTTGGAACAAGATGTTATCATTTTTTTTTTTTTTTTTAAGATTTGTGTTTTAAAAGAGATGTTGAATTTTATTTTTTTGGAATCGATGTTTAAGAGAGATTTTATTTTATTTTATATTAATTTCTATTTTAATAAAGTTTGATAGAATTAAATATGTTTGATGAGATGTGATGAGGAATTGAGAAAAGTTGTTATGTAAAAAAAAAACAAATATGAGGAGGTTTGGATATATGAAGTAGTTGTTTTGTTTCCTTGCCACCAATTTAGTTTTGATTATGAGATATAATTTTCTTTTTTAATATAAATTGGGGGAAGGAAGATTACAATATCAATTTAGATATAATTTTAATTAGATATATATTTTTAAATAAAATATTTTTATCTTTAACTTTTTAATTTACTCTATATAAAATAAAATAACGAAATTATAAGTTACATAAATTCATTTTAAACTTAAATATAAAAATCAAAATGTAGAATTATTAAAATATCAATAGTACAAATATTTACAAAATGGATTACCACCCATTAATCAAAATAGTCACCAAGTTATTAGTTACAAATGTTTAATTATAAAATATAATAACAAAATACAAAATAACAAATTCTTTTTAAATTAGACATTTGAAACCGGTTATATATAATAATAATAATAATAATAATAATAATAATAATAATAATAATAATAATAATAATAATAATAAAAACAGAACCACAGCTAGTTGATTATTGGAATATATTTAAAGTGAACTGATTTTTAAAAATAACTAAATATAAAAGTAGTACTAAAAAAAAAAAACAAACGATTTAAAAAAAAAAAAAGTACTAAAAAAGAAAGATTAAACTCAAAGATACACCTAATAACAAAACAAAAATTAACGAACATTTTTTAAAAAATTCAACAATATTTAAGATTCCTTCCATAGCTAACTGATTATTATATCATGATATTACTAAAATATAACTATTATAAAGTCGTTTAATTGGTCAAAAAAAACCTTAGAGTAAGTTGTTAAAATATTTATATATAACCATTTATACATTTAAATATTAATCATAAATATTCATTAATAGAATACATTAAAAATTAAATTACAATTGCTACATTTATAATTATTTTCCGAATTTGCTTAATCCATCCATTTTCCATAAAGACACTTAAACATCAAAATCAAGTATAATTCTTTTTCATTCTAAAAAATGAGAAAAAAAGTATTAACTCTTTCTTTCTTTTTTTTTTAATGGAAAAGTATAACTCATTTTGAAAAAAAATAAACAACAACCTTTTTTATGAAAAATTCAAAACTCTAACTAACAAACTTAAATAGGTTATCTATATATATTTTTTTGATATAATTAAATAGGTTATTTATTTGTAACAAAGGCAGGCAAGAATAAGATATACACAGAGTATTCTTTTATTTTACAATTCTTTTTATATACGCAGTTGACAGAGCCGTCATCTCCAGCAAAGAAAATCAAAGCTATCTCCGATTCAGAGCTCGAAGTGATCGGCCATGGCGTTTCAGAGGCAATTTTTGAACAAGGCTCTACGGCAGGCGAACTCCAAGGCGCTCAATGGCCGTTGCAGGTCTTTCTCTTCGATTCCCTCTGCTTCCGCCGCCGCATCGGCCGCCGATCCCAAACTTGTCCTTCCGCCCTTCGATTACGAGCCCAAGCCTTACAGCGGACCTCTCGCCGATGAGGTTTTCCAGAAGCGGAAGAAGTTTCTCGGCCCTTCGCTTTTCCACTACTACCAGAAGCCGGTAATCTCTCTCATTTCGACTTTGGTTGATTTTCTTCATTGTTGATCTTGCTGTGGAATCGTGTCAAATTAGGTTGGATTTTGCGAATTTGTTGATTGTATCTTTGTTTTTTTTTTGCACATTTATCATCGATTTGAATTTATATTTCTAAGTTGGCATGATCATGTCGATTCCATCGGCGGCGAGAAAAGGTTTATGCATGCTAAGATTTCTGTAAACTTCTCGGAAATGAAGTTATTCTACTCTAAAACCAGATCTGGAAGCTTTACTAACTCTAAGCTCTCAAGCCATGGGAGAATCATGATGTTTTAGTTTTTTTTTTTCTGAAATAAGGTAACCACGCCCGTCCCTAGGCCATGCACCGGAGACATCGAAGGAGTATGTCACAGGTGAGTTTTGAACCTGGGAGTCTTCACCCACTCTGCCACCCCTTGGGGACATCATGATGTTTTAGTTATTAACTTATTACTATAGAAATGTTTGTTCAGTTTTAAATAGTTTAGATACTTGGA
Source organism: Sicyos baderoa (assembly GCA_037832685.1). Lineage (NCBI taxonomy): Eukaryota > Viridiplantae > Streptophyta > Magnoliopsida > Cucurbitales > Cucurbitaceae > Sicyos > Sicyos baderoa. The sequence goes on from JBBMEF010000023.1 coordinate 10,102,288, forward strand.
TCTGATTACTTTGGTATATGACTTTGTAAATGTGAACCACTCTTTGATCCAAACCTGAAATTTGGTCAACATTTATGAAGTGAATCAGAACTTTATGTAAAAATGTTGAAGATTAAAAACATTATATAGAAATGTTTTTAAAGTTTTTCTCACTAATTTTGCCCCTCCTAAATTTTCAGAATTGAAGGATCATACATATAAAAGGTTTCATTCTCTGTAAAATTTTCTTCTTGCTTTAACTCTGGCTATATTGTGTATTTGATGGATCACTATGATTCCAGAAGTTTCTTCTGAGACTGATTCTGTTATTTCAACAGCTCAACATTGTAGAAGGAAAAATGCAGTATTTGTTTGATGAAAGTGGAAGGCGTTACCTCGATGCATTTGCCGGAATTGTTACTGTGTCGTGTGGGCATTGCCATCCCGACATTTTAGCCGCTGTCAATGAACAGAATAAACTGCTACAGCATGCCACAACCATATATCTACATCATGCAATAGGGGATTTTGCAGAAGCATTGGCAGAAAAAATGCCTGGAAACTTAAAGGTGTTAATATTTAACTATTTTAGCTATGGATGATCGACAATGAAGCACAATATCTAGTAAATGAACAGGCTCTGTAGAAATTGTTGAACTTGTATTTGGACCTTCATTTAGAGATGGTGATGATATACATATTCCTTACCTGTGGGATAAGATGTTTAATTCCTAGAACTGGAGGATTTTTTTTTAATCTTTTCACAACTTTGGTGGTTGAATTGTCATTTAATCACTCTCCATTATCCTTTTAGAAAACATTTTACTTTTGTATTGCCTCAAAGTTCTGCTTATTTCACTTGATGATGCAGGTAGTATACTTTGTTAACTCCGGGACAGAAGCGAATGAATTAGCAATGCTCATGGCCCGTCTATACAGTGGTAATTTAGGTATGATTGCACTGAGAAATGCATACCATGGAGGAAGTTCCAACACTATTGGACTCACAGCTTTGAACACATGGAAGTACCCAATACCTCAGGTTTTTACCTAGAGTTTAATCTCCTTCGATGTTATGCTTCATTTTGTTGCCTGTATGTTCGAGATAGAATCTACATCGCCTTCTGGTTTTCTACTAGTTTGATTTAGTCTTGCAGCATCTTTTAGTATAAATGAAACATTTCAGAAAATAATTAACATGGATCCAGTACCAACTTGAAGTAAGCATATCTAATATCTACCATTATTTGAAGCTCTACTATTTTTGTAAAAAAAACAAGGGTGCTTCCAAGTCATGTTGCAAGATGGAGCTTTCATATGCAGTTTACTTGTGCAAACAGACAACCTATTGCTGGTTTTAGTTAGCAGCTACACTTGATGCTATTTGCAGGGCAGTTTAATTCAAGTATTTTGATTCATTTGCATTATTCTCGTGGAATCTTTCAGGGTGAAATTCATCATGTTGTGAATCCCGATCCGTACCATGGAATCTTTGGAGCAGATGCTGCTAGGTATTCCAAAGATTTGCAGGATCATATAGATTTTGGCACTTCGGGAAGAGTAGCGGGATTCATAGCTGAAACCATTCAGGTTTGCTTTTCTGATGTCTGGAATTGAACAAAGCACTTTCCACACGAAATTTGAAGGTGCTACAATAATTTTTGTTGCTGTCTCAGGGTGTTGGAGGAGCTGTGGAATTAGCACCTGGATACTTGAAACTTGCTTATGACATCGTCCGCAAGGCAGGTGGTGTTTGCATCGCGGATGAAGTTCAAACAGGATTTGGTCGTACTGGAAGCCATTATTGGGGCTTTCAGACACAGGGTGTGGTTCCTGATATAGTAACCATGGCTAAGGTATTTTTTCTGTTAAGATTTCTAATTTGTCAACATGAATGAACTTGGCCTTGGGCAAAATGTATTTTCTGTTGTGTGGTGTCATGCCATCCTGTTGGCAAATGGTCAAGTCCATCAATTCCCAGCAGTTCTAAGTAATCGATTTTCAGGGTATTGGCAATGGGTTACCATTGGGAGCTGTTGTGACGACGCCAGAAATAGCAAGCACAATGTCTCAAAAAATTCAGTTCAACACTTTTGGAGGGAACCCAGTTTGCTCTGCTGGAGGACTGGCAGTACTAAGAGTTATCGACAAAGAGAGGCGCCAGGCACATTGTGCAGATGTCGGTTCGCATTTACTGGAGCGATTGAGAGCTCTACAGGAAAAACATGAAAGTAATTCTCTTTAGTCTTTGTCTCATTTATGGCCTTACCTTATATAAGTAGTCTACTTCCCTTTAATGCTTCTTACAATGGCATTTTGCAAATTTCTGGAAAACCATTAGAACTTATGAAACTATATCTTGCATTCTTTTTTCCTTGGAGAAGAAATCATCTCATCTGATTAATGTATTTTTTTTTTCTAGTCATTGGTGATGTACGAGGAAGGGGATTAATGGTAGGTGTAGAACTCGTAACCGACCGCAAAGAAAAAACCCCAGCAAAGGCCGAAACTGCAGTATTGTTCGAGAAACTAAGAGGTACTAACTATTCTCTGATTTTTAAAGACAATAAAGGTAAACCGAGTAACTTATGGGTGCTGTTCTAATAACTTGTTTCTTCCTGATCGAAGAGCTGGGCGTTCTCGTCGGGAAAGGAGGGCTGCATGGTAATGTATTTCGGATAAAGCCCCCAATGTGTTTCAACAAAGATGATGCAGGTATCATCTTTATATCTTATCTTAATCTAATATGCATCCCATGCACATATTTGACAATAATGCAAAGGAAGAAACCTTACTCCTTTTTCTCCTTTTATGTGCAGATTTTCTTGTTGATGCTTTGGATTATTCCATCTCAAAGCTGTAAAGGTATAATCTGATGCAAAAAAAATAAATAAAAAAGGTTATTCTATTTAACTTAAGTTTTAGAATGTAATTCTTGTTTTTACTTTTTAGGAGCTGTCACTTGTTTAATTGTTCATCAATGGTTTGAAGTTTAGTTGTACAAAGTGTCAGACTTTGAAATTTGGAAGAACAAACAATTGGAAGTTGCGCATGTTTCTAACTTAAGTTTGGTCATTTAGCCGTTTCTTTGATAATATTGTAATGATGGTTGTATCTTGGCTTAAGCTCTATCCCTCTTTCAACGACTACTCCTTCTCTTCCCTCATTTCTAATTGGAACTGTCTTATATAATTTTTGTATGGTTCTTTTGAGCCTCCTATTTCATTATTAATGAAATCGTTTCTTCATCCAAAAAAAAAAAATTTGTGCCTATCAAATGCCTTAAATTTAGAGGTTGCATTACTTGACTGTTTGTGAAAATAGTTTTTGGTTTTTTGGTTTTTTTTTTTTTGAAGAAATTTTGTTCTAATGGATATAAAACAAAAAAAAAACACCACTTTTGATAAGGACTTGTTTGGCTCGTGTGGTTAGGCCACGAAGGGAATAGATTCTTTCACCCACCAGGTTACAATAACTTTAGGCAGAACAATTAATTGGGCGCTTCACTCCCAAAATAATTAAATATTAGCAATATTTCCAAATACCAACTAAGCTATCATGTTGCTGAGCATTAGTGTATACTTAATGATTAGTGGGTACACAGTGGGTATAGTGTGTACCCAATGATTAAGAGGTTATAAGTTTGAATCTCCCACCTCAATTGTTGTAATTTCAAAAAAAAAAAAAAAACCAAGTTACTATAATTTTAAAAAGTGAAGTGTTTACTAAATGATTTTTAATGTTTGTTTGTATTCCTTTTGTTGGTTGACAATGGGAGACAGCACCTTGACATTGTGAGACAGCACCTTTAATTTTAAAAATTTTGAATCATAAATATGAATGTTTATAGTAGATAAATTAATTTACTTAAAATTGCTGAGTTAGTTTTAAATTAATAGAAGTCGAGAGGAAATTTGAATTTATAATTTTTTAATCGTAGGCAGCCATTTTTGTTGATTGGTTTTTTTTTGTTATTTTGATTTTTTAGTTAGCAAAAATTAAATATTGAACACTGAATCATACTAGTCTCGCCACCACTTCTTTATTTTACACCGGGATATCACTCCTCAACAGAGTATATCATTTATTAGGGGCAATGACCATAAGCCTTATAAAGATGATACTGTTGCTCTCAAATAAATATGAGTTAAACACTAATTCTCGATATCGAACTCATGATCATGGTGTTGAACTGGATTACCACTAGACAAAAAAATTCTTATAAATGTGATTAGTATTTGTTTGCGTAAAAAATGAAAACAAGTGGAAATATCAAGAATTACATGTATATTTTCTTACAAATTGGTGGAAGGAGAATTACAAATACTGATTCTTGGGATCGAACCCACGACCGTGGAGTGAAAATGGACTAACACCAAATCAGATAATAAATCGCGTCATTTGGTGAAAATTGGTTAGCATTCACATGTTAAAAAATTTGAAATTTGAAATTTGAAATTTCAAAAACCAAAAACCAAAAATGAAGGCCCCGTTTGATAACCATTTGGTTTCTTGTTTTTGGTTTTTCAAATTTAAGCCTATTATCTCTCAAATTT
>JBBMEF010000023.1:10106922-10142964 GCA_037832685.1 Sicyos baderoa
AGATAGATGAATAAATAGTAGGAAAGATGGAGCACATTATATGAAATTTGAGAGAGAATAGGCTTAAATTTGAAAAACCAAAAACAAGAAACCAAATGGTTATCAAACGGGGCCGAAATAGTTATGAACCAATGCTTTAATTATAAGATTAGCCGTGTTTAGTTTCATGTGTCTATTTCTAATAAACGTTTGAACTTTTACGATTTAAAAGGTTCGTGATTGATAATTTTTAACTTTGTATATAGGTCTCAATTTAAAAAAAAAAAATTGTGTTATAGGTCATTGATCAATTTAATGTTTTTAAATTTATGGTATTGAAAGTTTTAAGGTTCTATATAGATCAATTAATTTCATAAAATTTTGAATACATCAAAGATTTATTATAATGTTTAGAAATTTATTAGACATTTTCAAAGTTAAAATATTTACAATATAATTAGAAATGTTCTAGCGCAAGAATGTATACACTCTGATTGACGTCTGTTAGCGATAGATATTGGTAAACTTTAATTGCAATAGTATGTATCTCTAATAAATCTGAAAGACCTAATATATTTTAATATAGATGCTTGTTAGATTGGAGGAACCCACCACCTACGACTTAAAGTTTATTAATGTCTATAACAAATGCCCTCTACATAGGAATCTAAAAGCCCATGTTTTAAAAAATTCCACCGAAAGCTAAATCATAGTCATCACCACTATGATCGACTTTCTAAATACTTTGGAAAGCAATCCTTGGAGCATGAGGATTATTGAGGCTCATGACCCCACCAAAGTTAACAAGGCAAAGATTAAACCCGAACTGAGCCTACCCTTGAGGACCGACCAACCTAAATCCCAACCTGGAGACCCGTTGTCATTCCACTTTTATTTTACATGCAAAGACCCATAATTATTGATATTAATAAAATGAAACTAAACTAATCTACTACTAAACTCAATTATATTCCATGCAGAGCATATTAGTTTAACTGAAATACTTGCGATAAAAACAGAAATGTTAGTGAGAACTGAAGTTACTTTCCTCAAAACAAGAAGGATTAAGAAAACATTTAAGAAAAAAGGTTCCAATTTTGATAAACTAATAGTAAATAAAGAGACTACTACATGCACAAACATTTGTGAGTGGCATTTATGTAAATCCGTTTACCAGACAAAAATCTACAAGTTATCACAAAAATGTTCAATCTGAAGATTGTTTATATTGACACAAAATAGATTATTTTCAAGAGAACTTGGCATTACAATAGATTTCAAAAATTAATCATACTTGCAACTTTTTTTTTTATCTCAACAAGATTTCGATATTTACAGACGGGTGTTATAGGATGCTAGAAAAATGGCATGAGACTTCGTATCTAAATGACATTACCGAGAAGCACCCTGTGTAGATCCTGAGGATTATCATGAAGCAACTTTGAGCTTGGAGAATGTTGATGATGAACTATGCAGGCTCACAAGGACGGTTCGCCCAAAGCGAGCTCAATGCTCGGAGTCGTTGGAAAAACTCCCCTAGAATAAGAAGACCTTGAGCAGATTGCCGAGTTGTGAGAATTTTGTACATCTGTTGCAATGTTTCCTGTCGAAGATGGTCAGCCTATTTGGGTATTAGAAGAGAGAGAACAGCGAAAAAATTGATGATTTCGACGAAATGCTCGAGAAGATGAACACAACTCTAGATAACAACTAACAAGCAGTATAAATTATAATCTATATGCTACAAGTCCATTGAATTCATGAACCAAGTTCTAAATGCTTAGAGAATCATGATATCTCATGAGAATAATCATGGGTTGGCCTAATTGTCAAATAGGGCTTTGAGAATCAAAGAGGTTATGGGTTCAATCTATGATTGTCTACCTATAATTTTTTACGGATTTTTTTGACAATTAACTATTGTAGAATCATACGGTTTGTCTCGTGAGAATAGTCGAGATGCACGTAACTAGCCCAGACACTTGTGGATATAAAAATTTAAGATATCTCAAGAGGGGAGGGTGGAAGTACTTGTCAAAACTTGGGTTATTTATTTTTATATTTCAATACAATATTGATCGACAACCTTCATGGGGTGGCTAGTGGTCAAGAGGATTTTAAGTAATTAAGAGATAATGGGTTCAATACATAGTGATCACTGACCATCTACCTAGAGATTAATGTTCTACGAGTTTCCTTGACATATAGGATCAGTATGTCATGTGATAATATTCGAGGTGCGTGCAAGCTGGCATGAGCAGTCACGGATATCAAAAATAAAATACAATTTTTATCGGCAGCTCTTTAAATCATGGCTTGGACTTAGGACATGGGAGGTTAAGATGACCAAAGAGAATATCAAAAGGACAAAACTATAATATCTCATTTGACTTGTGAACTTGAACTCAAGAAATATGTTTTTTAGTCAAGGAACTTGAACTCAAGAAATATGTTACCTGGTTTACAAAGCTAATGAGTGCTTCTAATCTCTCCATTGCAGCAGTCATCTGTAGAGGGTAACTTCCTTCACCCAGCTGACCAGCCACTACGCTATCGAATAGATTTTGTTGTAATTTTTCCATCCCCTGTCTTAAAGCATCTTCTGCTTGTAGACATGATTTCCTAAGGCTACCAGTATCCGAAACTTGTTGATCGGACAACGTTTTCAGTTGAGGTATCAAAACCTGCATATCACAGATCCAAGATCTAAATTGATATAAAAAAATAAATAAACTACAAGATAAGCAAAGATTTAATAGAACCTCCCCTCTTTTTAGAGAATATTCTCTTGAGCCCACTAAGACTTCACTCAATATTTGGATACCGTATATAGATATTAGATATCATTGATATACACTCCCTATTTATAACTAAATGGCTAACAATAGTCTAACTCTTAACAAATTGCCCATATAACCTTACAATATTCCTAGTTCTTCTACGGCCCCAAACCAATCACAATATTACTTTGTAAACAAACAACATTCAAGTGGCTATGAGTTCATATATATCCACGTAGTGCTCTCTTTCTTGAGCACCGATAGGCTTTCAAATTTCATGACATCAAATATTGCTGAATTGGATGGTCGAGAACTACAAATCTAATATATACATAGAAATCGAGAGGTGTTTGGAAATGAGAATGATTATGAGAAAAATTAAAAATAAGGGGAGAATGATTATCGAAGAGAATAATTGTATGTTTTCTGGTGAAGAGAATTATTATATGCAGACCCTTACTTGTGTTTGTGATGGAAGTGAAAAGAATAATAATGAAAATGATAAAATAATGAGTATGTGGAGAATGAAAAATGTTATTGAGAGAATGAAAAAAAGTTGTGGTGAGAATAAAAAGTGGATATGGAAAAATGAGATTATGAAAAGAATGATTCTCGGTGACCCAAACGTGGGTAAATGATCATTTTCCTTATAATCATTCTCATTCTCCCAAACTCCCTGAAGTGATTTTATACCATAGGAAAATGTAGAAGTGGGGGACTTTTGAGACAAGATAAATTGTCAATTCAAGGAATAACTTGTTAAAATTTATGCCACTAGCATAGATTTCACTTAAACACATGAAATAAACAAGAAATTTGAGCTTATCTAAAGCTCTAACCTTCATTCCTACAAGGAAATGGTCCATGGAACTATGTACAATAGAACAATGAAATGATGTCTTTTTTAAGAACCTATCAACTCTATATCAAGTCATGTTTGTAATTCAAAACCAGAGCCAAAGTCTAACCTCATTGAAAGATTGGCTCTGTTTTCTTTGATGTCAACATTTTAGTCTGATTAGCCAGTCACATTAACTAAGAACATACCTTGAGAAGTTCTGAGGGGCGAAATCCTCCTATCCATAAGAAAAGTCTTTCGGCTGATGTTTTCCACATGCCTGACATTATGTAGGAGACATCGGCTTTTGCAGCTTTCGCTTTCATGCGAAAAAATGTAAAGTAGTGTCTCATTGCATTTTCTACGAGTATTCGAAGCTCGATATCGGTGATATCAGCATGCACAGCAGTTCTCAGATCACAAATCTGTCTATTCTGCTCTTCTACCCATTGCTCGTACTCTGATTCAAATGCAGAGATGGCTACAAACCAAATAGTGAGGATATATTAAGAAGACAAGAATGTTATACATTAAGTTACAAAGCAAGTAAAAAGAAGAAAATTTGTAGAAATAAGGGTAAATGGGTCATAAATTTAATCAATGAGGCTTATCAAAGCACAAGAAACAAATTTTCAGAATGATGCAAGTAGGCAAAAAGAATTGCATATGGACTAGACAAATCCTTAAGCTGTCGTCATCAAGTGCATGTGCAATAGCTCAGCCGCATTAATGTGTGTCCATGAACCAAAAGGTCATGACTCATGAGTTTGATCTCCACCTTTAATTACTGTTGAACTAAAAAAAAATCTTAAGTTTTTCCTTCCTTACAACTTCACCAGCATTTTTGTTTTTTCCCTTCTTTTCTTTTCTTTTTTTGATAACTGGCATATTGGGATCTCGCTCGTTGCATTAAGGCTTACGACTCGTCTTCCACTAGTTTCCAAATAAGTTTGAACCACCAAAAGCTAGCTTTGGGAGACGACAAGAATGTAAGTCACTATGTTTCCATAGTACTTAAATCTCAAACTCTTAACACAAATGCATCCTATTCCTACCTACATCTCCAAGATATATCTCGAACGAGATGGGAAACCGTAGAATGCAGGTTATCCTCAAGGAAAATAATCAAAAGTTGTTGCGAAGACCAGTCAATCTTGATACAAAATATGAGAAGTAAAAAGCAAAGAAGAACTCAAACTGCCTTTACCACACATCAAGAATTTGCATAATCTTTACGTCTAGAACTCAAAAAATGTAGAGACACATCCTAACGTACACAGTTTACGACGACCCACATGTTGGATTAAGATTTTGAACTTAAATTCATTTTATTTTTTTATATACATGACTATCCAGGTCAGCTTGCATGCACTATCGCCTAACTCTACAACATTTGATTATTAAAGAAACACGTAAGAAATTAATTTCTAGAAATGTGGCTACCATAGATTGAACCCATAAATTATTATGCACCCCAAAACCCTCTCGACCACTAGGCCACTCCATCATGGTTTTTTTTTTAAACTTAAAATCATTGTGACAATATCACAAACACTTGACCTGCATAAAATTTGGGCACTAAAATTTACGCTCTCAAACCAATTTCACATTCTGCAACTTCCAAATACCACACCACCAGCAACTAATCTATACAACATTGAGAAGATGAATGAAAGAAAAAATAGAAACCCAACCTGAATTGTTGGTTCCAGAGAGACCCAACTGGTTATCATCTTCTAATCGGGATCCAGCAAACAGACCCTGAAGAAAAGAAAAATGTGTTCATGAAATTTAGAAATTGAATTAGGAGGAAAGGAAATGATGGTTCGTTCGTACATGTTGCCTTGCTTTTACAAGCTCTTGCTCTATGTGAGCGAGTTTCAAGCGGCTCGTCTCCAATTGCTTGATGTAGGCCTGCAACCAAAGGGATTTGGTGATTTCAATTCCAACTTTGCAAATTGAATCCACATTTTTGGTTCTTTCTTACCTTCTTTCGTATGCGACTCTTGCGAGCTGCTTCTCGATTTTGAGCCAGCCGTCTTTGAATCTGCAACCAGTTTTCAGTTTTTTTTTTTCAATATATTTGGGGTGGGGGATCAAATTTCATTACTACTAGGTGGTATAAGTAATAAGATGTTGCTAGACCTCAGTTTAGTACAAATTAGAGGAATGGTAATGACAATACCGATTCTAGGGATCCAACTTGACTGTGAAATATAAATTGATAACAACAAATCAGATAACCAATCACGCCACTCATCTGGGTAGCTCAGGTTGTATCAGTTTTTTTTTTTAGCACAAGAAAGATTGTGAGAAAAGAAACATAAATCTTAATTACCAGCTATGTTTTATTGGTTATGTTTACCATTTTCTCACAATTTTAAGCTCGCTTAGATGACTATATTTATATTGTTCTTCAAAAATATTTGTTAAACTCATATTTCAAAAACAAGATATTAGAGAAATTTTGCCTTTTTTCATAATTTTATTTATTTATTTTGCATTATTCATTTTGAAAATGAAGCCTTTGAATTATTTTCACTTATAGGTTTTTTTGTTATCTACCTTTTATCGGTATTTAAAAAAATAAGTCAAATTTTTTAAACAAAAAAGTATAGGATATGTTGAGTCAATTTTTTAAAACAAAATAAAGTATATGATTATTAGATAGTTATTTGATTGTGTGTGTTTTTTTTAAATCAAGAATTTTTATTTCTCAATTTTGTATGATTAATTTTATTTTTCTTCAAAATAATATTTGAATTATCAATGAAATTTCAAAATAAAACAAGTTTTTTTTTTTTTAGCTTTCTAAACTTGTTTGGTTTAAAAAAAAAGACATGAAAAAAAATATAGAACAAAAGCAAGGGTTTTTTTTTTTTTTTTTGAGTACAACAAAAGCAAGGTAAATCATAGGTGAAAATAGTATTTGTATGTTTGATTTAAAAGCCAAAAAACCCTTTTCAAAAATATAATAACAATAATAAAAGCCAAACACCAAATTCTAATTTAATGGGGCTATAATTTTCGAAAAAAACATTATATATATAATTTGGTTAATAATTCAACCATTTTAAGAATATAGAATTTATTTAGATAAATTGTGATAAATAACTCCATTAAAAAATTATAGAACAAAAAATCAAATAATTATCAAAACTCGTATGAATATGAGTTTTATAAATATTCCAATGATACTTATAAAAAAAACATTTCAATGATAAAAATTAGTCTCACCTGATTGTTTTCATTTTATAAAATGTTGGGTGGGTTTGGAATGTTTAAAGGTATTCCTATAATGACATTTCCGACTTAGAAAAAATGGTATTAATATATTTTAGGTTCCGTTTGATAAATATTTGATTATAAAAATTTAAATTTATTCTTAATTAGATTTTTTACCATATATTTCATGTTTCCTACAATGTATCCATCTTTCTTTAAGTCTATCTTAGGTTTCGCATGTGAATGTCAACCAACTTTCAAAAACAAAAACAAGTTTTTGAAAGCTACTTTTTTTTTTCTTTTCAAATTTTTGTTTAGGTTTTACAAATATAGGTGAGAAGTAGATATCCAAGTAAGAAAAAACATATGGTAGTTGTTGTAGGAAAAAACATATGGTAAGCTAGTTGTTGTAGGCTTAAATTTCAAAAACCAAAAACTAAAAACTAAGGCACCGTTTGATAACCATTTGGTTTTTTGTTTTTGGTTTTTGAAATTTAAGTTTATTCTCACTCAAATTTCCTACAATATGTTCCACTCTACCAACAATATATCCATCTAACTAACTTAAAAAAAAAAAAAAAAAAAAAAAAAATAGCTTCCAAAAGTTTATTTTTGTTTTTAAAAGTTGGTTTGTATTCTCCTAATTTCTTAATGAAAATGGATATATGGTAGGAAGGGTGGAACCCATGATAGAAAATTTGAGTGAGAATAGGCTTAAATTTTAAAAATAAAAAAATAAAAAACCAAATAGTTATCAAAAGGGGCCTAAATAGTTATCAAACGGAATCTTAACTACTTAAATTAGGCTCTATAACTATTAACTTAACTACTCTCTTCTATATATAGTTGAATATATTCTATTATGTTTTTTGGACATACCTTATCAATACGTTTGCTATCGTCTTGGTCATATATGTGGGGATCTCCTAATGAGTCAATCGAAATATCATCTGACTGAAAAAAAAGAAGTTAAAAAGATAAGGTTATACGACAATATGTCAACAAGAGTAATAGCTCAACGTCATTTTTATTTTCTTTTCTTTTTTTAAAAATTAAAAAATGTGAATTTTGCTCCCTATATCCAAGGCACCACTGACACTCAATGTCATCTTGCTGTAATAATAATCACGAAATTTGTGGTTTGATTTCTCTATTCTCATATTATAATTTATATATATATATATTTTTTTTGAAAAACATATAATTTATAAATTTATTACTATATTATATAAGATGTTAACTAAAAATATAACATTTTGAAACTTAAGAAACCAAAAAAAAAAAAACTTGAAAATCAAAAGTATAAAAGTAACATTTTGAAATCCAAGAAGAAATCCAAGAAGAATTAATTTACATAGCAATTCTAACATTCATATATATATTTTTTTTTTGAAACAATCTACCATCCATATTTTTAATTCTATCAACTTTTTAAAATATTTTATACAATATTTTTTTTAATTTGCTATTGTTTCAATTAATTTTACTTGATTGAATTATTCAGTTTAAACCATTAATTTTACTTCAATCAATTTAATTTGATTAAATTTCGACATTTTTTTATCCACCAAAACCCCCCTAATATAAAACTATATTAAACTTGGGGACAAAAAGATTCCACAAAAATGTAAAACTAAACAAAGGATTGGATGTATTATTTTTAAACTTCAACCTGAATCTCTCGAAATTGTTTTTAAAATGTTTATTAATAAATAAGCTTATTGTTGAATGAAATCTCTTTCCAAAGATTGCTTTTATCTTTTGATTTTTGTTTTTCTTTTGAAATTTTTTGAAGTTTCCAAAATGACTTTTCTTAAGAATATAACACATCAAACGAGAGAAAAAGGAGAATATTAAAACTAAACTTACTATTTATAATAATAATATTTTGACCAAGACTCTTAAAAGAAAGAGAGAAAAACAAAGTAGGTTGAAGTATCCTATTCTCCTCAACTATTAAGATTAAAAAGTAATAATAAAAAAATTCTAACATGTATGCAACCTAACTAATATATCATATAACTAAAAGATGAAAGATTCAAATTTTTTAATTTTACATATGTTAGTGAACTTAGGGAAAAAAAAACGTTACATAAATAATTACCTGATTTTCTAACTTCGTATCGTGCTCTATAATAAAGGAGGAAGATGCATCTAAATTGGCATGACTTCTAAAAGTTTCTCCCCACATTCCAAGTGGGTAAATGGGTTCATACAATCCCATCCTTCCTGGATTGTAAAATTTGGTGGATGATGAGTTCATTGCTAGCTTCCCACCTAGTCCTTTTAATGAGACATAATAGTGATATTAACATTAACAATGATAACAATAATAATGTCACTCAAGCATTAATCTCAATGTTTTTAATTTGTATTCCTTAAAAAAACATTTTAGAGAGCATTCTAGTTTAGGTTGCAAGTGTGAGATAAGAACGATTTGATGAAGACGTCAACTTAGTAAAATGATTGGTTTTGCTACTTCACGAATACAAGTTAAAATTATGATTTTTTTTTATACAATAATATTGCGGTAGGGGGATTCGAACATGTAATCTCATGGTTACTAGATTATACAAGATGTCGGTAGAGGTGTGCTCTTGTTAATAAGTTAATTATGATGAAGTAATTAAATGTTAATAATAGTAATATTATTTTAGAGTAGTAATAGTTTTTGTGTAGGATTTGTTGGTCTCACTCTTTATAATTTATACTAAAAAAATGGTAATTTCTATAATATGTATTAATTACGGTAAAAAGACTACCCCTTACAAATTATATAATTTTTCGTGATTCATTAAGACTTTGTATCATAATGATTTTATTTTTAAATATTTGATATTATATTTTATTTCCTCGCAATTTTTGTACTTATATTTTCATTCTTTTTAAGAAGCATTTAAATTCTTATCTAACTTTTAAAAGTAAAAGTTTGAGAAATAACTTTATTTTTTTTAACAAAATTTTGTTTAAACTTTTGTATTTTCTTTTTTTAAATGACCTGAAAACAAAATGGAATCTACATATCAATACGATTAATCGTTTAAGACAGAAAAAAAAACGTTTTTTTTATCCAACCGGTTAGTTTTATGCATTGTACATTATATATTGATAAATTGTGTGCGTACATTATTATATTGATAAATTGATAAATTGTGTTTGTGTTTGTTTTTTTTTTAAACAAATAAATTGTGTGTTTTTTTTTTCTTTTTCTTTTTTGAAACAAATAAATTGTGTAATATATAAAATTTTGTAGAATATTGACAAAAGAAGGGAAGAAATTGACGACAAAAGCTAACTTGATAAAAATTAAAGAGAATTTGTACTAGCAACTTTATGACCCTCTATCAGAATTATAACACATTTTTATCAAAAATTGATTTATAGCAAAATTATCAGTGATTGAACTCAATCAGCAATATTTGATTGTATTCAATCAGTTTGTTAAGTGATTGAGCTCATCAATCAATTACCCGTAATTGAACTCAATCACTTGATTACTTTCAATTTTGTATCGTAGCTACAATTATTTTTCAATTTTATGTCGTAGAAGTAATTTTTTTAGCTCATTTTTTGTTATATATGAGAAACTCCCAAAATAAAATTACTCATTTTCTCAGAAAACAACTAAAATGATTAAGACAACCGGCCTAACAGCAATTATTTTCTTAAAAAAAATAAAATATTTAAATAGTAAACCATATATTATTTCTTTTAGACAAAGTAAACCATATATTATTTAAATGTGAATAAGCTCAATTAGTATAATGTATAATTTAATGATAAAAAGTTGTGTTCAAATTCTTTTCCTTTCAATTATTATTAAATTAAAAGATTTTTTTAAAAAAGATTTTTATTAAAGTATCCGTGTGAGCAATAACTCAATCCATAAAACAACTAAAAAAAGTGAGTTTAAATTCTCACTACCATACATAATATTCCATAAGAAAAATTATAAATAAAAACTTATTTATTTGAAAATATTTGAAATTTAGTTTTCATTATAGTCTGAAGATAGAGAAGAGGGGGACAGATTAATCATATGATAAGATGGAATTAATATTAAAAAAAATCAAAATCATGTAACGATTAAACGAAACAGATATAAGATTAATTAGTTTGAAACTTAGTGCAATAAAATACCCAATAAAAATAACGCCAATAAGCTGGCACAATATATTTTTTTCTTTTAATTAATAAAAATAAATAAATAAATAAACCACCACACATATTCTTGACAAGTGGAAAAAAGTAAACAGCAACTCCTCAAAGAACAGGACAATATTTCTCCAAAATATGAAAAAAAAAAAAAAAAAAAAAAAAAAAAACTCTACTAGATCAACAGTCAAGACATCAATAATCTTCTAAGTTTATCAATAAAAAGACCAAACTCACAAAACATAACCCAAACTGTTTAATTGAAGTAAATATCAATTAAAGATGAGTATCTCGAATATATTCAATTGAGAATTCGATTTCTTCATAAGAAAGTTAGAAGAACGAACCTGGAAGCGAAGACGAGGACGAGGACGAGGACGAGGACGAGAATGAAGAAAAGGAGGTTGAAATGAAGAAGTTAAAAAGATCTTTTATAGAGAGTGTCTTTTGGATCAAATATAAACATCTCCAAAAGGAAAAAAGGGCTTCAAAATCTCTCAGCTGTTGCCTCTTTCTTTTGATCAATTGCTATGAACTTGTAATTGTAATTTGCCACCATCTCTTTCTTTTTGTCTTTCTTTTCTCTCTCTCTATTTGGGTTTTATTTTCTCTCTCTAAAATGATTATGTTTTTGGTATATATATGGAATATGGGCTTTGGGTCAAAGTTTAATATGATTGGGTTTTTCATGGCTGTGGTTTTTTGAAGCAGAAGGTTCTCTTTGCAAATTATTAGTTTTAGTTTTAGCTACTTATTTATTTGATTGGTTAGATTATTTTGTTGATTAAAGCCTAAAATTATTGTATATTTTTGTACTTGATGATGATATCAACTTTTCTGCCATAATCATATCACTGATTGGGTTTTTTAGTGAATATAAAAGTCTTATCCTTATCTGATTGATCTTGGAGATTTGTTGTGTTATTTCAAACTTTGAAATTAAATAACCAATAAAATGGAAATATTACTTGGATCCTACTTCATTTTTAGAATTTTGTGTTAGTTTTTGTTATGGGTGTCAAAAAAAAAAAGGCTTCTTTGATGACTTATGTAAAGTTTGCTTGATGGTGATTTTTTTTGTATTTTAATTTTTACTTTTTGAAAAAACAAGTTCTAGAAGTAAAACTAAATAAATAAAAATAGTTATTGAGCAAAGTAGCTCTTGATTTTTAAAATCTAATTAGGATTTTAATAACCATCCTTGAAAAGTAAAAATATAAAAGACAATTAATTTAGCCTCACTTTCGTAACTATTTAATTTTTTATTTTGAATCTTTTTCAGTACAAATTGAGAGAAGGTGGACCAACAAACCATATATAGAAGACCAGCTCTCAAATAATATGAGTCAAATACAAATTTTCGGATTTGATTATTTTTAAATTTAAACTTACAATAATTTTAACATATAATTTTCTTTTATTTTGATATCTATATTTTATTCATATTTTTAAAAATTTGAACATATAAAAACTACTTTCTAAGGTTTCGATTTTTAAAATTTAGTTAAAATTCAAATATTATTCTAAGAAAAGATGAAGAATTTAATGAAAATAAATTTATATTTATATTTTTTAAAAAATAATCATATCTTTATTTGATAACCATTATTATTTTTTATTTTGAATTAATTTAAATTTATATTTTCACTCATATTTGGATTTTTATTTTTGTGAATCAAAACCAAAATTTAAAAATCAAAAAATATATTAAATGTTTGAATTCTTTTTGTTTATATAGTTTTCAAATTTTAATTTTCTTTTTTAAAAACATATGCAAATTCAAATGATCATCCAAAGAAACTTTAGTTAATAAAAAACAATTAAAAAAAATTAGAAAGGACAAAAGAAAAAGTATAATTGACTTTAATAAACATAAGATCTATACACAACTATTTGTGCATAGATAAACAATCTAAAAAATGTATTATAGAGTCAACTTTCTGATTTTAGATAAATTATTGAATAAAATAGAGAGTTTTGGGTCTCATGAGATAGATAATATGTTTAGTTTCCATGGGAATAGAGATTCCCATTTGTTTTTGGTTTCCAATATGTGGAAGAATGTGGGTATGTGTATGTGGAGATTGGGACCAACCAATTCCCCAAATAGAATCTCCACTTTCATGGTTGCCCAATATACTTGTTTTTCTCAAGAGACATCCAAGTACCACCCAAATTATTCTCATATAATAATCACTACATGTCTTTTGCTTTTGCTTTTTATATATATTTTTTACTGTTACCGACTTAAAACATATTAGAACCAAATAGATTACTCGAGAATGATTTCATTGTTTGGTTGTAAATTAGTTCAACACTAACGTTATAAATTTGATTTCACAAATTGATATTTGTTTTTTTTTTTTGATATGTATTAAAAAAAAAAAAAAGCTTAAAAGCATATTTTGACTAATTTTATTAAAAAAAACTTAATAAAAAACTAATTCTGTAGAATTAGTCATTATAAATTGATCTCCGTTTTTTGATTTCAAAATTTTCTTGACTATTAAGTTAATTCACAATAATTTTTATTTATAATTTTTAAGTAAATAGTTATATAAAGTAGCTTAATATATATATATATATATATATATATATATATATGGGTAAGGATAGGGGTTGATTTAATAAAATACATATTGGATCCCTATATACAAAGCTATATTTCTTTGGGAAAATCCTCTATTTGTCTACTTTTGTCAACTTGTTGGAGGGATGTCTAAAGGGAAAAATATTTAAGATTCATGTCTAAATTGTGTTTTTAATGGTGAGAAAGAAATTAATCATGCATGTTTACACTTCTCTTATTTCTACATTTTAAAAATTAAATACATTATTAACTCCACTATTTGAGGAAGTAATTCTCTTATTTTTACATTTTTTTAAATTAAATACATTATTAACTCCACCTATGGAGGAAGTAGGTTTAACTGCCAAAATAAATAATAATAATAATAATAATGTGTTAGACGAATTGACCGAGACTTTTAGGTTTATTAGTTGACCAAATCAGACACGTCATTTTGCTTAACAAATTTGTATTTTTTTAGCATTTTAATTAACATTTTAATAAAAGTATAAAAATTAAATTCTTTTTTTAGTCTTTTAGTTATCATTTGAACAATTAAATCCATTCTTTTACAGGTTTGCTGGGTTCTCCATTTTTTTTCACCATTGTTACTCTCTCACACTCTTGCACACTGTTATTTCATTTTACCATTTTTGCCTTCCACCAATCTTTTTGTCCATCATTTTGACACTAGCTCGAGTTTAAATTTTAGGATGGAAATTACATCAATTTCTGTGTTCTTTAATGGTAGATGGGACGAGGGCGATATTTACAACGATTACACAACACGCGTGGTTGATATCATATGCAACATGCCCTTATCCATTCTAATGTCGTCTATTGAGGAAAAAATGTCTTTAGACGAGAACTCAAAAATCGTGTGCATATCACAACTTTACAAAGAAGGCGCGCACAAACAAATGTTGAACACATTGAAGAATGACAGGGACGTCCATTGGATGTACAACGGGTTCGCGGAAGGCATGTATAACGGTTGTTGTCTTTTGACAGACATCGTCCAAACACATACAAAAATGTACGTCCCAGACTTAACTGGAAGGACCACCTTTTTGTCAATGCTCGGTAGGTTTTCGAATTGTTCAGCGGTCATACTCAAACATACTAGAGGCTTATGTCATTCGGTATATGATAAACGATTTTAATTCTGTTATTTAAAAAAAAAACCAAAAATTAATTCTTAATTGCTCTTTTTCAATTTTAAATTTAAGATTTTGGTTATTATTTAAATTTAGGTGTTTCAGCATATATATATAGGGGTTTCTCTCTCATAGTTAAAGAAATATGTTTATTTCCTTAAATTTTGAAAAATAAATAATAAAATTAGAGGAGTATAAAAATCTTTTGTATTTAAATTTTTATTTAAGTTAGACATGCATTATTAAATAGTTTTAATTTTAGACACCAACTTAATTCGTTTAAAAAATGTAGTCATTTTCTTAGTTTGTCATCTTTCTTGTTCAATCAGAATAAAAGATTAGTGTACTAAATAAATAAATAAATAAATTAGGATGAGATTAGTGCAACTTTTGAAAGAAAGGGTGCTTTTAGGTGAAAAACTTTTAAAAAGCGACCAAGTGCCTTAACAATGTTATTTTTGCATTAAAAAATAAGTACAAGAATTTTAAAGTTATTTCAAATCTAAACGATCTCTCTAAACAATTAGCTGTCTTTTCGAATTTTTAAGATATTTAAAACATAATGGAAATTTTGAAATATTTTTTTACTAAGTCAAAAGCATTTCTTCATAATTTAAAATCGTGTTGGAATGCAAACAAAGATATTTAATATTAGTTTGATCCATTCTAATAAAAAAACATTAATTAGATAAGAAAAAATCATTGCTATAAAAAAAAAATTGGTAAAATAAAAAATAACTTTACGAGAGTGAATGTCCAAAGTGAACAATATCATATTCATATGGAGATTTAGTTAGGATCGTCATTCTTATCAAATTGGTATAGAGTCATGGCTCCCCAAACATAATTAGATCGATAAATCGTCCCAGTGTAAGATAAAGACGTTTGGAGTCTAGAGATGAAAATTTGTAGTATCTTTACCAAACTGGTTATACACCTTATTGGAGAAAAAGAGTTTTGTATGGATGCGAGCTAGATAAATTGAAGCGGTTTACTCTTAGCCGAAGAAGTTAGTCAAATATAATAGTCATTTTAAAAAATCTAGTCTATCAAACTAATAATGTACTTTCAGAAGAAAAAGGAGTTGGTCAGAATCATGTCATCTAGACAAGTTGACTATTTGAGGGGAGACTTAATCATCTTTATTTGAAGAAAATATTGAATCTTCGGTGTCGAATGTAAAAGATAAGTCTATAGAGAAATTCGATGGAATTTTGTTCGAGGGGAAGATTGTTGGGATGAAAACAAAGTTATCCCACATAGATTAGATAAGAGAAATATTATGAGTAAAGTGATGACAAATGTTGCATTTATGCCTTAAACGCATTGATGCTCCTGCGATTACTTAGTCGGAGTCTCGCTCACCGGACATCAAGTGGGGGTGCGGGGGCAACGCCTCTGTTGCAAAATCGGTTTTCCGCATTCCGCATTATGTTGCGTGAACGCATTCCTATGCGGGAGCGCAATCCGCATGCACATCTGATTAGTTTACACATTATGTAGTTAGGGTTTATTGAGGGCGTATATATAAGCCCAAATTAAACCCTAGCTATTTACGACATTTGTTTAATGTGTAAATTCTGTAATTCGACGCTCTTCTCAATAATATTGTTCTCCCTTTCTGTCTGTTAATTAGCTAACACAACGTAAGTAAACCACATAAATCCGTGTGTTATTTTTCTATTCTTCTCATCTTTTACGTTTTCGTATTATCTATTTTACTTATTCATTAATCGATTGTTGATTGTCATTTTCATAAGAATAACTATATATTTCTATTAATATGAGGCATGTGAACCCAAAAAATAAAGTCATAAAATATATATATCTAAACAAGACAAATCTCATTTCAATAAGGAAATTCAGTTTGACTTGTCTTCTAAGTCACTTCATAATTTCTTAAATTTTTTTAACAATTTTTTCTTAAACTTACACCATCACTATTGTTATATGCAATTTTACAACAAATCATATTTAATAAAATAAAATAATTTAAAATATGATAAATTTTAAGTTTAAACTAAAACAAGAAAACTAAAATGGTATTTTAATAAAAAGAAAATGTTAGGCAGATGTAGTTTTTAAGATAGACTTGTTATCTAGAACGGCTTAAGCGGTTCTTCGCACGCAAAAACGAGTAATGGACAAAAGAGTGGATAATTTAAAAAAGAAAAGAAAAAATAAAGATGGGATAAGCATAAAAGAAAAAGAGAAAAAAAAAAAGAAAAGAATAATTAGGCGTGATGGAAAAAAAAATGGTATGTTTTTGTATAAAGTAAAGGAAAGAAAGTGGGAGGCAATTGGGATTTATTTATTGCATGGTTGGATCGAGTTAGGTTCAGTGATTATATAAATTAATTAATAAATAAATAAATGCTCCGATTGATATTTGTATACCGAATAATCGTTAGTTTGATTAAGTGATCATTTTTTGAAGGGGGTTTTACATGAATGTTAAAAAAAATCAAAAAAATTTCATTCATTTAACACTTTTTAAAAATATTTCATATATAATAGAAAATCTAAATTGAGTTCTATCATTAGTTGAACTAAATTTTATTAATGATAAAATTCAATTAATGATAAATTTATTCTATCATTGCATGAATTATTTTAGAAATTGTGCTGTAAATATAATACAAGAGAGGTAGATATGCTGATGGCAAATTCTTGTATTGAATTTATCCCCCTAAATATTTTGGATATATTTGTTTAGATAGTTTTAGAAAGAAAAAAGATACATTTCTTGAGTAATAAGTTTCGATTTAATTTTAATATAATCTTTATATTCTAAAATTGAACATGTACTTTTAGTTATGATATTTAAATAGAGATTCTATTTTTCTAACAAGGACCCGTAAGCACCCGCCCTTAAGGGTAGTTAATCTCCAGTTAGATGAGAAATGGGGAAGTGATCGATCGAAGACTTTTCATGAGCTAAATGGAGATGTGGAACACATTCTCTCCATTTCACGAGCTAAATGGGGATGTGGAACATGTTCTCTCAATCCCCGTTCTTTGGCCGTTTATATTTTATAATTATTTCATTTTAATTTTTAATATATATATTTATGCATAAAAGTATGAATATAAAAAATCGTATAATTGAAAGTTAATAAATATTTATCATTAAAATTAATTATTGTTTTAATAAGGATTAAAAGTTAACTATTTGACAATTTATTAAAATAAGTATTAGATTGAATTGAGATTTGAAAAAAATAAATAAATTGAGAACAATTCACCCTGCACAACCTGATCCCCATAAACTCTTCTTGGGAAATCCCTGCGCCATTTCCATGAAATTTAACGGTAAATTTCGTGGAAATGGGGATTAAAAAGAGTGACGAGGATCTGACGGTAAAGTCAATCCCTATCTCCGCCCTTGTACAGGAGATTCCTAACACACGATATAATTAAATGTAAAATGAATGGATAATTGGAGAGAGAATGATGACGTGTCAATGCCAATTTCGCTTAAGCGAAACTCTTCTCCGATCTAACGAAAGTGTGTGAATCTCTAAGAAATGTTGTAGCAAGTTTTAAAGTAAGTAAAGATCATCTCCACAGGGAAAAATTAAACTTATGCTCAAGCGAAATTAAGAGAGTTGGGTAACGAATGCTTTGAAATTGAAAATATAATTAAACTAAGTGAACGAAATATAAAATAAACATTGGAAGGGAATAGTTTCGCGTGGTTTCGCTTAGGCGAAACCTCACAGGCTAAGGGCGAATATCGTTCGCTTCTCTTTGGCTCTCTCGAGCTCTAGAGGTGGTTCTCTCGAACTCCTGGTTTGGTTCTCTCGAACTCAAACACTAAGCAAGCAACGCTTCAACACCACGATATACTGCGTGCTTCTCTTTGGCTCTCTCGAACTCTAGAAGTTGGCTTTCTCAAGCTCCTCGTTTGGTTCTCTCGAACTCAAACTCGCTAAACCAAGCAACATAGCACCAAGCGAACATTATCTCTAAGCATTTGTTTTACATGCAAGCAGAAACTTAGCAAAACCTAGTGTTATGACAAGTAACTTCGCTCTATCACATATGCTTCTCTCGAAGACAAAATAAAACTACACAACATGTATAATATTCATCTTAACTAGAAGTTTGGCTTAGGCGAAACTTCCCAACTTGTCTACTTCCTTCAAATGAACTTACTAGATATTCATGACATGAAAGTAAAGGCAAAACAATAGAAAAGCATGGAAATAACTTCATTGAAAGCGAAAAAAATGTTTAATACAAATTATGCTAAGGCGAAAGTAAAGAAAGCAATAAACAGAGGAACAAAGTTAGAAGAAGCCTGGTCGAAGATGTCTCTCAACAACTCATCTTTAGCTCCGACGAACGCTGCAACTTCGGCTACACTACTCCTATGCTTAAGCTAAACTACGAAACAACTGGAAATACAAGAACAACGACGAAACTACAGCTAAAAATTAAGGAAAAACGGTCGGAAAACCTAAGCTACGATGGAAGACCCTCTCGGCTTCGACCTGGACGACCATCCCAGATTCGAAAAGAACAAATGAAGAGGAACGACTCCTTTTATAGCCAGCACAAGACGACGAACTCTGAGGCGCGTGAGGGTTTGTCCCTTGGGGGACCACTGACACCTTTTGCTCCAACGAACCGTTGTTGACTAGGACCCCTGACATTCTCTGCTCCACGATCAACCTCTCAAAAGGCTGTCCAAGTTGGGACCACTTCCTTCATCAGGGGTGACTTCGTTTAGTTTCGCCAAAGCGAAACGATATCAATGGTTATTTCGTTGGGTTCTGGTTCGTTGGCTTCGTAGTGACGAAGTGCTGCTTCGTCTGGTTGGCTTCGCTGATATCATTGAGACGAAGTGCTTTGTGATGTTTTGACAAAGCGTTGCTTCATTGTGACTTGTTATAATGAACATCTTCGTCTACGAACTTCCCTTCATTTAGTGTGAACTCCGCTTTGCTTCGTTGGCTGCAAACTAACTAAGAAGAATCAATCCTAGCCACAACATATTTGCACACAATCAGATACTTTGGCTTGAACCAAACTACTAAATTGCATCCTACTCAGAAAACCATAGGATGCTTTGCTTAAGCGAACACATGTTACAATTGAGCGAAAGTTCATATTAATTCCATTAAATATTAGCAAATTCACATAAAACTGTATTTTATTTTCCTACTTTAACTCTCAATTGAGAGTTATCAGCCCCACACTTTGGACATCTCTAATTCTAATAATACTCACACTTTTAGTCTTTTGATCGTTAGCTAGATAACATAATGTTGACTGAAATAATGATTAGACTCATTTTAAATTTCAATATATTGATAAGTGATTTTTTTAATTTTCACATGAATATAAATTTTAGAGAAAACAAGTATAAAAGTTAACTAAAAAAATACTTAAAGGCTAAAAGTAAACAGTAATATCAAGTGTAAAATTATTCAATTTTAAAATATATAAACTAAATTGAAATTAGATTCCAAATTTAAGGATAAAATGACAACTTTCCCAAAATAAGAAATGGTGATTATGAAATATTTTCAATGATTATGAATAGCTTGAAGAAGATAGAACTTGCTTGAATTGAGAAGGTTATACGTGATTGTGGAAGTAAATACTCGTTTGAATAGAAAAAATATGAATGATTATGACAAAAAGAAAACACTCCATTTAAATAGACAAGTTATAAATAAATGTAACAAAAAACATTCATTTGGATTTACGAGTCAGGTGAGTGGTTGAAGCGAGTGACATTGCCCCGAAAGTTTGTGAAGATATATTTTTTATTATGCAAATTTGTGCAGTGACCAACAAACCTTAATAAATGATACTACTATTCTCGAATAATATGAGAGCTAGTCAAATACCAACCTAATTCATTAAATTGAGTTTTTTTTTTTTAATTATAAATTTTCTTAAAATTGTTAGAAAGGTGCTTCATTTGGGGCATCACCGGACCCTAAACTATGGTACCGGAATACTTCAAAAAATATTATAGTTTAAGCATTTTCCAGCCACTTTAAATCAGGGATCTCTCAAAAAAGTATACCTTGAAGTTCTTTACCTCAATCATTGACCGGTTGAGGGCTGCTTCATTTAAAAGTGATATTAAACCAATTCAAACGTGAAATCGAGCCCACCCTTCTATCCAACTAGCATTTTTTTAGAATTCTATCCAACTAGCTTATATATATGTAAATATTGAATTTTAAGACTCTTGTTTGACTATTACATTATATGATGTTTATTTTTTTGGATTTTGTGATTATTCAAAATTGTATGGAATGTCACATTGTCACCTATTTGATTTTTCATTCTAGTTATTCTCTAAGTGCGTTTCTAAAGTGCCTCCCCACTTACAATTGCTTGTTTTTGCTTTCTTAGATTCATAAACAATAACGAGAATTTAGATTCTCAGTCACTTTCAACTATTGGCTGGAATGCCATTTTTTTTTTTAATGTATTTAACTTATGAATTAAAGCTATGAAAAAAAAGCTTATTGTTTATTTATTTATTTTATAATTCTTGGACATGTCAACTCATTAAATAGTTTAGTTGATGAAATGTGTTTTAATATGTAAGAATAGTAAACCATCATGTAGTAGCTCAATTGGTCAAAGAGAATTTTAGAGTGCATAAGGGTATGAATTCAAATCGTCACCTATCTAGAAATTAATTTCCTACGAATTTCTTTGACATCCAAATGTTATAGAGTCAGTCAGTATGGCCCATGATATTAGTCAAATTGTGCGCGCAAGCTCGCCCGCACAGTCACGGATATCAAAAAAAAAAAATTAAGAATAGTACCGACTTAAGAAAATATAATAAAAAAATAATAGAGATCTCAAAAGAATAAATAAATAAATAATAGAAAAAGTGGGTATAATGAATGAAATGGAAACTTTTAAGTCGAAAAATTATATTTTTAATTTTTAATTTTTTTTAATCAGTCTTATTTTTATCTTAAAATGACAAAGAAAAGAATAATTAATATGTTACAAAGTTTATTAATTGTGATTTTGATATAATCATAGCAGATTTAATCTATATAAAATTTTGATTAATAATCAAGAGATCGTGTATTTAAAACTTATTATTTTTTTAGAGATTTAATCTATATAAAAAAAATTTATGGTGTTGATTTTTACACTTGTTATAATTTAAATTTGAAAATTAAGGCCGTTTGATAACCATTTGATTTCTTGTTTTTTGTTTTTCAAATTTAAGCCTATTTTCTCTCAAATTTCCTACAATTTGTTTCATCTTTTCTCCCATGTATACATCTTTCTTTAAGAAAGTAGGGGAAGACCAACCAACTTTTAAAAACAAAAAAAAGTAACTTCTCAAAGTTTGTTTTTGTTTTTAAAAGTTGGTTAGTATTCTCATACTTTCTTAAAGAAAGATGGATAAATGGTGGGGAGGATGAAGCACATTGTAGGAATTTTGAGAGAAAATAGACTTAAATTTGAAAAACCAAAAACAAGAAACCAAATGGTTATCAAACGGGGCCTAAATTAATCATGGAAACATGTGATATTCGAAAAAATTACATGCTCAATCGAATAATTTTTGACATTTGACAAATATAATTAAACTTAAACAACAAAATTTTAAAGGATAAAAGGGAAGTAAAAGAGATTCAACACACATTTAACGAACTTATTAAAGTAAGATTCACATATATATAATAAAAAAATAAAGAGATTCATATAATTATGCTTCATATGTGAAGGAGCAGAGGAGCCCAATATTTAATGTCTGAAGGGAAAAAGACTTCGGCTCATGAATATATTCTCATTTCCATGGTGATGATATTAAGTTTTTTTTTTTTTAATATTTTTTTTAATATCAATTTTCACTATTTTTGTTGTTTATATAAAGAAAGGAAAGTTCATATCCCATAATGGTAATTATTCAATAAGTTCTTCCTCTATTTTATTTTTATAAATTTTAGAATTTAGTATGGATAAGAAAATTGAAGGATTTTTTTTTCTTCTAATGTGTCTATTAATTGATTAAGGTTTTTTTTTTTTTTTTTTTTTTTTAAATACAAATTGAGAGATTGAGGATTATAAATACTAATTATAGAGACTAAACTCGTGACTGTGGACTGAAATGGATTAACACCAAATAACCAATCGCCCCATCCATCCGTCCGATAAAAAATTATTAATAAGAATTAAAGTTTAATTCAATGATATAAAAAATTTTGCCTAACTTTAATTATTATAATTCAAACATTTTTTTCATCTATTTTTTAATGTTCGAATAATAATATCTCAAACAGTTATTAACGATGTAAATATTCACATAGGAAATATTATTCCTAAATCCTAAGTCCTAAAAAAAAGGAAAAAAAATTATTAATGTTTCCAAAAGAACAAAGAAAAAAGTCGAGACCCTTTGGGGGCAAATATGAAGCCAAAGTTCATGCCCATAATCAGATTAAAAAGCTTGTTCTACTTTGCATGTCTACCAAAAATATAGTTCTCTATCCAATGGAACACCGACACGTCGACAAATGGGTGATAAATATAAATATCCAAAAATAGAGGATCGGAGCTGTAAATTAATATATAAAAAAAAGCGAGGGGCAAGATTTGTTTTCTCTAGGGCTCGTTTCGAAACTTCGAAAAGCCACTTGGAACATGACCGTTGCAAAATGAACCCAACATTTAAATATTTTTTCACTTTATTTATTATACATATTTTTTTACAGTATCTTTTTATTTCTTTATTAAGATTTATTGTATAAAAATATACTTTATTAGGCAATCGTATCTCAGCTTTTCATCCATACATCCTCCATTAATAAAACTTTAATTTTATGTGCATCTACATTTCTTTCTACTTCTTTTAATTAATCTCACGTGACAACTACTTGATGATATTAATTTCTATAAGTAGATAATGGAAATAGAATATCATCTTAAAAAGGATGATTTAGATCTTTCATCTTTACCATTTTGAACTAAAAAATAATTAGTAACATGTATTGAGTTGTAAAAGTTATTTAAAATCTTAATTGCTAAATACTCACTCCATACTTCATAAATTTGCTTTTTAAACATAGTATCTATTAAAGATTAAAATTTGAACTGGAGAAAAAAAAAATCATTTTAAATACTGTATTAATGAGAATTGTCACATTTTTTGTATGATATTGTATTAATGAGTATTTATAATTCTGTTAATGGTTATAATTGAAAATATTTTAAAATTTATATATATTTATGATTATGTTGTAAAAGGCAATATAATTTTCTTTTTAATGAAGTCTTTTCTTATATTAAAACTTTTTGCTTTTTAGAAAAAAAAATTGTATTAATAAATAAGTACATATTTAAAATTTTATCGACAATTTTTATAACATAAATATCATTAAACTTCTTGTTCATTCATTTTTTTTCTTCTAAAATATGGTCGATTTAAAAAAAATAAAAACAAAATAAAGTTATTGATATTAATGAATATTTTACATACTTTTCTTATATTATTGGTATAAATGAATTTTTGTAATATCGTATTAATATATTTTAATGATCATGAATGTAAATATTTTAGAATTTACCTATATTTGTAATTTACCTATACTTTTCTTATTATTAATATTTTATTAAATTAATACTTTATTATTATTATTATTATTATTATTATTATTATTATTATTATTATTATTATTAATACTTATGATCATGATTACTAATTGTTTTTCTAAAGTGATCATATCTATAATTATTTTATGAATTTAACCAATCTTGAAATAATATCTATAAATACTTATTTATTTAAAACATGTATTTATTTATAAATACATGAATAATTCATAAATTAAGTGATACATAATTAATAAATAATTAATCCCAAAATAATATCCATAGATAACATGATTATACAACAAAAACATGAGTAATCCATGAACTCTTGTTTATTTGAACATCCTATTTAATTTTAATGGAAATTGTATTGGATGAGTTATATTATAAATATTCACTAATACAATATTATATATTGTTAATAAATTATTATAAATACATTAATATCAATAATTATAGTTGCTATTTTTTTTTAAAAGGTGATCGTAGTTATTTTCTAAATTTGACTAAATTGGTATTCTCAATTATTATTACAGGACTAAAGATTTTATAAAATCAATCTCACATTTTTTCACACATTTATTAAAATATTGGAAGGAAAAAAATTTCTATAAAATTCCAAGATTGGGGAGAATTTTAAGAACAATTTAACCTCGGAAATTTTAGGCGGAGTGAAAAAAGTCAACAATTGAGTGAGTTTGTTTTTTTAAAATGTTAATTTAATGATAAGGTTATTTATGTCTTTTGACAATAAAAAAAAATCTAATTAAAACCGGTGAATTCCTTTTTGCAAAATCTTCTAAATCTGAACAGATTTGCAAATTATTTCTTAATTCAGCCTACATCTGCTAAAAGCCCTTTAAATAAAGAGAAATTAGAGTTTAAGAAAAAGTAAATAAACAGAAATTAAGCATATTTGATCATTACATTTATATTTAGTTTTGTAGACAATGGAATATGCTTCTCTTAATTAATTCAGTCTACCTAACTATCCGTTAATTACTATAATTAAAAAATAATACTATTAATTTTCTTAATCCTCTGAGATTATTCATGTATTTTTCTTTTCACATAATCGTTATTCCACATTCTGTAAGAATAAATTGATTCTACTTGCAAATAAGTGAAAAAGACCAAGAAGAACATTTGAACAAAAAAAGAAAAAACATTTGCAAAGAAGATGCCATCCGACATGTCGTTCCATCTGATACAGTTTCAGCCACCTTTTTTAGCCACGTGCACTTGATTTGTTGGGCTTGCCTGAGGCTCAGGCCCAAATATGTGTTTTGCTCCCATCAGGAAGCCCAGAACCATAAAACAAACCACAAATAATAATTATTATTATCCCAAGAGTAAATTAAAAAATAATTAAATGGAGATTTTCTATGTTTGTAAATTATAAAATCCAGGAGAAATAAATTTACACTTTCTGGAGTCATATATAACGTGAAAGACAAATACAAATTACTTTTTTTTTTTTTGCAAGTGAACAAAAACCTAAACTCAACTCGATAATCTAATACGGAAAAAAGTTATAAGTTTGAATCTAGTCATTACAATGAATGAAAATAAAGGTTGCAACCCTGAATCCATCTTCTCGAAAACTAAAAAAAAAAAAAAATCTTTAAATAATTTATTTATTTACTTTACATAAAAATTAAAAGCCGCAAAAAAGATTTTGAAAATTAAACTCCATTTATAAATATTATCTCAACTTGTGAGTTAATATGTGTTTTGTTATTATTTTTACATAGATTTTAAAAAATCAAGCCTACGAAAAAAACTAAAAACATTAAGTTCTAAACCTATTTGGGTCTGAGAATTTATCTTAGAATTCAAATAGTTTCTCAAGAAAAATGAAATTCTTTGCAAAGAATTGATGGCGAAAACAAGCCCAATTTAAAAAAAATCAAGTTATCAGGCTGTTTTAGAAATTTGGCCAAGAACTCAATGATTATTTAACAAATATAAAATTGGTAGAAAAATGATAAGAAAAGAACAAATGAAAGTTTTTTGTTTCCTATAAAAAAAAATAAAAAAAAAAATAATAATAATAAAAAAAAAAGAAATTAAACGATTAAGCTCATTTTTTAGTGGTATCGTGATTCAATCTTTTTACCAACTGATTACAAAGAAATTAACAGAAGAAATGGAAAAACCAGGCCGTGATGGCATCAAGTGAAGCTTTTCAATCTGAATGAATGCAAAAATATGTGTTATTCAATTAGAATGATACCAATATAACAATATCCCATATTATGTTACCTCATTCTGCTCCCCACCTAATATCAGCTTCTGAATTACTCTTTCAGGATCACTTCCTCCAAACCCAAAAACTTGGAGAGAATCAAACAAGCTAATAATCTGCAACTCAGGGGACTAAAAAGTGATAGAATCTGATGAAGATCCCACAGTTGTAAGAACCAATTCGAAGAAAATGAAGAATATGGATAGAGCAATCACTACAATGAAGGTGACAAGTCTTCGGTAGAGGATTGGAGTTTTTAAAGTATGTTCTTTGAGAGGTCTCAAAAATTATGAGTGGGCTTATTTGTAAATTTCTTTGCTGTCTCTCGATTTCAGGCTTGGAATGATCACGAGTGCCACCAAGTATCTTAGTGGAGCAAAACTCCGATTTCCAACTATTAAAAAAAATGAATGTGAAAGTAAAAGTGAACGTAGATCAACTAATCGAGGTTGATAATTGGAGTCGCCAAAGCAAAGGAAGAGATAAACAACCTGTGCATCACAGAAGATCTCTTCCACTGCAAATTCAGAACCGGCAGCATAGAAGAACATTATATGAAACAAAATAACCAAGTTCTTTTTTTCTTCTTCTAAAATAATGATCCTATGTTCATCGGTTGTGTCATGGAAAGAACAAAGAACTAGAAAATCAGCAGAACCCAAGAACAATTTTCAAAAGAAGCCAAAATAATGAGCATCTTTATCATCACACCTTTCTAAAACTTTTATGAACACGATTCGCTAAGAAGATTAGTTAGTCCTACAGATTGAACCCCATGCTTAATAACTAATAAGCAACTGAATGATACTTAAGCAGCCTCCAAGAAGACTTCTTACTTCACTCAACCTTTTCTTTTTAAACAAACCATTTCATATAGAAGATAATAAAGAAAAGAAGAGGCAAAAAAGAGAAAAGGGGAAGGAATGCCAAATTAGAAGAGAGGAAGAAGAGAAAAAGAAGAGAATAAGAGGTGGTGATGGGTTTGAATATTTGGGGACAAAACAATAGGATAAAACCGAAAATAAAAGTAACAACCAAAGAGTAAAAGTTCTATAACAAGCTTGCTTACTTAACTCAATCACATCCAAGAGAGGACACAAAAGGTGAAATCGGAGACACGGGAAATCGGAGCTTTGCTCCACCATACCCGAGGTAACCACACTTATCCCTAGAGACGCGGGAGGTGTCTACAAATTAATGTCACAAGTGAATCTTGAACTTGTCCTACCTTGAAGGGAGCACACCTTCAAAGCCCAAGCCTTCAACCACTGCACCATCCCTTAGGGACTATAGTGAGGAAAGATTATAACAAAGAAACCCAAGATTAAAATGATGGTGGTACTCGAGGAAAAAAATTGCAACAAAAAAAATAAATAAAACAACCTTAGAAATATTAAAAATGGTAATACCAACAAAGCTGAAGTATAAAACATAAGATGACTAGTGCCCTTTAGCAGGTTCTTACTACATAGAATAACTTAAAAAAAGGAGGAAAGAACAAAAGGAGAGGGGGAGGGAGAGGGGGAGAGAGAGAGGGGGAGAGAGAGAGACAAAAGAAAGTAAAAGGGAACAAAAAGGGTTCGTATGAAAAAGGTATGAAATCGAAATCAGCCCCAAATGAAGCTCTTAACATACACTCCCCCAAAAGTACAGGATCATTCATCCACAAGGTTCAGCAGCACCTCAAACGCAAATATGGATGCCCAAGCATCTAAAAAGTAATAACACGATGCAAACTAATAATCTGGCCTGTCAAATAAATACCTCCCATCAAAACAATGAAATTCAAGATTCAAATAAGAAAAATGAAACCAAGATATCCAAAAAACAAAAAAAAGAAAATATCAGAAACCAAAAACGACAATATGCACGTGTGTGTGATTCCAAAATAGTTATTACAATCAGAAGAAGCATAGGAAAAAATCGAGTTCATCAAAGGGAAGCATAAAACGAGTGTGTGTGAGAACAAAATAATCTGAAAAAAATACTTGAAAAAGATGAGCAGCCTAGAGCAAAAAAAAAAAAGAAAAAGAAAAAAAGAAGAAATCAAGTAGGCTCAAAATTAAAAGAAAAGCAACATCTAATGAGATCGATTTAAATATTTGCGATCACAACGAAATACAAAAATAATATAGTATTAGGAATAAAGTAAAATCTTGTTGAAGTATCTCTAGATCAATGAAAGCGAAAAATAACAAAAATTCACAATCAGATAACACTTTTCAAATCAATGAAAGGTCAAATAAATTTTGTTGGAAAATAAATGAAAAACAAGATGTAAATCCCTGATAGGAGCATAGTTCAACTGACATAAGTGTATGTCTATGACCAAGAGGTCAAGAGTTCGAATCCCCCTCACACTCATTTTTTTTTAAATTCAACAATATTCAAGGGTGGGGTATATAAACTCAACTCATAACCTCTTAGTTATCTGGTCATATATCATGTCAATCAAGCTAAGCTTTTGTCGGCCTCATCCTCTATTGTTGTTTGAACTCAAAAAATGAAAATCAAGATATAAATCAAATTAGCACGGAAAACTAAATCACGAGTGACCCCACAGAAGAACTTTATTCCTTATTATGGGTTTGGGCAGAGGGGTGTAGTTAGAGTAGAGATCTCAATAAAGCTTGGTGATGGCTGGTGTATGTTAGCTATCTTTGGGATTTAAGATGGCTAAAACTGTTTTTTCCTACAATTTGCAATATTTGGTAACCAATAAAATAATGAATTAAGGTGATGGGTTCAATCCATGGTGGCCACCTACCGATGAATTAATTTCCTACAAGTTTCCTTGACATCCAAATGTTGTAGGGCCATGCATTAGTTGAGGTGCGCGCAAGCAGGCCTAGATAGTCTCGAATATAAAAATAAAAATAAATAAAATAATTAAAGTTTTAAAAATGAAATCATTTTTAAAAATACTAAATTGATTTAGAAAGTTTTTTTAATTAACATTTTGAATTTGAAAAAAGTCATTTTAATCAAATATATGGTAATTTGACATTTTTAGAATCGCCTTTGGAGTAACACAACCAATGATTGAAGTTTTTTTGTTGGACAAGAGTTTTTTTTTTAAATGATTGAAATCTCTTAGAAAATGTAGCCAAACAAATGAATCTTTTGTATGTACGTAAGTAGGTGCCATACAGACACCTAAAATAATAATTAAAAAGAAAAGAAATAAGGAAAAGACGAACAAGGTCAACCCAATAAAAAAAAGGGGGCAACCAAAACAACACTTGAAAAATAGATCTCGACGTTGATGATGAAAATAAAAAATCTTGAAGTAGGAAAACACTGGAAAACTTATTTACAAAAAATACAAGGTATGTATCGTGTCTAAGAGAAACAGTTCTTTGTGGCCCTGACCAAAAATCATCTATAACAAACATAGAAGTCATGATTTGGGAGGGTTAAATAGTGCCCTTACACTCTGTAATCAAAGTCTCAACTCAATCTCACTCATGTATGGAAGGATGTTTTGGCACAGATCCCAAGGAAAAGGTAATTCACTAGGATACTTTACCACTCCAAAACACACTTCGGGATGTTTGGGGCAAGGAGAATGAGAATTATTATGGGGAGGATGAGAACTAAGAGGAAAATGATTGTCGAGGAGAATGATCATGGGAAAAACTGTTTATTGTGTTTGGGGTGAATAGAATAATTATGGAGAGAATAAAATAGTGAATGTGAAGGAATAGGATGATACTTAGTTATGGGGAGAATAAAAAGTGGTTATAAGGGAGTCTAATTATAAGGGGATGGGTAAGAGAATGATTAATATAGTAAAAATAGAGGACCCTAACTTAAATTAGTTGACTATAAACAATAAGAAAATCCCAAAACCTGTTATCTTAATTTCTTTGTTCAAAATGAACTATGAGCCGGACTGAAATGTTGGCTTATCAGGCATCCAGCCTAGAACCCTTGCCACAAGTGGATGCATCATGAGCTCCATGCAGATTATTGAAGTAGTTCTAAACATTATTGTTTTCATGTCTATTAATGATGTTAAATCTATTGTGAATCTACTTTGACCTAATCTCTGTCCCATCTATCTTCCAGAGGGGAAGTTGGTTTCCAATTCTAAGGCAGGGACCTTCTCTTCAACCTGCACCCGCAAATGTTAACTCGCCTAACACCTCATGCATACGCATACCATAGTAACAAGGACATCCTTCTCTAGTTTACATGAAAAAATTTATAAACCCCCATCCTTACCTAAATCTTTCCAAGGAAATTTACAATTCTCTTTTGGCAACAATACTTTCACAACTCGAACAATCATGCAAGTTGGCCTAGTTGTCCTGGTGGGAAACTTAAAGGGATTAGGGAATGGGTTCAATCAATGGTAGTCACCTACTCGGATTTAATTTACTACAAATTTCCTTGGCAACCAAATGTAGTAGGCAAGCGGTTGTTCCGTCAAATTAGTTGTTCCGACACTCATGTATTAAAATAAAAAACTTTCACAACTCTACTAGGCATTTTAATATAAGATGTGGATCAGATAAAGTTGCCTGGGGCCAGAGTTCATGACTGTCTTTAGAGAAGAACATCTTTTAACCACCTTAACAGTAGGATTACAATAGTTATAATTGCTTAGATTTAACACCTAGTGATAAGTTGATAACTTTAGGTATTTTACAGACCAATAACCTAAACAACAATATTAAAAATTATTCACCAAGGATGTTATTGATGTCAGTTCTAACAGCACCCATTAATAATCTATATATTCTACCTATCAATCACTATAATCAATGCAAAGATGAATGAAAAAATGAAACAAATAAATGACAGGCGTAAAGTGCAGTAAATAAAAGAATAAGAAACCATCTCATACCACAAATGTGATGAGTATCCACCGAGAGACCCGCCAGCAGACGCCTGGTCTGCATCAGAAATGGACTTGCCAAGCATTGAGCTCGAGTAAATGTGCGACAACCCCTTCAATGAGGACGAACCGGACCCGTAAGAGCCTAGCATTGACGAACCACCAGCACTTAATGGGCTTAAGCCATATGACCCCCGACTGTACCCACTCAAGCCTATCCCAGCCCCAAGTGAACTACCACCAATCAGACCCACTTGACTCATGGGAACAATTCCACCTCCTAAAACTGAGCTCCCAAATCCACCATACACAGAACTAAGGCTAGGATGTTGGGAAAATAATTGCAAATTAGGAGCAGCAGCCATGGCCGCCATCACCGGAGGCTGAGTCAGGGCCATGCTTTGCACCGCCGGCGTCGAATTATGATTCTTGTTCTTTCCCTCAGCCGCTCTCTGGCAGTGCAATTTGTGCCCTTCAAACACTTTGTGTGGATCATCAAGAACCCTCCTCGCACCTTCATTCGTCTTATAAATAAAAATAGCATAACCCCTCGACTTCCCCGTCTTCGGATCGAACCCAATCGGACCCATCTCCAATTCCCCAAACTTCTCAAAAAACGCCTTAAGCCTCTCACCATCCACATTATGAGGCACATTCGCCACATAAATCTTCCTCGGCAGAACCTCCTGGCCTTGCGGCGGCGGAGCAGACCCCAAAGAAGCCAATTGGCAAGACGCCACTCTGTTACCAATCTTCTTCCTCGGCTCCTTCAACGCCTTACTCGCAGCCCGACGAGACGTGAACAAAATAAACCCATACCCTTTAGCCTTCCCCGTATTCTTATCCATAACCACATTGCAATCTTCAATTTCGCCGTAAGATTCGAAAACGGAGATTAGGGTTTCCTTGGTGGTGTCCCAACCGAGGCCATGGATGAAAACCTTGCGGTGGGTGGAATCGCGGTCCGCAACGGCTCGAATCTGGGCTCGGAAATTGGGGTCTTTGGTTGCGGTGGAGCAGATTAGCTCGATTAGTTGGGTCTTGGAGAAGGGCTCGAGGAGCTTGGGAAGATCGTCGGAATCAGAGTCGGAGCCGTCGTCGAGCGGCGGAGCGGGAATAGGATCTTCGGGCTCTTTCTTGGGTTTCTTGTCGGCCTTGTTTTCAGATTTCTTAACCAGCTTTCTCTTTGGGGTTTTGCTCGTTCCCTCCATTGGAGAACTGATGAGTCGCTTTGGAGGAACACAGAGAAGGAATCGTTTGTGAAGAAGGTTTCGCGTTCAAGGAAATTGAAATGTCAATATAAACCAAAAATGTTTTTTCTAGGTTAAAATTAAATTCTGTATTTTCATTCTTGTCTGATTTGGGTGAGCTCCTCATTTTTTTTTCTTTTTTTTTAGATAAAACTTTACAAAACCATCTTCTTTCAAAATCATAGCTTCATTAATAAGTACAAGTTTTTGTTTTTTAAAATTTATTTATTTATATAAACATCAATAAGTAGCATCAAAATCAAGCAAAATTAAAAATTGTTTGAATCACCCTATATTTTAGGAAAATTGTACTGAATAGATTAATTTTATAAAATAATTACCGATTTAGGTAAATTTAAAAATATTTGCATTTATAATTAAATATACAATATAAATAATACTCATTATATTATATATTAGTTATTCAGTATAGAAAGTATTACTTTATGCTGTATATTTGACTATAATTACTAAAATTTTTAAAATTGCTTAGTGTTGTAAATATTTTATCGATGTGGTAAGTCGTACAAAACCCCCTATATTTTATTAAAGAATCACCATATATTTTATTA
This sequence comes from Sicyos baderoa, assembly GCA_037832685.1. NCBI lineage: Eukaryota > Viridiplantae > Streptophyta > Magnoliopsida > Cucurbitales > Cucurbitaceae > Sicyos > Sicyos baderoa. The sequence continues at coordinate 10,140,130 of JBBMEF010000023.1, forward strand.
AATTTATTTTTACTTTGTGAGATAAATGAATGACGTGGCAAATTTATTATTGGTTGAAATTTCTAAATCAAATAATATTTAAAATAAATTTAAAGGTTTTTATTTTTAAAATTGAAGGAATGTGGCCAATCCTATTTATTTTGAGATTACAACAATGGGAGATAGAGGATTAGAACCATGATATTTTGGTTATTATACATTAATGTTACTGAGCAACGGCTCATATTGGCCCACGAACCACTACCTGGTACAACTACATAAATATAAAGATTAAATATAAGTGGAAAAAACAATTAAATAATTGAAGCGAGATAAATGTAAGGATCTACCCGTGAATTTACTTTGTGTAACATCCATTTGTTTTCTCTGCACGCTCTGAACAACACCACCCAGCACCCATATCCATTATCTCTCATTTTTCTTTTTCTTATAATTTCTTTACTTTCTTTTTATTTTTTATTTTCTTATCTCTTTCTTTTGTAACCCAAAACAATACAGCGCAATGAAAATAGGCTTCTTCTTCCTTCTCTTGTGTTATACTGCCACAACTTGGTCGTCCGAATCAGGTTACGATTTCTCCGGTGTCGTGTTCGACACCGGAGGCCTCAGCCGAGCTGCATTTCCCCGAGGATTCATCTTTGGAACTGCAACCTCTGCATATCAAGTTGAAGGAATGGCTGACAAAGATGGTCGAGGCCCAAGTATTTGGGATCCCTTCGTTAAACTCGCTGGTACTGAATAAACTACTTTTGGTCTCTATTTCATCTTACTACTTTCAAGATCTATTTTTTAAATTAAATTTAGAAATACTATTTCCAATTTTTTTTTTTTTTTTAGTACATATCGGCAAAGAAGAACAAATACAAATTCTCAAGATCAAGTAGTGTTTACTGGTTTACAACTCATTTCCAACTGGTTAAGTTATGTCAAAATTTTAGTTTTTTTTTTTTTTAATGATGAAAATTCTAATAGAGAAATCATAAAAGGTGAATAAGTTGGTTTGAATACTAGTCAAGTTATTTATATAAAAAATTAAGAAAATGTAAACTTAATTTTTAAAAACTAAACATAAAAATAAAATGGATATTTATTATTATTATTATTATTATTATTTTCTGACATAAAATAAAATAGTTATTAAACTAACTTTATTTTTATTAGTATTATTATTGTTAATATTGTGCTTGTTTTCTCTGCTATGAGCTTCATCATTATCTGGAGAAAGTTCGAACTTTTAATTAAAAAAAAAAAAAAAAAAAAAAAAAAAAAAAAAAACTATTGTGTGAATCTGTTAAAAAGTTAACCTAAAAAAAACTATTGTCTACCAAGCCCTTCTTTCAACAATATTATTCCGGACATAAAAGAGAAGATAAATTAAAATGATTATATTAACCATCATAAAATGAGCTTAATTTGTTTTAAGTACAAATATTATTGAAAAAATTAGAGAATTTTTTTTTTGAATATAAGTGGAGGTGAGGATTACAAAAACCGACTCTTCCAGGATTCAAATTCGTGACGCTGATGTTGAATTGGTTTACAACCAAACAATAAAACTAAACAGTGGAAAAATTAGAGAGTCAAGCTACCGATCCGGGTTGTAAATATATATCAGCTAAATGTGCTTTATTTTTATTTATTTTTTTGCCAATAAAAGCATGACTCAGTCGCATAAATACATTCAATCTTGAAGAAATCATAGGGATCAGTGTATTTTCAATCTTGAAGAAATTATGGGGTGCAAATCTCCCCAGTCCCCATCAGCAATTTTTGTAACTAAAAATGAAAAATTATGCTTACTTCTTACAAATAAAGTTTAAGTTAAAAGACTTTAGGGAAATTTTTTTTTTTGGTCCCTATCTTTCGGCTCAAGTTTCATTTTGGTCTCTATGTTTCAAAATTCAACACTGAGCCCTATTGATGAATGAAAGAAAAGGTTTCTGAGCCCTAGCCTAGCCCTGTAAGCCCACACCTCAATTTTAGTCCTTAAGATAACAGAACCGTTAGTAATTTAATGAAATATTGACGAGGATGATAATTAAATTAATTTTAAAATTTAATAAATTAATGATATTTAATTATGGTGTTTAATTGATTTTTTTTTAAAAAAAACAATGACTACAAAGAAAATTAAAAAGACAAATTACCTCAATCTTAATTATATTTTGGTATTAACTATAATGATTATATGCTTTCAAAAAAAAAAACTATAATAATTATATTTTTAGATAAAATGGATATTTTATAAAAAAATAAATTAATTATAATATTTACACAATTCTTTTTTTAAAAAAATAATTACAAGAATAACACAATACTTTTATTTTAAATATATTTTTAAATAAAATAAATATGACTTTTTTTTATCTTCTAAATAATAAACGTTTTAACCAGGAAGAAAAATAATAAGTATAAAAATAAATGAATTTGTTGAATGGAGAAAAATAAATATCGGAAAATGAGTTATATTTGTTTTTAAATTAATTTTTAGAAGATAAAAAAGTTTATCATTTTTTTAGATTATTTTTATTTTATCTAAAAATATAATTATTGTAGGTAATACAAAAATATAATTAAGAATGAGGTAATTTGTCTTTTCAATTATCTTTGTAATATTGTATTAAAAAAGTCAATTAAACAATTAAATTTTAAAATTAATTTAATTATTATCATAGTCAATATTATGTTAAATCACTAACTGCTTAGTTATATTAAGGTTAAACTACCATTTTGGTCCCTCAACTATCATGAAAGTTCCATTTTGGTCCCTGAACTTTTAAAAGTCCAATTTTAGTCCCTCAACTATCATTTTTGTTCTACTTTGGTCCCTCAACT
>JBBMEF010000023.1:10143064-10155375 GCA_037832685.1 Sicyos baderoa
ATTGGACTTTTGAAAGTTCAGGGACCAAAATGGAACTTTCATGATAGTTGAGGGACCAAAATGGTAGTTTAACCTTATATTAAAGACTAAAATTGAGAATTATTGAAATGTTAAAGACAAAAATATTGAATTTTGAAACATAGGGAGCAAAGTGAAATTTGAGCCGAAATTTAAAGAACCAAAAAGGAAGTTTTTCCGAGAGTTTACATTAATAGCAAGTAAAATAACTTTACATTATAAAAGAATCATGTAAAAACTTCTCGATTAGACTATTTGAATATAGTATCAAAGTCATTTTGTTTATGAGACATTTTGTTTGATTTCTATGTGAAATGAATGAGCAGGAAAGATTGCTGGCAATGCTACTGGAGATGTTGCTGTGGATCAATATCACCGATACAGGGTACCTTGTAACAATCTTGCATTTCTTCATTATATTTTTGCTTAATTACAAATTATTAAATTAGTATTAGTATTAGTATACGGGATTAACAGGTTAATCTAAATACGGTTCATCAACACTGTTAATGAACATAATTCAACTAGCGTCAATTATATCTTAGAGTTAAAAGTTTATGAATTTAATTCATCACATTTTATTGTTAATGAACATAAGCATAATTCTACAAGTATCTTGCACAACCTAGTATGTAATTATAAAGTTACACGTTCAAATTTTCTGTCTTATTTCGAAAGATAATAATAATAATAAAAATTAAATAAAACAATAATGGCAAATTAAAGAAACACAATAAGTCCTGCCTCATCGAAGAAAGGCCCCATTGCCTCATTATGTTCTCGGAACCTGATTTATGAAACTCTATCGTTCCAAAATCGAGTCTTTTAACTAACAAAAGTAGTTATTCCATAGTATTAATGTACATTGAATGATCAAGAAGTCTTGGATTTGAATCTCTTACCCAGTTATTAATTAAAAAAAAAAATTAAGTCTCCCATTCTCAAATATAATTGAACCATTGTTTGAGATTGATAAAGTTTAGTAGATAAGGATGAAAATTAGGAGAGGAGTATATGTTTATAATTGTTTTAATAATATAATTTATTATTTTTGCTGGTGGGATTTTCTGATTTGTAATATGATTATATTTTTTTCTGTGATAGGAAGACATCGATCACATGAAAAAGTTGAACTTTGATGCTTATCGATTCTCAATTTCGTGGCCGAGGATATTTCCAAGTACTAAATAAGTTAACTCTCTCTTAAATGTACTTTTTGAAGGGTAAAAATCATTACCAACTGCCAATTATGGTTTAAATACTTAATGTACTTTCACAATTCTGTTTCATTTTAGACTATATATTTTAAGGGAATTTACACTGTATAGCAAATTTTCTATCTTACATTAGAATTATAGTAACTTTTTTAAAATATTACAAATATAGCAACTTTTTTTTGATAGACTCTATCAACACTATTGATAGAGTCTATCAGACGCTATTGATAGAGTCTATCAAACACTATTGATGAGTCTGTAAATCTGATTTTGCTAGATTTGCAAATATTTTTATTATTTGTTATTTATGCAATTTTTTTGCCTTATTATAATATATATGCAAATTCTCCTAAATTTTAACTAACTCCTTAAACTATTCATTGAACTTTAAATGTTCTTTAAAGATTTGACCAGGAAATTTGAAGTTTTACTCCTCTGGCACTAGGATACATACCTTCTATGAACGAAATTGAAATTAAGTATCGTTTGAGAAATTAATCTCCATAACCGCTACGGTACTTAGGAGTTCAAGGAGATCACGCCTTCAAAGCTCATTCATTCGACTACTACCTCACTATTAGGGGACAAAATAATCTTTTTGATTGATTTTTTTGGCTAATTTTATTTTAAAAAAATTTTACTCTAAAATACTATGTTTTTAACCTATACTTTTTTACTAGATGGATCGGGAGAAGTAAATTGGAAAGGGGTTGCTTACTACAATAGATTGATTGACTACATGATTCAACAAGGTAAATTCAATGTTCACCACCTCATTAGATTTGTTCTCACTTTTACTCCATACATTAAGATCAAAATTAAAATTATTGCCTAATGAATAAGGAAACCAATAATTTAGCCATAACAATGTGGTCAACCAAAGCATATCTCAGTTAACATAAAGTAACTAGAATTGATTACGAGTTCGAATCTCTCATCTCTAATAAAAGCATAACTCTAAAGTTTTGTTGGTAATTTTCTTTTCAACAATATTGCTTATCAGTCCCTTTTAAATAAAAATTTGCAGGAATCACCCCCTATGCAAATCTTTACCACTATGATCTTCCCTTGGCACTTCAAGAGAGATATGGAGGCTTACTAGACAAGCAAATTGTGTAAGTTTTGTTATGATTGAGTATATTGGGCATTGTAATTATTAAAAACTATGGGGTTATGATTTGCAACTGCAACAATTTATGCAGGGGGGATTTTGCAAATTATGCAGAATTCTGTTTTGAAGAGTTTGGAGACAGAGTTAAGAATTGGATGACATTTAATGAGCCAAGAGTTATAGCTGATGTTGGTTTCAACAGTGGCATAATGCCTCCTTCAAGGTGTTCAAAAGAATATGGAAATTGCACAAATGGAAACTCTGGAACTGAGCCTTACATTGCAGCACATAATATCATTCTTTCTCATGCCACTGTGGTTGGTATTTATAGAAAGAAGTTTCAAGTAAGTTTCAAAACAATGCTTCTTCTAAGAGTCTCGAATCGAACCTGTGATCTCTTGGTTGAACTATGTTCATTATCGTATATGTAAATTTATCTTTCAGAGGAAACAAGGAGGAAGAGTTGGAATTTTGTTGGATTTTACTTATTACGAACCTCTCACCGAACGAAAAGAAGACAGCTACGCAGCTCAAAGAGCAAGGGATTTTAGCATTGGCTGGTAATATTATCAAACTCGATTTAAAAATATGCAGCGTTATTGTTAAGGGACGACATTGTTTTTGGTTTCACCCATAAGACCTCGTACCAATGGAGATATTTGTCATCTCTTATAAACTCATGATCTATCGTTATGGTTAAAAAAGTCCTAAAAGAAATTTGAAGTTTTACTTTGGCTCGTGACTTAGTAATCTATGTTTGGTAACCTGAAAATTTATCGAGAAAAGTATGTGAGCAAAGACAAAATATATTGAAAAAAATCCATGTGTTGGTCACGTAGGGACAGATGTGGAAAGTTCCGATCGTAGGGCTCGTGTTAATAGTTCGATACAAGTAGGTAGCTTGATCAGGTCATAGGAGAGGAGAATGTTAAAACTTTCAAATCCCATCTAGAGTTTAGTTGAATGAAATTGAAAGTTGTTTTTCCAATTAATAACTATTTAGGAAATCTCAAACTACATATATGTTTTTTCTTAATGCTTGATTTAGGTTTTTGCATCCTTTCACATATGGTGAATATCCAAAGACAATGCAAGACATTGTTAAAGAAAGGCTACCAAAATTCAGTGATGAAGAGGTTGCATTGGTGAAAGGGTCAGTAGATTTTGTTGGTATTAACCAATACACAACCTTCTACATGTTCAACCCTACTTGGCCAAAACCAAAAACTCCTGGCTATCAATCAGATTGGAATGTTGGTTATGCTTGTAAGATCAATAATCTCACTTCAAAATATCTCTTTTTTTTTCTTTTTTTTTCCTCTTGAAAAATGATATATATATGATTTGCTCTATGCATGGACTATTTCTAATTGTGTTTAGTGTTGTTCTTCTGCAGTTGAAAAGAATGGAAAACCAATTGGTCCAAGGGTAACCAATTTCCAAACTTTACCATTTCATGCTAAATTATGGTGTTTAGATGTAGACATAACTAATGATGGGTATTAATTTTGGAATTCAACACTAAAGTTTGAAACTTCCTTTGATAATCATTTATTTTTTCAATATAAAGTTTGTTTTCTCTCCAAGAATTTTATCTTTCTTTTGTAAACATTTTCAATTTTTTGCTTGGTTTTAGAAAATGTATATAATAACTATCGATAATCATTCACTAAAAGATGGGAGAGACTTTAATATTTATAAGATAGATGAAATATTTCACAGTTTTGAAATAGAATCACGCATTATCGAATATGAACTAAACAACAAAAGCAAGGAGGGAAATCTAGGGTCGTTAATAGTATTTATAAATTTTGATGATTTTCAAAATTTAATAATATGTAAATGCATGGGATTTGTTTTTCAGGCTCATACAGGGTGGCTCTACGAAGTACCATGGGGAATGTACAAAGCTTTGATGTATGTGAAAGAACACTATGGAAATCCAAACGTAATTGTTTCAGAAAATGGTAAATATATAATATTATTTATAAAGTATGTTTTTTTTTTTTTAAATTTGTTTATAAGTTTATAATTTTGAATGATAGGTATGGACACTTCTGATATTCCACTTCCTGAAGGATTAAATGATACATCAAGAATACATTACTACAAGACTTATTTGCAAAACATGAAGAAAGCCATTGATGATGGAGCTAATGTGACAGGCTACTTTGCATGGTCATTGCTTGACAACTTTGAATGGCTATCAGGTTATACTTCAAGATTTGGCATTATATATGTAGATTATAAAGACAATCTCAAGAGAATTCCAAAGATGTCAGCTTATTGGTTCAAACAAATGATTCAAAAGAAGAAATAATTAAGTTTGATTCTATGCGTGACTTTGTTGGTAGAGATTTGGGGTCTCTTGATCATGCTAAGGCTTAGCCTTCGAGTGACCTTAATTGTATTTCCTTGTTTTTTTATGGGAGCCAAATATAATAACAAATGGTAACGTAGTCATCTCAAATAAACTTAATGTGTTTTATCATTTGAATTGTCTAAATATTCTATTTGCATTAATGAGAGTATTTGTTTGATTATCACTTGTTATAAAGGTATCGATTACTTTTTTCATTACCAATTAATTTTGAGATAAAATCGCATATTTATCTAATTCAATATCAAAGCTTATTAAGTTCAAATTTGTAATTGATCTAAGAGAGAAGCTAAGATTTTTTTTTTTTTTTTTTTTTTTGAGGAAAGAAAGAAGTTTAGATCTAATTATTCAAAAGTAGCAAATTTTAAGAGAGGAATTCAATGGTCTTATCTTGATGGAGATATTTGTCCCTTTTTATAAATTCATCATCTACCTTTTATTTAACCAATTGGAACTCCCCTTTGTTTATATTCCCAACCTTTTTTTTTGTAACTAAAAACTGATGGAAGAGTAAAAATGTAACATATTCAATCTTAATAAGGCAAATAATGGCCACTAAACTAAAATAATCAAGTATAAAAATAAAACCATTTGAGCTACTATATAGATACCCTAATGATTCTGCTTCAAAAAAAAAAAAAAATACCCTAATGATTAAAAGGATAATTAAAAATAAAAAATTGTGATTATAGTTTATATAATTGTTATGTACTTAAAAATTAATTTTTTAATATATTTTTTGACATTTAAATATTATAGAATCAAATAGTATAATAGATAAACATAAGTAGATACACACAAATTGATTCAAATACTCATGAATATCAAAATATATAGGAAACAAAATTTAAGAATTAAATAGAAAGTAAAGATTAATTGTTTTTGTAAAAAAGAAAAAAATAATGATGACTACCACACCACGCTCATTATCTTAATAAGCACAAGAAATTTAGTACTATCCAGTTGGTTTATAAAGGGGACTAATCCAACTTGGATCCCATCAAAAGCTAGGCTGCTAAATTAACAAGATAAGACTGATCTTAATTAGAAAAATTAAGGAGTTGATTAACTAACAAACAATGTCCAGGTTAGGCAGCTTCCAATTTCAATAGAGAAGAATTTGGGTGCAATCCGAGTAGCACCCTTACTATGATATCACTTATGTGACATTTTTGGTACCACACATCTCATCTATCGTTTCTTACTTTATATTTATTATAAAAAAAATTAAAAGAAAAAAGAAGATGTGTGATTATAAATGAGTGATATCATAGTGGAGGTGCTACTCGGGGTGTACCTAAATTATCTTCATTTCAATAAACCATATCTGACGTGGCATCATTTGTGGTTAATGATGAATAGTGATGCCATGGGGCTGCCACTCAGAAAAAGCCTAAGCCATTACTAATTATTTTTTAATTTTATTTTTAATTTTCAACATTGAGTCATTTGTGTGTGCTTCTTCCACTTTAATTTGGTTACCTGATAAATGCCTTTCTCCTAAGCATCACTATTCCTTCTCATTCGTGCTTTTCAATATTAAAGCATTTCTAATCTTCACATTATTAAATAATACCAAACTTAAAACTTTATACTATTTTCTAATACATGGTTTTCATTTCACCAACTCTAATTTAAAGAGTGTGGCATGCTTAGTGTTGTACTTTGGTATTATTTTAATTCAATTTTGTTGGTAAATAGATGGAAATAGTCGGCTGTTCTTACATGTCATGAAACAATTAATTAAAATGCCTCGACCAATACGAATACTTTTAACAATGTCTTGTTCTCTAATACCATAGTTTTTGGAAGAAGAAAAAAAAGTTTAGGTGATCGCCTAACATAAAATTGTTTCAAACTAAACACACAGTCATTTTAGAATGCTTGCGATTAATCTTTAATATTATCAAATATTGATCACTTTGGACATACAAGTCATGAGTTTGTTTTTAACCTTTGTCTAAAAGAATTCATATCGATTGAGATTGTTGTTTTCACATATAATTTATATACTCATGATTTTTTCCTTATCTAACCAATGTGGAACAACTTTGTTTGCATCCCAACAATCATTCACTCGATCAAAGTTTCAACGAATAACCTCTATGTGGGTTTGTCTTTTGCATTCGACACTAAAAGGTTATATTATTCTCTCGAACAAAGATCTAGCCTCCTCTAACATAGTCAATATGTCTAGATGACATTCAGACCAACTTCTCTTCTCTGAGTACATTGCTGGTCTGATAGACTAGATTTTCACAATAACTATTATATCTGACTAACTTTTCCAGGCTAGTGATCAATTTTTATAGCTCATAGACAAACCAAACTTCTCTTCTCTTAAGAGTACATTGCCAGTCTGATAGAGCTACCGCAATTTTTTGTCTCCAGACTCTAAAAGTCTTTATTCTATACCAGGGCGATCTACCACATGATTATGTTGGGGCAAATGTGATATCAATTGATAAGAATGACAATCCTACCCAAATATCTACATTTTTATGATATTGTTCTCTTTAGGCATACACTCCCATGACTTTGTTTTTAGTTTCATTTAAAAGGTCTCATACCAATAGAGATGGTTACCATCATTTATATATCTATGATCTTCCCTTCATCTTTATTAATATGGGACAATTTTATTTGCATGTCATCATTATCATGCCTAGTTTTAATATCTCTCTCATTTTGATATGGTGTTTGTTCATTCGCATACCCCTCTTTAACTCGAGTGTTTAGTACATGCATGTGTAATGGTGTTCAGTTAGTTGGGTTTATGGTTTGTAAAAGTTTGCGTTGTAGTATATATATAAGTCTATAGGTTATATATTTGATCGAAATCATCAAACTTGTTTACTTAATTAATATGGGTTTAGATTGTTCGAGTTTCAAAAATCTAATTTATGAGTCAAACACTATTAGATAATTATTTAAGATTTCATCTTAAAATTAATTTGGTGATAAGAAAGGTAGTTTATTTATCTTATAAATGTTAGGAGATCTTAATATAGAATTTTCAACATGTTCCTTTGAGATAATGTCACTTTTATTGAAAATTAAACATGTTTTAAAAAGATAACTTATGTAATTCACATAAATTTTCTTAATTATAGTTAATTAAGAAATTTTATAGGTTTATGGGAGTTAGAACGTTATATTCAAGTATGAGAGCTCTCATTCTTGAAATTAAGTGTAGAATGTAAGTTATAGGTCTAAGGGTTTTTCCATAGATTCTTATAAATAAGATGTGTTGTATGTGTTGAAAGTATCAAATAAAAGTGAAAGTGAGTTAACGAGTGAATTATTCTTATCAAATATTCCTTGTTTGATTCTTTGTTTTAGAGATAATAAACAACAAATTTTCACATTGACATGATATTGTCTACTATATTGTCCACTTTGAAAATCATTCTTCGTGACTTTGTTTTTAGACATCTCTCAAAATGTTTTATATTAATGGACTTGTTTATAGTTCACTCCTTAAAAACTCAAGATCTTCTCTTAACTTAGTAACGTACGTGAGGCACTTTATTTTCCCAACACTTTTTATTAGTGTTTATCACACGCTTCCAACAACTTTTGGGCCCATTATCTTTGATCGAATCTCAATTTAATTTTTATCGAATTGAATATTCATTTGTGTTTAATAAAACTCTAATACCTTCAATTAGTTATCTTATAAACATCTTCCTAGGGTAAATTTAAATATTGATTTACATATTACTTTTGTTTGAATTGTATAAAAAAAATGGATTAAGAGGAAACTTGTATAGCTTGTGATAATCTTTGAAATACTTTTTTGTATTTCCATAAGTTTGTGTAAACCTTATGCTTAATTAGTTCATAAGTTTAATTAAGATTATATTTGTAAGGGTTGTATAAGAGAAGGGTCGTATAACAAACATTCACATTTAGATACACAAATGGAGATTATAAAAAGTCTTTTCTCCTTTTATGACAAAGACAGTTGAAATGATTAAAAAAATGAAAGAAACTATATTGGTTAGAGCAATATTGGGAATTAAATATTTATTTAAATAAGCTGCCTAACCAAAGACATGCATGGCCTATAAATACAACCAAATTCAAAGCTTCTAAACACACCAAAACCAAAACAAACTTCCAACACAAAACCAAAAACCTAGCTCCCTCTTCTTTGTTACCTATTTTTTTCAGAACCATGTCATCCATTGGAGCTTCCTATGCCAACATTCACCTCCTACAGAAGAAACAAAAGGAGAAACTCGAGAGAATGGAAGCGGATCGATTGTCCCGAGGCGAGGCTGCCACGAGCTCCGGTGGTGGTTCTTTTCTTGCAAGGAAGAACAAAGTTCACCCGGGAAGCATTGCTCCGGCAACCGCCGCCGACAGCTTCAATAACAGGACATGAAATGACTTTGTGTCCTTCATGAACTGTTCTTCTTCTCTTAGTGTCTATAAAATTGAAAAGCTTTGTCTTTCTTTGGTTTGTGTAAATGTGTTTAAAAAATGTCTGTCAAAAACTAAAAGAGAAAAAACAATATAGTGTGTGTCTTTTTGGTCTAGTCTTTCATGATCTAGTTTGTATTTTCCAATGTTTCAAGCTATAATTTAAGAATAATGTTATATATCTTTGATGTTTTATATTTATAATAAGATAGTAAAACATTTTATTCTACTTTTTCTTTAATAATTTATCCAAGTAGATTTAATTATCCATTTCACTGCTCATATTTAAAATCTGTTAGAGAGGATGGAGAATTGTAAGACTTTTAATCCCATCCTAACTTTATTTAGTGGATAAGACATGCGATATTATCATTTTAAAGATTGATATAGTTTGACAAAACAATTGAATATTTAGCTAATAAGAGTAAAGCTCTAAGTATGAAATTACATGTTTAAATTTCTTTCTTCAATATTGTTGTATTAGAAGAAAAAAATTAAAAGAATTTTGAATATTTAAAGATTCGATGAGAAAGTTTTAATCTCCTGAACCAAACAATTGACCACGATGAATATATATATATATATATATATATATATATAATATATATTTGCTTATTTTATAATGTACGAATAATCTTAATTATTAGGAGTTTTTCATGTATAACAAAAATGAGGTAAAAAATTGCATCTATAGCACATTTTTATCAAAAATTGGTTTATAGTAAAATTACAAGTGATTGAATTCAATCACTGGTAATTGATTGATAAGCTCAATCACTTAACAAACTGATTGAATACAATCAAATAGTGTTGATTGAGTTCAATCACTTGAAATTTTGATATAAACCAATTTTTGATAAAAATGTACTATAATTCTAATAGAGGGTCCTAAAGTTGCTATACAGTACAAATTCTCTAATTATTATGATAATTTTTTAAAAAGGCATATAATTTTTCTAGTTTTCATTAATTTTTTACGTATGGAATATCAAATTCCAAAAGATATTTTGACAAATTCTATATAATAACTTAATAAATGGTAGAAAAAATATCTAACAAATTCTAAAAAATCCATATTTATAACATATTAGATGCATTCTGTAAAAAAAAAAAAAAAAAGAATTGTGTAGAGTAGAGTTATGAGGGGTTTTGTTATGTCTTTTTCTGGAGCTTGATTTCATTCTAAAGGAGATTCATCAATCTATTTAGAGGGAGCCACACAAGAATTTTTTGGAAATGTTTAGAGGCATTTAGGAGCCAAGCATGTGACATGCCTCAAGTTTCAATGATGCCCTTCCATAATAATGCAACTTATTTGATTGGAACTTTCACCTCATAAGTTGACTTTAAAAAGTGAACTTCTAGCCATAGTACCACCCACTAAACCAATTTATAACTCACTACAAATAAGTCAAATTAATCCAATTTGGATCTACTTTATATATCTATTTTTATTCACTTAATTATCACAACTAAGCCCCCTTAACAATTATTTTCTTTTTTATGTCAAAAAATGGAGAGTTTTAGTGGTACTTTTTTTAATTCATAAATTTAAATTTGTAACTAACTGATTACTGGTTACTACGTAATACATATGTCATTAAAATATTACTGTTTTTATGGTTTTAATTGCACTTGTAGGACGCTATAACCAATATAAGGTTATGGTTTAAAAAAAAAATTATTTTTTTTATAAAACATTTATATTCTTAACTAAGTTTGATTGAGGTGAGAGTGCTTGTAGCATCACACGATTAGCCGAATTTTTTATTTTATATGAGTTATTATTTTATTTTATGTTTTTTGTAATTTACTTATTAGAAATGGTTTTGATCCAAGTCAAAGTTTATTTATTTATTTGTTTTTATTAGATATTTAGTTTATGGCATTGGGGTAGGATTCTATCTGGTCATTAAATTACCGAAATAATCTCAAAAAAAAAAATAATGAAAAAATTGATGGTATGTTGGGTTGGTACCGTGTTAGCTTGGTTGATTGGTTGTAATCCAATTAAATTTTACGGTCACGGGTTCGATTCTGAAAATTGTTATTTGACTCTTGTCTTATTTGAGAGCAATAAAATCCCCTAGATAATTGCATTTTCCAACTGATCACACTACCAAATAGATTTTGTTATGAAAACGACAATCAACAACTGAAACGAAGAATAAGAAAGATAACGCAAAGAGAAAAAGAAAACAAACACACATAATTTACGTGGTTCACTAACGTTGTGTTAACTAATTCACATGCATAGAAGGAGAGTGCAATTTTATTTAGGAGAGACGAAAATACAGATTACACATAATGAATATCATAATTGGCTAGGGATTAATTCGAGTTTATATATTCACTCTCATTAAACCCTATTTATTTTATACGTGAAGGGAAAATCAGAATGCGTATGCGTAAACACATGTAAAACAAATTGCAGTGTGAAAAACGATTAGCGAGTGTGGGATGCGCTCAACACTGTGGAATACGGAATGCGTTCACGCAACCGAATGCATTCGCATGGCATCGATCGTTCAAGGCATATCACAACAGATTTAGTTAGCTTTCTTGATATCTTCTGACATTAATTTATATATTTAGGCTTACTTGATTTACTAAACTGCCTTTTAGATTGTGACATGTTTTATGTGTCCTTCCTCTAGCAACAAACTTGTGTGTCATGCTCACCCTAGACTCAACTTCAACTAAATTTGGATCCAGCCTACTCAATGGCTACAAACACCAAGAGGCAAAAGAAGGAAACAAACATGTTTTTAATTATGAATACATTGATGATTTGTAATTGAAAAATGGTGTTGGTTGGTTCAACTTATCTAAAAACCATGTCTTGTTGCAAGGAGAAAGAACTAAACATCAAGACCCCACCATATTGTCCTTTTCATATGGACTAAATTTTAAACCAAATTCAAATAATCATTCACTTTCAGCACCAACACTGTTGTTTAAATAATTAATCTTCATTAACTAAAATTAAAAAAAAAAACAGCTTTGTAATTGACACTTTGCTACTTAATAACCCTACAATTTGTTTCAAGAGATTTGTGGTTGACAGAGTGTTTCATCACCCAATAAGTAGTTTTTCTTTTTGTTCTATTACTATTATATTCAACACCCACCTAATCCAATAATATATATATATATA
>JBBMEF010000023.1:10155475-10168368 GCA_037832685.1 Sicyos baderoa
AGGTATACTTGCCTTTGCAAATCGCTGCAAAACATTTATAATATTCGCATTTTGCGAACACACCTTAGCGCGGTCAACAGGCTACTTGATGGTTGGAGGCAGCTGGTGATCGGTCATGGGAATTAGCTCACTGTCTTTTATTAAATGAATTTAATACTCTGAGTATTTTGGTTATGTTTGAATTGTTTTGACTATGCATGTAGTTAGGCATGGAGCCCTTAGGAGTTTTATTAAGTAATCATGATTCCTTGTTATTTATGATTCTTTAATACAAAACGTTTTTATGTTTTAAAAGTCTCTGGCCATGGCCTTTTTTAATAAATGTTAAGTTATAGTTGAAAACCTTGGGATCTGGATATACTTAAATGTTTTAAATTGTCCTTTATTTCCGCTTTGAATACATATGTATGTAGTAAAGACTATGTATAGGACCGTCAAACTGGTCGGGTCTTTACATTGTGCCACAAAGCCAGCTGACGCGCTTATACGCATGTTGTGCATCTAAAAACATGCGTTTTCACAAGGTTTTCTCAATGCGAGTTGTTTTTCTTAAGTCGCAGGTAGATGTGCTTATTCGCACATATTTAATCGCAATTCCCACTTATTTTTATGCTACTTGGGTCGAATGCGAGTTATCAGAGGCCTAAATAGTGCTATTATTTAGTGCTATCATGAGTTAATTATTTGACTAAATATATATGCATTTCGTGAAGAATTTTGCTAGATCTAGAACCAAAGGAATGGACTAGTTCGCTACAATGGAACATTTAGGCGAAGAATTTTGCTAGATCTAGAACCAAAGGAATGGACTACTTATAGTTTTATGAGTAAGATAGATTCTTGGGGTAGATTTAGCGAAATTATGTGCAATTTAATGTTTGTTGTTTTGGAAGATATTACTTCGATGTAGCATACTGAAAGAGGCGAACACGAACTATCATAGACGGTTGAAGAAAACCATGAACGCATGGCAGAATTCGAGGAGAAGTTTAATTATGATCGTGCATACACGTCGTCGAGCTAAAAACGTGGGAAATATGGTAGATTGTGGGGCATTAGCAAGAATTGTGGACGAAATAATAGAGGCCTTTAAAAGCAAACTTGCATCGAGTGGATTAGGGGTTGAAGATTGAGAGATCAAAAGAGTAATATGAGATTTTATCTTATCGTTTGCCTTGTCAATTTATGCTTTGCTATCCACGTTACTTCACCATTCAGTATTTTTACTTAGTTTATTTCTGTTATCTCTTAGCTTTTTTTTTTTTTTTTTTTTAATTCACTTAACTCATTGCTTGTACTTGAATTCATGTTTATTTAATTTTCAATGGAAGTTAATTGTCCAATTTCATTGCTTTTTTTTATTCGCATGAGTATCTAAATTTATTATTCAAAAGTAGTTAACTTAAAATAGTTTGCTTACGTGTAAAAAATTGGGGGAAAGCTAAGTTACAAATGCATGTGAGTTCGTTACATATTTTTTGTTGAGAAACTTTTGGTATGATATTATTTCGCTTTGAGGGAAGGATAATAGGCGGAGTCACATGTTTAATCTAGGTTTGGTAAAGTTAGCACTTACAATTAAAATTCACGTAGAGATAAGGTTTTACTAGTGTGTAGCTCAGTAGTTAACTAAATTTGTCAACTGTAACTTACTTTTCACTAAAATTATATCATCGCGGTAGCGAACTTTTAAACCCTGAACTATCTTATGATGTTAGTCAATTATTGTTATTATTTAGTTGTGATTCGCTTACACCAACTCTTGTAACTTCATCTCACTCACACTTGACTCTTGCAATGGAACTCAAAGAATATTCATTAAATTCCTATGGAGACAATTCTTACTTATTTAAAACTTGATTTAACGAAGATGTTTACACTTGCACAATTAGTTAGCGAAAAGAATTATATTTTGTAGCACTTCGCATGCGCGAACGCGCAGCAAAACCCATCATGAATTTTCGCACAACAAGAATTAAGAATTTATTGCCATCAGATCTCCCGAACATCTCCCAAACTCCATTCTATCGACAGAATAACTCTTGGGGCAAGCCACGTTTTAGGATTTCTGATTCTCTTTATATATATGACGTAATTACTTGGGAATCAAGTTTAGAATATTCTAGAACGTATTCATTTTTCCTGGATCTTCTCTGAATTGATTCTCCTAGATCTACGTGGCCTCACGCTTCTTCTCATGAAGTAGTCCTTGCGCACTTGTGTTGTGTTAGCATTTGTCTCTTCTACGCATTGTTTAGAGTGGCGGTGTCTCATCTACTCAATCTATGCGGCAAAACACATACATTAGAGCGTTTACTGCTTCTTTTATTCAGGAAATGTGATGCTGCTCTACTTTTATGCTTAAATGTGGATGCGTATAAGTTCTACCTCTTTTAGCTTTCTCTTACTCGATTGCCATTATAACGTTTAAGAAAAGCCTAAGTTAGCATCCTAAATTATGGGCTATTTGAGAGCTATCACACTTGTATTAGCAGCACACTATATAAGAGAGTGCACATATGTTTAATCACTATCACATCGAGAAACAATCCCACTAGAGCACACATTTAGCAACTGATCAACAACAAATTCTGGTTATTTTATACCATTCATATAATAATAAGCTAACACAAATTTTTTGTTCGATACTTGTAAGTTCTTACGGTATGGCTAAGTCAGAGGTATTGCTATGATACTACTTGTTAAGAAATAACAAACGCTAAAGAATCTTTTCAAAAAAAAAACAAAAAAACAAACACTAAAAAATTTCCATAATGGTATGATATTTTTGTTTCACCCAAAAGGTTTATCCAATGGAGATGAAAGTCGTCCCTTATAAACCTATGATCTACCCATTATTTAGCCAATATTTATAGGACTATATTTCTTTGTTTATATTCCCTACATAAAAACATCTTCATTGGAGAGATAATCTTGTCAATCACCGATTTAAGTCTGTTAGCCAAAGGATTTAGAAATAATCTTATAAAGTGTATGACAAAGGCTAATAGGCCTAAAATCTTCCATTATATTAGCATCTTGGACTTTAGAGATGAGAGAGTGATGAGAGTTTTATTGATTGGCTCCAAGTTCACACCATCAATTAATGATATTTAGACAAATGCTAACCACTTCATACTTAAGAATCTTCTAATAAGGTACTCATAAAAAAAAAGAATCTTCTAATAATTATAAAAAAAAATAAAAGCGCATTTGCCTCATCAAGGTTGAGAGAATTTTAGAGGTTGAAGAAGAAGATGAGAGATGAGACTCCATTGAAGAGGGATGGAAAGAAAATGGTAAAATATAAGTTTGGTCCTTAAGTATATGGTTTAAAAAAAAGTTAGAGTTTAATCCTCATGATTTAGAAAAACTAGAGTTTAGTTTTTATGATTTGGAAAAAGTTAGAATTTAGTCCTTATAATTTGAAGAAAGATAAAATTTAGTCCATTCAATTTTAAAAATTAGAATATAGTCTTTATAATTTTATAAAATCTAAAATATAGTTTTTATCGTATGTAATCACTGACATATTAAATACTTGGAAGCTCTCTATTCATACATAAATGATATATATTTTTTTTGTTATATCAGTCACTTGACTCATAATTTCATCATTAATATATGAATAACAAACTTTCAAGTAAAATTGACAAATACTATTTTTTTTAGCTCTTTCCATTCTTGCTCTGCACAAAGGTTTCTCAAGGATGCAGTTCAAAAGAGCCAAATTAAAACTTTAAAAATCTAAAGAAACTCTGTCCAAATTGGAGGACCAAATTCCTAATTTAATTCCAAAAATATGATAAGACTGCCACATGGCCACCCTACCATTCAATATCTTAATCGCACATGAAATTTAGTTCTATTCAATTTGTTGATAAAGGTGACCAATCCAACTTGGATTCCAACCACAACGTGGCTGATAATTAAGCAGATAAAACCCTCTATTATGGGTCCTAATTAGAAAATTTAAGCGGTGATTAAATAACAATATCCAGCTAGGCAGCTTCCATTTCAATAAACCACATCCGACGTGGCATCATTTGTGGTTACTAATTAATAGTTATGCCACTCAGAAAAAGCCTAAGCCATTATCTATTTTTAATATTTTTCTACATTAAGTCTCTATGTGCTCATTCCACTTTAATTTGGTTACCTGAAAAATGCCTTTCTTTTACGCACCATGTTCCTTCTCATTCGTGTTTTTTTCTTAAATAAATACCAAAAACTAACTATTTTCTAAGGTCGTGGTTTTCATTTTATACCAACTCTTTAATGAGTATGGCATGCTCAGTGTTGTACTTTGGTTTTGTTTTAATTCAATTTGTTGGTAATGTAGTTTGAATTAGTCGAATTCTTACCAAACAATTACGAAAATGACCTTACGTTTATTTTGGTTAGTTTAAGTTTGTTTATGTAAGAGAACTACTTCTTTAGTCATTGGTAGAAAATTGGGAATCAATGACTGGTGCGTTGTATTATGCCTTGAACGCATTTTAGCATTTCTGCATTCTGTCGCGTGAACGCATTTCTATGCACGAGCGCATTCTGCATTGCCTGACCACATCTGCATCAACAATCGTCTCTGCATCCGCATCAGCATCTGTTTCCGCGCGCGTTTCCTAGTTAAATTTACGCATCTGCAATTAGGGTTTAAATGAGAGTGTAATATATAAGCCCAAATTAAGCCCAGCCGTTTAGAGTTGATGTTCATTATGTGTAATCTGTATTACAACGCTCATCTGAATAAACATGTTCTCCCTCTCCGCCCGTGGTTTAGCTATCACAACGTTAGTGAACTACGTAAATCTCTGTGTCGATTTCTGCTATTCTCTACTTTTACGTTTTCGTATTTTTCTGTTTCACGTCTCCAATTCGATTGGTGATAGTCGATTTCATGACAGCGGGTTTAAATTTTGGGTTTCAAAAACACGGAGGAATCCATGGCGGGCTTTAAAGCTTGCCATGGATTAGTATCTATGGCGGGCGCGCCCGCCATAGATAGTGTAGTATCAATGGCGGGCAATGCCCGCCATAGATAGTTCTGCTCTTATTCACTCTCCCACACAAAAACTTCCTTCTCACCGAAACCCCACCGTCGCCGCCGACTAACACCCGCCGAAACCCTCTTCTCTTTCAAACTTAGAAGGTCAAAAATTCGACATTTTGACATTTTCTTCAACTTGAGGCATTGGGTAACCTTTTTTATCTTATTTATCTTATTTTTTCTTAAATGCATGTTGGTTTTCAAGTTAGAGTGCCGAGTTAGATTGATTAGTTGGTTGCATATATTTTTACTTTGATTGGTGTTTTGGCTCACAAACTGTTCGACAAAAGTCCTATTGTGTTATTTGTGTTGATTTTGATTCATGTGTTCAAATAATTAGTGATTGATACAAATGCATGTTGTTTTGATAGTCATTTTCACTTGGAAATATTTTTTGCTTCTAAACAATGAATGAATGATGCTTTGCTTTCATAATGTTAGAAAAAATTTAGGCCCTATAGTTAGTAGTTAGTCGTTGGTACTAGATTGTCTTCTTTTGGCTAAATTATGGTATCTTATAAAGGTGTCAAAGAAACTTTGGCTTAGTTTGATTAGTTGGTTGCATGTTTTTACTTTGATTGGTATTTTGGCCCACAAGGTGTTTGACAAAAATTCTAAGAAAAAACCAAGGTGTTATTTTTATTGATTTTGATTTTTATGTTCAAATATTTAGTGAATAAGTCATGAATAAGTTGAGAGATTATATTTATTGCTTATATGGCAACCACTTGATGTAATAATTTTTTTTATATATATTTTAAAGAAAAAAATCAAAAAAAAAAAAAATTATGGTACCAAATGGTGCCAACGGCATTGACACGTAGAGCCTCCCTATTTATTCATAAGTAGACAAGTATTTTTCTTCATTTGATTGTATTTGTGAAGTTTGAATTTGTATATAACGCTTTTAAAAAAAAATGAATTTGTATATAACGTTTGGGCTTTACTTAGTAGTTAGCCATACTATACATTCGTGTGGGTTTTGATTCCGTAGTTAGCCACACTATACATTTAGGAGCACCAAGTCCCTAAGTCAACGAGAGAGATTTTTACAATTAAATTTATTTGTGATTTTCAAACTTAAAACTTCAAAAACAGTATTCTTCCAAGAGTTTCGGCAGTTTCTTCTTGGGACCTAACATGTGTTTGGATTTGTGAAAAAAATGAAAAGAAATTTAAAAAAAAAAAAAAAAAACACTTGGGTTTGGAATTAGGGTAACATAATTTTGTTAGTATCACAACCATATTGGAAAAATCCAAACCTCCAATCTCGAGATCGATGATATATATCAATCATCGCTGCACGATATCAACTTTGATCAATTTAAGATTAAATATATGTTATTAGATTTTTTTTATTTTTTGAAAAGTATTAGTAGATGAAACTTTAAGTTATATACCGAAAAGGTTGGTGGTTTGTTTATTTCATTTATTTGAGAGTAATAATACTCTCTTTATTTCGTGCCTTCTCTCCTTTCAATTTGTATAAAAAAACTTTCAGTTATGTAAATCTAACTCATCAGCTAAATTTCTTAAAAAAAAAAAAAAAAAACTCATCAGCTAAATAAGCCAAAATAAAATAATAAGTAAATTGAATGACATGAGTGGATTAGTCGAGACTTAACTTTATGTACATGGATTTTGGCTTTTGAGTAGTTTGACTTTAGATACATGGCTTATGACTTTTTAAGTAATTTGACTTTAAATCCATGGCGTTAGACTTACATTTTTTTTTCCCTAAAAAAACAAAGGACTTAAACCTTTTTTTTCCTCAAAAAAAAAAAAATAGGCAACTTTTTTTTAATGAGATGGAAAAAATAAACCATATAACCCTAAATTTATGTAGATTGTATTTGAATTGCATAGAAAAATGGCTTATAGAAATTTATAGAGTTTAGAGTGCCGGAATTATATATAACCTAGATTTAATAGGTTTAATTATAGCAATAGTTAAAATAAATTGTATTTGGAGTAAAATTATTATAACATAGATTTATTTTATTATTATTATTTTTTTTTTATAACATAGATTACTATGATGAATAATGTTTGAAGTACAGATAGATCACAAATTTTACATAGAAGACACCATAATATTAGAGCCACATATTAATTTTTAAGATGAAAATTGTGGCCACAAAGTTAAAATAGATTACTATCAATCAAAATAACCAATATATTCATTCGTCATACACAAATTTTATGCATAAGTTTGAAATTAAGTAATCAAACAGTATAAAAGAATGAATTGAAGTGAGATTATTTAAATAATATAGTATTCTTGTAATTTAAGTAGTAGATCGAAATAAATTAATTTGTTGTCCCCAAGGGATGACAAATTAATTTATTTCGATCTACTACTTAAATTACAAGAATTGACAGAATGGTTGAAGACTTCGATTTTGAAGGTATGCTCCATCTTCCGTGACGTACTCCTTCGCGACAAATACTTCTATTTAGTCATATCATGTGATTATTGATACATAAATAGTCAACTTCCACATATTTAATTCTACACTTATTACAAATAACAAAAACTATTTTTTAGATTTTAAAATCATTCAGACTAAATTTAAATTTTTTTCAAAATTTAGGAATTAAATTTTAGTTTTTAACTTCTAACTTTGTAGAAATGATAAGGACCAAATCTAAATTTTACCTTAATCCCTAATCCGTAATAGATAATTGCAATAAGCCATCAGCTTCAATTTACTCATTACCTATACTTCACCACCGTAAAAAATTTAGTAAAAAAAATCAATATTGAGTTTTCTTAACAAACTAAATATGAAAGTTTAAAATAAAGGGGTTTTTGCAGACTAAATTGATAAAATATTTATAACATTAAGCAAATTTGACAAAAATTTAAGCAATCATAATCATATATACGGTATAAAGTAATACTTTTTATACCAAATAAATTGATATATAATATAGTATAATGAGTATTATTTATATGGTATATTTGACTATAAATGCTAATATTTTTAAATTTGCCTAAATCTATAATTATTTTATAAAATTTGACTATTCAGTATAACTTTCCTAAAATAAATTAAAAAACAAAATAATCGAAAAAAACTTAAAAGATAATCGTTAAGCAATTTTTCAATGGAGTAAAACTTATTCTCGAGGGGAGTAAACCGTGAACAAAAATTATTGTTTCAACTTGTAAATATACATTAAAAACTATAAATATAACAAAATTTTAACTGGTGATCCATTTCAATTTCACGACCACAAATTCAAGCTTGATAATGACTATTTTGAGTCAAATATTATATATATATATATATATATATATTATTCAAGAGTAATAAAAAAACAAAATTTAAATTCATGGTATATTTGATAAGTTAGCCCAAAAATATCGTAAGGAATAGTGAAAATATTTTTGGTGTCTATTCCCTTTTCCGTCCGTGTTAAGGGTGGGTCCTTGCGAAGTTCATTCCCGTGAACAAAATGAATGGACGTTTCTAACTGCAGTCACATTCTTCCAACTTGTCATCTATTTTTATTGGTTCAATTTTATAATTAAGTACACAAATGGAGATTATAAAATGTCATTGTTTTTCTCCTTTTGTGACAAAGACAGTTCAATTGATTAAAAAAATTAATTATGAAACCATGGGAATATTTTTAATTTCTTTAAAGCAGCCCTTACCAAACACATGCATGGCCTATAAATACAACCAATATCAAAGCATCCAAACACACCAAAACAAACCAAACCTCCATTTTCTTCTTCTTCAAAACCATGTCATCCATTGGAGCTTCCTACGCCAAAATTCACCTCCTACAGAAGCAGCAGAAGGAGAAGCTCGAGCGAATGGAAGCGGATCGACTGTCCCGAGGCGAGGCTGTCACGTCTGCCAGCTCCGGTGGCGGATCTTCACTTTCAAGGAAGAACAAAGTTCACCCGGGAAGCATTATTGATCCTGCAGCCGCTGCCGACAGCTCCAAAAACAGGACATAAATTTTGTGTGACTTTTTGCTCTTCATGAACTGTGTTTGTTTAATTCCACTTTTAGTGTCTATAAAATTGAAAAGCTTTTTCTTTCCTTTCCTTGGCTTTTGTAAATGTGTTAAGAAATGTATGTCCAAAAACCAAAAGAGAAAAGGAAATAGTGTGTCTTTTGGTCTCTACTCATGTTCTTGTTTGTACTTTAATTTCCAATGTTTCATGCCATGATGAAGGATGTTGTGTTTGATGCTTTATACTTATAATAGATTAAGAGCCAAAGATTCCAACTTAATTATAATCTATTAATCATAAATATATATTTATATAAGTAGAATTATACTAATTAATTAATATCGAAAGGGTCGATAGCCTGATAATTTTATTGTTACGTCAAAATCTAATTAAACACTACTATTTTAGTCTTTTTTAGAATTTGTGGTTTTCTTCCCCCAACTTGTACAAGAAAATATTATACTAATTAAATGATTTTTTAAAAAAACAATTAAAGGAGTTTTCAAAAACCAACATTTAATCTAAATATAGCCTAGTTAGATATTGGTAACTTTTATTCAAGATCGTCTATGACATGTCTTCATTTAGGGTACATCGGAAAATAATTTAAATATAAGATTTTATCTGATAATGTTGGGCAGAAAATATGATGGATTTTTGCTTCAAAAAAAAAATGATGGATTAATTTGGTTATATAACCATCATTCCAATCCAAAAAAAGATTTTAAGGGAAGTTATTTTTAGAGAAATACTTTCCTCCCCGATGTGTGGCACACCATTTAGTGGTATATATTTTCTTTTTCTTTTATTATTGTTTAAATCTAAAAACTTGTGACACTACATATACATTCAACTCCTTTCCTTAGTCAGAGGTATTTTTCTAATTTTTATCGTAACTTTCCTTTCATAAGTTGACTTGAAAAATGGGACTACTGACCATAGTGCTGCCCACTTATAAAGAAAATTTATCACTGTTTCAAAAATATAAAAAATGATAATAAAAAAAAGTCAAATTAATCAAATTTGGACCTACGTTTATGGCATTTTTATTGACTTATCAAATAATTTTTTATTTATTTTTCTTAAACCAATAAAAGCAATTCTTTTTAATTTAAAGTCAAATAAAAATGTTTTCTCTTGTTTTTGGCACTACTCCTCTCATATAATATAAAAGTTAAATATAAATTTTCAAGTTCAAACGTATAAGCGTGAAGTTAAAATGGATTAACACCAAAGTTATCGAATCATTTGATCAAATAATTTTTTTAAGATAATGGTAATTGACATATTTTCCTTAAAAAATAATCACAAATTTGAATATGGGGATTTTGCATGTATAGCAAAAAAAGATGAAATATTTCTATTTATAGCATAAAATCAAAACTAATTCATTTATAGCAAAAAATTTAAATTAAGTTCTATCACTGGTTGAATTTTATTAGTGATAGAATTCAATCAAAGATAGACTCCTTCTATCGCTGCTTGAATTTTCTATAGGTGATAGAATTTCAAATTTATTTCTATCACCGGTGAGTAATAGACATTTATCCGTTATAAATGAATTATTTTAAAAATTATATTATAAATATAATATAATAGATAGAATGTGTTGCTGATAGTAAATTTTATTTAAATATTATTATTGTACAAAAAACCTTTACATCAATTTAGTTGCTTTTGGTATAAGAAAATGGTTGAAGATAAATACAATAATGATATTTTATAAAACTCAATACTTATTTAGATTTCATGTTAATTTTGATATACCATATTAAATAACATTCAGTTTCATCTAAAATTAATTTACACTTAAGAAATTTACTGGGTGACATTAATTTGTTAGACACCTCATGTATTTTTATTTTGTCAATGTCTTAAAGCATCTGATCTAGAAACCGGCATGGTTACCTTTAATATAGTAAAGTGATACTTTAGGCCCCGTTTGATAACCATTTGGTTTCTTGTTTTTGGTTTTTCAAATTTAAGCCTATTCTCTCTCAAATTTTCTACGATGTACTTCATCTTTCCTACTATTTATTCATCTTTCTTTAAGAAAATAGGAGAATACTAACAAACTTTTAAAAACAAAAACAAACTTTGGGAAGCTACTTTTTTTTGTTTTTAAAAGTTGGTTGGTCTTCCTCACTTTCTCAAGAAAAGATGTATACATGGTACAAATGATGAAACAAATTGTAGGAAATTTGAAAGAAAATAGGCTTAAATTTGAAAAACCAAAAACAAGAAACCAAATAGTTATCAAACGGGGCCTTAAAGAATGAGTATTGGATACTCACCGTATATATATATATATATATATAATTATTTAAGGGTGATGATCCTAAATTCAAGAGTATATTCATGAAGCCCATGGTCGCTTTCGACCAATGTGTCTCCTTTGGAGACTAGTCCTCCAACATATGCTTTTAATTTATTTTTTTTGGAATAATGCTTTTAATTACTTTGATATTGTACCTATATTTTTAAAAATTAATTCAAAATTAAAATTAAAAAATAAATAGAATCTAAATATTTGTTTTAATTTTTTTCAATTTAGTTAAAATTTACATATTTTTTTAATGAAATTTATTAAAAAAAAACAAACAAACAAATGGTACACATTTAATAAAACGGAAGATTGAAATTTTGTTTTAGTTTTCAATAACATACTTCAGAAAAAACACACAAAAGAAAGCAGATCATTTTTAGAAGTTTAATTTCGGAAAATAAAATTTTCAGAACTAAAAAGTCATCAACCTAAAATAAATAATAGGGAAATTTAGTTTTAATTCTTAATTTTTTTAAACTAATATCGATGAACATGTTACACAAAATCTTTACTTCAATTTTAAATTTTTACCAAACGAGAAAAGAGTGAAACATTATCGAGGGTCGGTGGTGCAGTTGATTATTTTGTTTGGTGTTAATCTATTTCAATTTCACGGTTATAATTTTGAGTTAGGAAATCGATATTTGGCTCTCATATATTTGAGAATGTAGTTTTGTTGGTCCCCTTCTACCAATTTATATTAAAAGAATTAAGATATTGTTGAAACAATGTTGAATAAATGCAAAGAGACAGACAAAGCACAAAAACAAGACACTTCATAGTCCTATGTGTATGCATACCATTAAATAAAATTCAACTATACCAAAGAAAAGAAAAATAAATACAACATTCACAAATAAAAATCAAAAAAATAAAAAGAAAAAAGAAAAATCAGCAACAAATCCCTACATTTTAGGAGGAGTTTATCGGCATGCAAAAACTTAAATATCAGACAGGAAAGCTTCTTCTCGAGGTGCCGGAGAACTCCCGAAGAACTCCAGCAGTTACCGGGGAGTGGCGATACGTCGGAGTTTCGTGAAATCGAGACGAATCCGCGGAGGAAGTTCCACCTCGGAGATTGGCGGTAGGGGACTGGGCGACCGAGCTTCTCGCGTGGAGTGGAATGGCGTGAGGGGGTTGTTCGTGTTCCAATTGTGTATAATTGCAGAAAGGGGCATTTTTGCGTGTGGAAGTGGTGAAAACGATTAATTGGTGCCAGAGCACATTAATTTGAATCTTGTTTTTCCCATCATCCGTAGGGGTTCTAGGAAGATGCACCATTTTTGTACCCATACGTATTATGGACGTACGACATTCGGTATGATAAATGTTTTAATGTCTATTACTTTAAAAAAAAAAAAAAAAAAAAACCAAAAACTTAGGCCCCGTTTGATAACCATTTGGTTTCTTGTTTTTGGTTTTTCAAATTTAAGCCTATTCTCTCTCAAGTTTCCTACAATGTGCTCCATCATTCCTACCATTTATCCATCTTTCTTCAAGAAAGTAGGAGAATACTAACCAACATTTAAAAACAAAAACAA
>JBBMEF010000023.1:10168407-10189929 GCA_037832685.1 Sicyos baderoa
AATAAACAAGAACCAAGATTCCAAGAATCCAAGAGAATAATAACGGCCACTAACCTTATTCGACGATCCGAATTCTCAGGCGGTTACAACATGGCTTAATGTTTCGAAAATCTAAGGAACTGAATCTATGTGGGTTTGCTGATGTTGATTGGGGGTGTGATCCAGTTGATAGGAAATCAACTTCAGGATTATGTGTGTTCTTTGGAGGAAACTTGATTCAGTTGACCTCAAAGAAACAAGCCATCATCTCAAGGTCAAGTACAGAGGTTGATTATAGGAGTTTAGCTCATGTATCGGCTGAACTTATATGGTTGGATTCATTGTTCAAGGAATTCGCTTGTCATATACTCCGATTGTCTGGTGTGACAATCTTAGTGTTGTACACTTGAGTGCTAATCCAGTTTTTCATTCACGCACTAAACATGTTGAAATAGACATCTATTTTGTACGAGATTTAGTTCTTCACAACAAGATATTTGTTCGTCATCTTCCTGCAACAGCTCAAGTCGCAGATATCTTAACCAAACCACTTTCTGCATCACGGTCTTTACCTCTAATGAAAAAGCTCAATGTTTGTTCCGCATCTACCATTGGCTTGAAGGGGGGTATTAAGGAAGCTCATTAACATCTAATTAGTTTGTTATCCTATAGGCTATCTACAACCGTGTTTGTTTAAGTTGTTATTAAATTGTTAGAGAGTTGGTTTAATGTATTCTATTCAATAGTGAATCTATATAAAGATCACTATCATTTTTTATCATTCTTATCGATTGAACTTCTTCTCTTTGTGATCAACTCTTATTCTCTCTTAAATCATAAACTTGTGAAGACAGTACGTACTTGGTTATTTTATTGATGTTTTGGCAAATAATTGCTCATCCAAGCATTATTAGTTTATCCTTTTGAGTTATCTAAAAAAAAAAAAACTTTATCTTTTTGAAGCCTACAAAATATTTAAGTGTGCACATTAATAGTAGTGGGGTCTATTTACTATAATGAACAAGATATAGTTAAATAAGAACCTTCAGTTTAATGGGTATTAAAGTGACTTAAGGATTACTTAGAATCTCTTGGCTATAGGAATAAGTAAATGGTTTAATGAATGTGTAGTTATTTGATACTATTAATGTTATGAGAAACTAGCTTTTGGTTATAAACAAAGTTAATTAACCTAATTCAGCTGGTAGTCTTGGCTTCTTATCGTAAATTTAGAAACAAAACCATTATGGAGCAACTTAGTAACGAAATAGAATTTTAAAATGTTTAAGGTGATAGATTTAATCTATAGTGATCATCTACCTAAGAATCAATAAAAACCTTTATCCGAGTGCGCAAGCTAGCCCGAACAGTAAAAAAAAAAAAAAAAAAAAAAAGTATATTTTAGAAACAAAATGGGTTTACAAACATGTCAGTTTACAAAAAAAAAAAAAAAAAAGACAGTAACCTAAATTATGTCAAATCGGTAACGTTATAAAAAACTTGGGAAAATCCAAATTTTGTAAATTTGAACAAGTTCAAATCATAAACCAATCATATCAAAATAAAGTTTAACTCAATAATATATATCTTCCATCAAAAAGTTGTTCGTTTCCATCTACCAACCTTATTAAAAAAAATCATAATCCAATATTTATTTTTTATTTTTTTTTTAAAATCAAGTAGATAGTAGGGAGTATATATATATATATTATTACTACATTTGTCTCCCACTATATTTCTTACTATTTTAACTTTAAATTAATTTTGAATAGAATTGAATGAAAATAGTTATAAACCACTGTAAAGGAATCTAATTCAACATCCTAAAGTTTCTTGGGTGTAAATGTTTTTTTTTCCTAGCAAAGTTTATAAAATATATTTACTTTAATTAATACATAGACTTCGTTGTATTAAAAAAAAAAAAAAAAAAAAAGGTACATGGACTTCGTCATAACACTGTGCAAAGTGACTTAAATATCCATTTCATCTAAAGCTATTTTTTCTTTATTTTCAAAAGATAGTTTTCAAATGAAATTACAAAAAAATAAGGAAATGCATCATGATTCTCGACAAGTACAAAATAGTAGCCAAAGATTTTCTTACTCTTAAGAAAATAACGAAATTATAAATGAAAATGTGAATCTCAAGATTAATGACAATAAACTCATTTTTTCATTAAAAATTAATATAATCCATAAAATTCTTTTCAGAAACACTTCTGCCTATTAATTGTGATTAATTAAACTATTTTGATAATAATACATGCGAATGTCAACTCTCATCTAAGTTCATCCATTTACCTTTGGTTTGAGAACCCTGCTTGGCCCTATTTCTCTAGAGCTTCACAAAGCTCTCAATGTCAATGTTTAGAGCCTTTGAATTTTCATAGTTAATGCTGTCTCAATATCCATATTCATATCTTCTTGATATAGAGACTATTGGTTGCTAAAGAAACTCTCTTTTAGAACTTTGAAGAGGCTGCCACAGTATTCACCAAATCAACTAACCTGCCATTGCTAGCACTTCACAGCTTCAACGACGAAGAACACATAAGTTCGTGTGGGCTAGCTCGTCGTCTGTCATCTGTTCTTTCTTTTATCACTACAATGGTCGACACCACTTTGAACTCATAAAATTCAACTGAACCATACGGAACCTATTTAAGAAATCATAGGGCTGAGTTATCTCCCAAAAGTGTAAGCCCCATATCAGTTACATCATTTTCCATACTCTTTCAATATCTTCACCCACAAAGTAGGGCAGAGGGAGAAAGACAGTGATCTTAATGTAATTATCTCAAAACATACACTAAAAATCGCAAGCTCTTACCACCACAGCTCGATATGATTTAGCCCTTGCTTCGCTTGCAGGCTGATACATTCAGAGATCTATGCGCAATGTTTAGTGCGGTATTGTCTAAGACTTGACCTGGTGTTCACAGGATAAAGTAATGGACGGTAAGTCAATACTCAGAATGCTAAATTTACACGAGCTTCATCGAATCAAACTGAACTTAAGAGGTTAAAGCATATCACAACTATTCAAGGATGTTTACCTCTTTACCTAATGGCCCTATTTTATTATTTTATTTTTTATTTTTATTTAGGAAACTCGTAAGTGGCTATCATGGATTGAACTCATGATTTCTTAGTTGTGACATTCTTAACTAAGTATTCAATGATGGTTTCTAACTGATGGCCTTATTAAAGTAAATAATGGTTAAGAATGACTGCTAAGAACCAACAAAGGGGTATAGTTTAATACTTTATATAATAAGGCCTAATTGTAAAAGCCCGTCCATTAACAAAATTTAATGATATTGTCAAATGAACAACTTCTGTGCGGAAAAAGAGATACCTTTAGCACAAAATTTTCATTGAGAAGGGGGAGGATGCCCATAGTACACCATTCCAGGCGGCTGAAGCGGTCGGAAACTAGGTGCTAAGGGCTGCTGAGTGAAGGGAACTGGTTGTGTGTGTATCATATGTGATGGCTGTTGAGCTACGGCTATTGGTTGTTGCAGCATCTGCTGAGTCAAGGGCGGACTAACCATGTGGGGCATATGCGGTGGTGGCATCGGAGTTGAGCTTGGAAGACTACCATAACCATATGGGGTTAAGACACCATTTGAGAGCTGCAAATATTGTTGGGAAGGTGCATTGGGATGCATCTGATATTGAACTTGCGAATTGGGGGCTTGGCTCTGCATCGTTGGTTGGGGCATCATGACTGATTGATATGAATGGTTAGAAGGAGCAGGATGCGGCTGCATAGACATGAAAACATTAGGATCTGAACCAATGGCTGACGCTTCAGGTTTTGAGATAGAATTAGCAGAGGAACTCATGGGCTTCGGTGTGAATGCGTTTAATCCATTGTTGATCTTTGTTAGACCAGTATTCTTTGCCTCTTCAGCCGCAAATGTGGAGAGAACCGATGTCATGATCATTTGAGAGGAGCTAGAAGCTGCGAGGAGCTTGTCAGCAACCTCTGCCGCAATGGCTGCAGCAGACTTCTTAGGAGTCTGTCCTGCTTTTGCATTTGAATCAATGGTGGAAGATTTTGATAGATATCCTTCATCGTTTAGCCGATTTTGCATATTTTTAGCCTCATCAGCCTGTGCCTGAGCAACCTGTAATTTTTGAAGTTTGAAATACAATAAGCAATGGTACCAAAAAGTTTCAATTGTCAGAACCCATCATCTTCATACATAAATATAGATGTCCATGGTAAAGCTTCATTTTTCCTTAATGTTATTTCACTCAAGAAAATACCTGCATCTGAGTTCGAATGTTCTCCAGCTCTGATTCCTACAATTGGTTTGTCCAGATTCCCAAATTCGTCAGTATTTCAAATGTAATACACAAATAAAATTTTGTTTGAACTTTAAACTACAATGAACATTGAGAAATGATTGATCAAGGTACCTGAACATGTAGCGCTTCTTTTAACTGAGACACAAGCGCCATCCGACTGGCTTCAACTGATTGTAGTTTCTCAATACACTGTTTCAGAATACTTTCTTCCTCTTCCAGTTCTTTGGCCAACTTTCTACGCTGGGGATTCTTTGCTGGTGGATAGTGATAGAAATTCAGAAACCATATAACTTGGCAATTGCAACATGGGATACTAAAAAATTTCAACTTGAGAGAAAAATTTCAACCTAAGGAGAAAATTGGAGACAATAAATATAAAATCATTGTTCTCATACCCATGGAACAAGCAAAATCAACGTCATTTTCCATCTTCCTTACACGTTGAACCGCAGAAGTACAGTTGGTCATCTCAGTTTCTTCATTAGAATGTTCACTTAGGACCAGGTGGAATGCCGATACAATTTTTTCAGCTGCACTTCCAATAGATAATTTCTGCATTGCAAATTAATGGTATAATGTCAGCTCAACTACGAAGGCATTTTTAGCCCTAAGGTAAGGTAATCGAATAAAGGAAAGCAGACATAGAGAAGCTGAGCATAAAATGGTCACTCACCGTTCTAATTGACCGCGAATCTCTTTTGACTATTCTGACCGATCGAGTACGCTTTTTACTAAACTCTAGAGGTGGAGGTGCATCTTCCCCAAGTATTACATCTTTGAGGCTTTGAGTGCGGGATCCAAACACCTTCCTTTGTTCCCATATATCTACCTAAGAATGTGCAAGCACAATTTGATTCACATATTCAAAGGAAGGGAAAAAAGCGTAAAATGAGAACCAGGAAGTTCTTTTCCAACTGTCTTTAAAGCTAAAAAAATCAGCAATTTCTTTTTTGTTTCTAGTAGACATAATAACATAACAAACAACAATCTCGAGCAGTGAATAAAAAAGGAGTGTATGAGTTATTAGCACCAAAGTTGAAAGGAAAATGTAAGAAGGTTACCAATCTGGAAATTGCATTCTTGCCATGGTTGTCGCCATTATCAAGAACATCCTTAAGAGCGGTTGGAAGAACCTTCCAGAACTCGGTAACGAACTCGTTACCCTTGCGCTTGCTGTTCTGTAGGATGTCATTAGCAAGATACAAAAGAGGGACTTTCTGGGCCATATCTGAACTGTGGAACTGCTTATCCCATGTGGCAACAACCAGTTGGGCCTTGCCTCTATGGAATATACACCAATGTGACAAAGCTGAAGGAAAATGGTTAAGGTAACAGAGAAACCAAGTAATTATACATTGATAGCAATTGAAGAAGAAACAATAAAAGGGCAGCATTGAAAAGGGTATAATGCAATAAATAAAATAGAAACCCTAGTGGTGAAAAAGAGATAAGAAGAAAAGGATACTTTCGATACACTGCTGGGTGGTGTTGAGCTTGGAGAGCTTGTCGGCAAGTATTTGCTCGCTGAACACGCTATTCATTCCACTGCCCCAAGAAACAACAAAGATCTGGGAGCTCGAATCGGAGCGAAATGAGACTGAAATGGAGAAATAGGGTTTAGGGAGAAATCGAATCAGCTGAAGATTCAATCAAGAAGACGAAGAAGAAGAAGAGCAGAATTTTAGGGATGATTTTGGCGCAAAACACACAATGAAAATAAATAATATGACCACTCTTAAAACGCATCTGCGATTCATCTATAACCCACTTTCCTTTCTTTCTTTTTTCCACTTCTTCCTTTATTTTTAATAAACCCATTTTTTAATTCAAAATCCATAATAAACCCTTTATTATTATTATCATTAGAATATATAATCTCAAGATTACTCCTCCTCCTCCTCCTCCTAATTTGAATTTATATTATATGCATCCATCCCTCCATTAATCAACAATATCTATACATAAACTAATGGGTATGACACTTAACTTGGTTGAACCAAAATAAGTCTATCCTATGTGTTCATTTTTTTTTTATGGTAGATTTAAATCATATTATCTTGCTTACTGATTTAAATCTATCTAGGGTTTGCATACGCGTTGACCATAGTGGCTCTAATACCAAAAAAGCTTCTAAATAAAAGATAGGCAAAAAAGTTTTCTCTCTATTTCTCAATGTATTCATTTCCAGCAAAGTGCCCTCTTTATATAGGGAAAATACACAAACATAAATAATATAAATAATACAAAATTTACCTATAAGAACATTCTAGAATAGGAGATATGTAACAATAATGGACAATAATTAATAATACTAATTTAACTAAATATTATATCTTCACAGGACCAAACAATAACATAACATTAGAACAGCAAAGTTTTTTTTTTTTTTTTGACAATCAAAAGCAGAGTAGGTAATGAGATCCAAAGGGGTTTTGACAAATTACTACAAATCTAACTCATCGTAGGTTCTCTTGTTCCGACTGGACAATACGATTGATGATTACATAACCAAATACCCAGTAATCCATTTTCAGAAGTCAATCTCAATATCCTAATTAATTCATATGCAAGAAAAAGCCTACCCCCATCAAACAAATTCTATTGCAAACATTTTCAGCTCAACAATTCCTAATTAATATGCGCTTTTACTTTTGCAAAATCTGAGCTCACTAACAAATCCACACGACACCACCTACAATACAACACCCTACACCGCCGCCATTGCCTCGACTTCTTACTGCTTCATGTCCTTTCCCCTTCCTGCTGCAACTTTTACCTGCACCTGTTCGTCCGATAAAGGCAAATAGTAGATGCGAGGAGTTGCTTTGGTCTTCCTGAAGAGGTCGTCCAAGGTGACAATAGGAGTGTCGACTTTATCAGGGAGCGCAGGCGGGGGTGGGAGTGGAAGCTGCTCCCTTGCTTGAGGACGGTTGTTAGTGGGTGGAGGTGGTGGAAGAGAAGTTGGTGCCACAGGTTGCTGCCTTTGTGGACGAGGTGAAGGCTCGGGGGGTTGCATGGGTGGCGGCACAGTAGACACCGCTGGTGCAACTGCTGCTGCTGCAGGTGTAGGAGTCTGAGGAGCTTCCGCTCGAATTTTTACTTCTTGGGCATCAACAAACTCAGCTATAAGAAGGCGCCCACCATTTGGTGGCCATTGCAGGTTGAAAACAGCATCCCTAGTCTTCATAGCTTCTTCAACCGATGAGTACTGCATCATGACAGTACTCAGTTAGGTATTCAAACACAGAAAATGAAAGAAACACAAAGAAACTAATACATTGCAATATCAATAGCCTTTCAACTCGAAAGCATGTCTTTCCCACAACCAATCCACTCAGGGCTGGCTTACCAAAATATGACTCCACTTGCCACAAACCAACTCTTATATATAACCAAAATGCAGCTACTTACCATTAGTATCCTTATTACTATCCCCAAGATACCTCTAGTAGTACTTAGTACTCTCACAGACTCGAAGCAGGAAGAATTAGATCCTGACAACTAGAAGTAAAGAGTCTTACAGTTACATAGCAATGCGTCTTGATGTGATCCATCCAGAAACTGGTGACACTACCAGTCTTACCCAGAAGTTCTTGCACAGCTTTGAGGGTAAATGGACGCAGAAAACGATCAATTCTTAGTGAATTTGTGGGCGGTTTAGGAGATGGTGGAACTGCAGAAAGCAACAAAAAAGTGAGAATCAGATGTTTCCCAGAACTAAAAATTACAGTCAGATCTTCAAAAACTTAACTCACCAACACGTTCCTTAGAAGGATCTTCGCTAGCTGTGGAGTCAGATCTGGAGAAGTTGCGTTTCGGGGTAGAGGATTGAAGAATGTCCTTTGAATTACTAGTGGATGTATGAGCAGCGTTTTGGGGCTCTGGAATTTTTATGTTATCAGCATTCCACCTACGCTGTCGCTTTGTGGACTCATTATTTCCCACCACAGGATCTGCCAAACAATTACATCAGACAATACCAAACCAACTGAATTTATCTAAATTAGAAAAATAACTAATGTAGTATCATATCCTTCAATTGAATAGATAACCAAGAGTTTTGCATCTCCCAATCAAACATCACAGCAAGTACTTAAGCCCCATCCTCCATTGTAGAGCCCATCAAAGAAATAAAAGCATTGCTGTTGAGCCCAGACAGATATTAAAAATGAGGTGACTTCAGTAAATAAGTGTTGCTCGTACATTTATAGCAATGATTTTATAGGAAACAAAAATATTTTCATGGATAAAGTAATATATAACAATGTTACATAGAAGCCTATTGAAACACCAATAAGGGCCAAGAAGTGCCTTTGTTTTTTTTTAAACCGGAAAATCGAATTCGCTCCACTATACCCGGAGTAACCATGTCTGTCCCTAAACTAGACACCGCGAGACATCAAAAGAATGGAGTCAAGAGAGGTGTCTACAAATTAATGTCACATATAAGTCTCGAATCTAGAACCTTGAGGGAAGTATATCTTCAAAGCCTAACTCCAAAATAATTAATATTATAGTTAACTAAATAATAAAAAGGTAAAGGACAAGGCAAAAGAAAAAAAAAAAAATATATATATATATATATATATATTCAAAAAAACAAAACAAAACAAATAATATGTTTTTTAGTAGAGTACATTTAGTATTTTATGCTAAATTTTTACATATTTACTCTTTTTTTTAACGTATCTTCAACAAATCCGTGTCCTAGTTTTTTAGAAAATGGTATATTATCGTGTCCTATCGTGTTTGTATTTGTGTTCCGTGTTCGTGCTTCATAGCCTTCGAACACCGCACCACCCCTTGGGGACTAGAAGGTATTAGCAAAAGACAAAGGTAAATCGTTAAGTACAAGCTTGATAGTGTGTAGAGTACTATAACGAAATGATGAGGTTGGTTGAGCTTGTAAGTTGATTCAACGTAGCCAAGAAGTGCCTTTGTAATTTGTT
This sequence comes from Sicyos baderoa, assembly GCA_037832685.1. Classification (NCBI taxonomy): domain Eukaryota; kingdom Viridiplantae; phylum Streptophyta; class Magnoliopsida; order Cucurbitales; family Cucurbitaceae; genus Sicyos; species Sicyos baderoa. The sequence goes on from JBBMEF010000023.1 coordinate 10,177,652, forward strand.
GGCAAACCGGAAATAGAATGCTCGTGTGGAAAGAAGTGATTCTGTTTGATGTAGACAAAGGAAGGAGAAAAAGAGAAATGGACGTGATGCAAGGTTGTTGCAAAGACTTGACCATTGGTCCTATCACAACTTTAAATCTCGTCACCCCTATTCTCAAGGAAGATATATCCATGGCGAAGGAGTAGATCTGGAGATCCCAACGAAGATAGGTCATTCACCTAAGCTTCTAGGGAAGAAAGTGTCATTGGTGTCGAAGCCAGAGGAGCAATCTCGAAGAATACATAATACTCATGTGATAGAGCTCATGCACATTGTGTGACGCTCATGCACATTGAGATCGCACGCATAGGGGAGGAGAAAAAAACCCCTCAAACAGAAGAGAAGATTTAATTTTCTCTCGACAATTTCCTCAATAGATCTTAAGAGGCAACCTCAAGAAAAGAATATCGAAGAGTTATGTGGGAGGAAGGTGATGACTGATTCTGCTAACTTTGCGTAAAGGGAAAGCTTTAACATGATAAGAAAAAAACCTCGCAGGGAAGAGGTTAACAAAAAACTTGCAGGTCCATGAGGGATGACTGTAGGAAGATAGAAGAAATAAATTGAATGCATCACTTTTACTCGAATCGCATGGGCCCACCAACCTACAGGGAGAGAAAGCTCAAGAAAAATGATCATGTCCCGAGATTCCTATCTTGAATTGTGCACCAGAGAATAAAGAAGAAGAAAACTAGGGTTTGTGTTTAGGGAGAGTTTAAAGTGAGTAGGATTCAAATAAAAAAATCCTAGATGATTTCTATGTAATGAAGCCTGACTTAGGAACCAAGAAATATAAGTTTAAACTTTCAACTAATCTTAATCGGTCTACCACATCACATAAACATTATCGCGGTGAACTTTTTTGTTCCCTCATTACTAGCCTAAGGGTTACAATATCCTTTCACCCTTCCACAAACATTCTCCCTAAAGGTGCAAATCAAAATCAACCCCCTTTACTTGGCTCCATTGTAATTATATTGTTTTTATGGGAAAAAATCTATTGGAACAAAAGAATAAACTAGATACTAAAGAGCTTGAGATTGAATCATCCACACTAATAGTTTACTACCCCTCCATAAATCCATCTTTCTTTTGCTACTAACAAACTCGTATCACAGTTCACTTGCCAAGTAGTTTGTCAATGGCACCTTTGCCTCACTACAACTCATCGATAACAAGAATGAGAGGATGAGAAATGTCATCCGTTCTTTGAATTAGACACATAGCAAAAGAAACTCAAATTAGACAAGGTAAAAAATGATTTTGATGACAAAATTTACAGAGAAAAATGAAAGTTGACTTGAAAGACTATGGAGATATGAATACCCAAAAATATTGTAGCTAGTTTCATCCCCCGAGAATGAAATTTCAGTCTAAAGGTTAGGAAAGACAGCAAGAAATCATCTGGCAAGGTTAGCTAGAAATGAAAAGAGTCAGCATGTCGACCCTTTGTCTCAATAGATTTTGTTAATTATTTTAAATTTAGCAACTTTTTTGGATTCTATAAAACAGATTTCCCACTCTGGACGGAATTGGAGAGGAGGTGAAGAGGTTTTTTCATTTATATGTCCGTAAGAGTCCAGAACATTCTATGCACACCTCGTCAGGAGACAACAATAACTACAAAATTAGGTGATACCATGGAGTAAACTGCCCTTTATAAGCATTGACAGGGAGAGACTAAAATTTAACATAAAAATAGTTTTTTTGTTAACGTGGAGAGAGAATAATTTAGCTGAAATAGGGACGATCCATCACCAAAATTCATCTAAGACTAAACCTTCATGAAATGGCCAGCAAAAGGTACTAGGAAGAGGTATCTGTAGATGGACGGATATGGAAACAAAAACTAGTCCATTTGACTGGAAATTACTGTAAATCCCTGAGACTTTTCTGTTAATATAACCAATAATTAGCAATGTTCAATTGTTTGAAAGTTAGCAATGTTCTAGAACATAACTACTTAATGAACCAATAATTAGTTTCGAGAAACTGAAGCAATACATTGAGATGCACTCTTCTTATATTCTTTTTTACAATTGAAATTGAGGTACACTTAAGAGACTAGAACTATATATACCAGAAAATGAAAATGAATGAAATCCTACAAATAGCTAACAAAAAATAAAAAACAAAAGAAGAAACCAATTCAACTCATTGATATAACATTATTGATACTTGATAGAAAAATAAAAAGGGGATGGCTATAATAATAATTCATTATGTCTAACTAAATTAACCACTAAATTGGCATAAACAAGTAGAAAATATTGATTCAAAATTCCTAAACAAAAACTTATTTCATGATGAAAATTTTATGTACGAAAAAATTCTATAATAAAAATTCTAATTCACAAATCAGCTTATGTTATATGCCTACAGATTTAATTAGGCTGAGAATACTAGACACTTTCTGTTTATCTTTCAGTTTGGTGGCTTAGGTCAGGCTTGGGGGAAAGGAGAGAGGGATCAAGAAGTAATCATTACCATGAAGCTTTCTTTTTTCAGCAGGCAAAGATGAAACGTCATTCTCTATATCAAGAGTCTTTTTGTCTGCAGTTGAGCCTCGCACTGCAATGTCTGCAAACTTTTCCTCTTTGGATATAGGGCCTTCATTTTTTATGTTCTTCTCTCCTATTTCTTCAGGATTATTCCCTGAATCAGTCTTAATCTCCATAGCATCTTCCATTGAATCATCCCCAGAACTTCTATCTAAATTTAGCTTTTCAGATAACCCCATATCTACACCATCATGTTTCATATGAAGATCGGTAATCATGTCCTTAACATGATGTTTCTCCTCAACATCTTTTTTCACAAAAGGTTCTACAACTTCTTTCACAATTGGCTCTAAAACGTCTTTGTTCACTGGTACTGGTGACTCCACAACATCTCTGTTTGCAGGTGACTCGTCAACATTCTTGTTCACAGGTGGCTCTTCAACATCCATTGGATGTGATTCGCCAGCATCTGGGACAATAATGTTGGATGATGGTTCCACCATCTCCTGCTTAACATCTACTTCTAATTTCACATGGTCAGCAGATATATTTTCCTTTAGTTCAATCATTTCATTAATTGTCACAGAATCAGTAGAAATAGAATCAGTTCTTACTTGAGACCCTAAAACAGGGCTGACCTCAAATACCTGGTCGTCCGGAGCAGCAGAGACGTGCACAGGATCTGCATGCTGAGACTTCAAATTCCCACTCTCCACCTGGGGCTCCATATTCACATCATCCAGCTGGGGCTTTGAATCTTCACTATCCGGCTGGGGCTTCAATTCTTCAACATCTGACTGGAGCTTAGAATCCTGGTTATCCTTGTTTTCAACACTTATGGTTACTTCAGATACCACAGTTTCAGTTACAGTGATTTTAGTATCAACTTCAAGAGTAGTGTCATTGACAGCCGACCCCTCTTCGACCTTAGGAGAACCATTGAGACTAAGTCCATCTTGAAGAATCCCTTTGTCCACAGCCGCAGTACTGTCATTCTTCTCAACCTGAGCTTCAACATCATCCCCCTTCTCAATCATGTTAGCATCTTTAATTGTTTCCATGGTTGTTTCAGAAACAATAGATGCATGCTCTCGGTTATCATCACTATCTGTAACTGGAGGGTCATCATCAACACTTTTGGTTTCTTCCTCGGCTTCTTCCTTTTCAATTCGAAGTGCCTCATCCAACCGTTTTATCAAATCTTCCTTCAAACCCTTAATGGTCAATTTCCGTCTCTTAAGCTCATCTTTCAATTCCGTGACCTTCCACTGATCAATGGGTCGATTGTCAAGAACCGGATATTTAGACCTGGACGACATCTCGCAAAATTCAAAACCCAAAATTCAAACCTGAAAGAATGTCAAATTACAGGAAGAAAAGTCAGCATTGAGAGAGCGAGTTCATCAAAACATGCAAGAGTTAACGAACCCCAGTAAGGGATAAAATCCGCGAAAAATACCCAATGACGCAAAAAATAATTAAGATTAAGAACAAAAAAAACAGAAAAACGATCTTGAAAATGACTCACAGAGGTATTTGCTTGAGGAGGAAAAGAAGAGGCCAACAATTCCTTAGGGAATGAAATGAAAGGAAAATTGTAACCCTAATTTCAAAAGACAAAACCCACCATTAGAAATTAAAAGGGAAAACAGTACAGCAACCAATCAAGAAAACCCAGAAAACTCTAACTATCACAAGTCCCAAATGGGTCCCCAAAACCAGAGCCTGAAATCGCCGCTGAAACCTGAAAACAAACGAAGAGGAGAGAAAATACAGAAGAAGAAAACGAAAACGAAAACGAAAACTGAAAAAGATTAAATGGAAATGTGTTGCTTTTTTAACACAGATTTTATCAGTCGAATCTTGGGCGTTGCCGTGAAAACAGAGCGACGAGAAAGGGGTTGGGGGCTTTCTAGGGTTTTTTGCTTCCTCGATGTGAAACTGATATCCAACAATGGGAGGGACCTGCCTCATCAAAATCTAATATTTTGGTTCCGAAATGTCTAAAATACCCCTTTCGCTTTTTGTTTTTTTTTAATACAAGTCGGGAGAAGATGGACAAATACAAATTATCGAAATTGAACCTGTGATGCTCGGTTTAACTGCTTCACAACCAAACAATGAAACCATTGCATTACTAAGTCATTTAATAATACCCTTCCACTGTAATAAGGAGAAAATGGTTTTTTTGGTACCTAATTTTTTATCTATTTTTAATTTGTTTAGTATCTTTCAAAACTAAACAATTTTGTCAAAGACATTTCAATTACATTCATTTTTAATTTTTCAATATTTGTTTAGGGACTTTTGCATGTATACTAAAATAAAAAATAAAAAGCAAGTATATTTTGAAATTATTTCATTTGTAACAGAAAAAAAAAAAAGACGGGTTAGTTTAAAAAAAAAATAAAAAAAACTAATCGTTTTTAACTAATAGATTCAATCATTTTTAAGTTGTTAGATTCAATCATTTTTAAGCTAATTGATTTAATCAGATTTCAGCTAATACATTCAATTAGTTTTCAAGTGATAGATTCAATCATTTTTCAGCTAATAGATTCAATTAGTTCGGTGATAGATACAATTAATTCGTTGATAGCCTTCAATTTTATACATGTTTAAATTGGTTTAGTACTTCTATGTTTTTATGTTTTCGAATTTATGAGTAACCTTTAGTGTTTTACGTTTTTATGGTTTTCGAACTTTTATTTTATGCATTGAGAGTTTATGGATTTCACTATCGATTTTATTATGCATGCCCTGGTTGTCTATATTTTCATGCATGTAGAGTTAATGACTTAAATTTAGATCTTTATTTATTTAAAAAAAAAAAAAAAAAAAAAAAAAAAAAAAAAAAAAAAAATTAGATCTTTAATTAGGTCGGGTCCTTATATACTCAAACTTAATTATATGTCTTACTAATTTAGTTGATCGAATTCTTCGTATTGTTAAGTTTTTTTAACATTATGAGAATGAAGACTCAAACCTTGTGGTCTCATAGTATCCATGTATGCTCATGAACTAAAAGGTCATGAGTTTGATCCACCCCACAATTATTGCTTTATTGTATTCAACAACATTTAGAGGAACTTCTTAGTTACTAACTTGTATAAGATGTTAGAGCTCAACCCATTAGAATTATGATTTTATTGACATATTAACATGATTCAACTACAAAAATTCTATATTTTCAATCAAGAAATCAGATGAACAAACTCAAATGTGCATGTTGTTCGAAAAAAAATAAGATAAAACAACAATTAATTTTGACCATTAATGTAATTAATATTTAATTAAATTGCATACACAAAAAGTAGTTACAATCTTAAATCCATTATTGGTCAAGGTTACAACATTACTTCCATCGCAAGAAAAAATTAGAAACCATTTTTTTTTATCTCGAAGAACAATTAGCTAACTAAGCCACGTTTGTCCTATGATACGGCCTTAAAAGACTTGAGGTTTTAAATTCTTCTTTAAGGTTTTAAGTTTGAAATTGGCAAATGGAATTATCTCTCAAATCTGGATCTGGTGTCTCACAAGTTTTTTAATTTAGTCTCTAATAGTTGGTAAATTATAAATTTAAGTAATGATAGACTTACATAGCCAAAATACATAAATGATAGGCAAATGTTTAGAAGAGAACAGTTGGTTAAAAAAAAAAAAAAAAACCTTCAGATGTGTAAGATATTAGTAAAAAAATTTATTACTCTTCTTTAAGCCAACTTTGCTTTCATTTTCTCTATGCAAACTCATTAATAATTATAATTTTTAAGTGCAATCCATCAATTGGAGACTAAATTTTAATTTACCAACTACCAAAGACAATTTGAAAATACTAAAAGACCACTTTTAACCATCATGGAGTGTTTGGTTTCCAGCATTACGCTTCTGCTTTTGTTGTATAACTATAAACTACTACTCGCTTTCTTCATCACTGTCTTCCTGCAAGATCAAGTGATTTAGATTCTTCTCCAATGGCGGAAGTCCGTCGTCCGAATCATCGGAGCCCTCGTCACCCTCGTTCACAGATGACTTTCCTGCACCTGCAACATCCAAACCTTCACTCAGTTCGAGTTAAACCTTAACAAGTCCTCCATTGCTGGAAAACCAATACAGCCTACCTTGGTTTAGCTCAACTTGGTTTCGTTTTCTAATATGTAAACTCGAATAAATAGTTACTCGGTTTGGTTTGATTTGGTTATATATGGTTGGTTTTGATTTGATGAGGTTTGATTTTCAACGGTTTGGCAGTTGAAATTAAGGTGCAAAACAAAAGAATACCTTCTGCATTAACCAGTTCCTTAGGAACCTGCCTTTGTTGTGATAACCAAGCATTCTGAACCGAAATAATATCAGCACTATTCTCGCATGCTGAGTATTGTTTTAGAAGTTCCCTGTGAGATACAGTCAGAAATTAGCAGCATTCCATTTCAAAAAGCTCGAATAATAATAATTTTGTTGATATTCATTAGTGTTCAAACCAGCAGCTTCCGTACCTTGTTTATTTTCTAACACGTACTTTGATTATTTTCTAAAGACAATTGACCTTATTACATTTAGTTTTCAAGAAAACTCGTAGAAAATTAATTTATAAATATATGGACAGCATAGATTGAATCCACTACCTCTTAGTATTCCGAAAAATAAGAACAATTTATAAACTTTGAACTCCTTTTTCTAGAGACTTGAGAGGCTAAACATGTTTATTTTCTAAATCTAGATTTCTTACAATGCAGTTCATGTTGTCAGATTGTATAGCATATTCAAATTGGTTCATCTTTTGTAATGGCAAGCCATTAGGAATTATTCTATCTCACATGAGTCTTGACACACTACTAAGACCTCGTTTAATAACAATTTGGTTTTTGAAATTTACGCCTATTCTCACTCAAATTTCCTACATTCTGTTCCACCATTCCTACAATATATCCATCTTTCCTTAAGAAAGTAGGCGAATACTAACCAACTTTTAAAAACAAAAACAAACTTTTGGAAGCTACATTTTTTTTGTTTTCAAATTTTGGTTTGGTTTCTACCAATATAGGATAGAGGTAGACTTCCAAGTAAGAGAAAACATATGGTAAGATAGTTGTTATAGGCTTAAATTTCAAAACCAAAAACAAAAAATCAACTGGTTAACCAACAGGGCCTAAGATTTCCAATTTTATGGATCAACCAGTATATTTTAAACTTGATGGAAAAAGGATTGAATCTTAGGGACGAAATCACCGGACAGTGTAAAGTAAAGAGTGCAATATACCTATTAACTGAACGAAAAGCATGGCCCCACTTGAACTTGTTAAGCAACAGGTCTGCTGTTTCTCCTTCCCCACTGTTAGTTCAGGTCAACAGAAAGGGTTAAACAAAGTGGACAAAATACTTGCTCAATTACAACAAATAATAAGTTCATACATCATTACAAACTGATAGGCGAAGTGTTATTGTTTAAGGACAATAGTTGATTATAAATCATATTTTAGTCACTCTTGAAGTCTAAAGTTCAGTTGCTAAAGGAGAATTGTTGCTTAGCAAGATCTACCGTTTTTCTTTATTTAACAACCTTAAAATTAGAACGAAAGTTACTGAAAAAAATTATAAAGCAAACAACTTCAAAATTTTGTAAGCTGATTAAAATGAGTGAGATTTTTGCCCCAATTATAAGAGGTAAGCTGATTTCACCAAATATATGACAAAAGGATGTACAATGAAATGAGATAGGTAATTGGCGTAAATCTCAGCAGAATAAGTTTGAAACGAATTGGCACACATGGAAAGAGAAGAGATAAGAGCTCATGGTACCATATGATTAGAGCGGCGGCTAATGCTTCCACACAAGATAACTCACACGGTCGACCGTAGTTCACTGGGTTTGCGGCTACTAGCCAAGGTACTACAAACATTGTCACCAATAAGTTTGCAGAAGGTGAAAATCAGAACCAAGAGAATAAACCATAAACCATGATATAATTATTGCATTGTCATTGCCAATAAGTTGAAGTTCAGAGAGGAAAATGCACATCATTGAACATAGTGGAATCTCAATCCTAGCTTAGGAAATCATTAACAATCAAATATCTTACATAGGCGAGGAGCAGAGCAACGCAACTTCACAAATGGAACATCACCCAATCGCGCCCATGAGCAATCCACAACTGCTAATCCTTTTTGTTTAAGAAGACTATGGTCTTCTTTAGAGACACAATTCACTCCCACTGGACTGCCATAATTTAGATTGAAGAGGTTAAAGATAAAAAACCAAAAGTACATAAGCCTTTGTGTAAGAATTTAATCATTACCGAACATCTTGTTTCATCAAGCCATAAATAAAATTGGAAGTCACAGTCTATAGTAGAGAGGTAAACAACAATACAATAGATTAACAATTAGTTTTAGTTAGTAACAACAGAGAGGTACATAGTTTGAAGATGACATGTTTTGTTTTAAAAATATAGTTTGAAGATAACTTAAGAGCTCTCCTTGTCTCCCTAACGCCACCTTTTAACACAGAAGAAAATACCTCTTACATGCAGTATATCCTTACTAACTACTATCTCAGCTTGCATCTTTCCCACCCTTCAATTAGTTACATCCCTTGGTTATAAGTGAGACCCACATTCGACACTACATCTGAATGAATCTGAATGAAAGTTGACTACCTGAGTGTCCGGGCCAACTTACGAGCACCTCAAATATTTTTTTGGGACAACTGCCTAATTCTACTACATTTGTTTACTAAGCTAACTCATAGGAAATGAATTCAAATATAGGTGTCCATCATGGATTGAATCATAAACTCTTAGCATTTTTTGATTTACTAGGCCATTATTTGGCCACTACTACAACACATAATAGTTACTTCTTTATTAAGTAAATAAATAGATGACTTCCAATATGATAAACATTATAAAAAGGGGAGAAAAATAGCAAGAGCTAAAAGAAACCACTTATAATTTTAATACATAAACAAATAGCTCAACTCTCATAAATATGGAAGGTGTCTCTCTTTAAAACCTCTCTAGAAAAAACCCTGGTGTTAACTCTCAAGAATTGAGTGTTAAAAAGTAGGAAAATAGAATATAATTTTATAAGAATTTACTAATATTTAACTGAATTAATATGAAATTTCGCTAGATTATGCCAAAGTTATGCTTAAACGAAACATCATTTAGTTTTCTGATTATGATGCATTTTAGAGGTTCATTGTAACGAAATATGCTTGAATGTGTGCAAACTATAATGTGTTAAAAATACTGATATCTTTTAGTTTGTCTACAACGATCCTGATGAAGCAAAGCGATATTCACGCGAAAGGGAGTTCACTAACGAAGGTGCCAACACTCTTTGTCAAAATGAAGCCTAACGAAGGTGCCAACACTCTTTGTCAAAACGAAGCCAAACGAAGGTGCCAACCATCTTCGTCGAAACGAAGCCAAGCGAAGGTGCCAACACTCTTCGTCACAACTAAGCAAAGCATAACAAAGCACAACACTCTTTGTCACAACGAAGCAAAGCACAACAGAGCATAACGAAGCAAAGCGCAACACTCTTCCTCATAACAAAGCACAGCGAAACAAACACCTTGACAAACTAATTCGCCCTAGCGAAGTAAATTCCAACGAAAGAAGTGGTCCCAACTTTGTTAACAGCTTTTGCAGAGGACGTTCGTGGAGCAGAAATGTCAGATAGTCCCAAGCCGACAAAGGGTTCGTGCGAGCAGAAGTGCCAGATGGTCCCAACGACAAAGGATCACGCGCTCAGAAGTTGTCTCTTGAAGCTTGAGTATAAAAAGAGCTATCCCCTTCATTTCAAAGTTGTCGCATCGAAGAGGGTCGTCCATAGTGTAGTCGTCGATTCCATTATCCGATCACCATTTCTTAGTTTTAGCCGTAGTTTCGTAGCTTTTCGTCATTTTCAGTTTTTCTTAGTTTAGCTTTAGCATAGGAATAGTTTAGCCGGAGTTGTAGAGTTTTGCCGGAGCCAAAGAAGAGTTGCAAAAATACATCTCCTATCAGGATTTACTTTTAATAGTTCCTCCATTATTGCTTTCCTTAATTTCGCCTTAGCATAACTTTGTATTGAACGTTTTCCATGTTTAGAATGAAATGATCTATTGCTTTTCTATTGTCTTGTGTTTATTTTACGTTTTTTTTTTTTTTTGATATTCGTGACTGTCTAGGAATAATAAGATCAAAAAGCTGCTTATGTAAATCTAAAACTAGATATGAGATGACACAACTTTCTAGGAAAAATAAGATCAGAAAGCTAATGTTCAGTTACAATTTATACACTAGTAAACATAATTGTTCAGTGTACCTTAAGACAATGCCTCCAAATCCACTAGTAACACGCAAATCCTGCACAAGCTCAACGGAAGTTAGATAATTTTTTACATGTTGAAAGAACTCGATTAATTGCATTTCATATGAAAGGAGTTCTTATTCCCATAAGAAGCATAAACTAAACTATTCATACAAAATTTAAACCATCTATCCTATTTGGTGAGGCAACTTGAAAATAATTAAAGTAACTTGTACTTTTTGTTCCTTAGTTTACAATATTTCTATTTGGTCCCTGGTTTTGCAACTTCTGTGATTTAAACATGATATCTAATTTACATTGAGAAACAATGAATCTTAAGAGTTAAGAGGATTCTTGCTCACAAGAACTTTTGATTTGCTCATCTTCAAATTTCCATCTTAATGAAGCATTGTAAGAACAAACATAGAAATTAGAATTGGAAAGTTCCTCGTATCATACATGTTCCACACTTACGAAACCGAACAATCTAACATAAGACTTCCTTCAGCATGTAAACAAAATACAACCTATTTTTGTAGACTTCTATACCTGTTTCCAAATTTATTTTGAAACAAGGTACCCACGCCCGTCCCTAGGCCAGGCACCGGAGACATCAAAGGAGTATGTTACAGGTGAGTTTCGAAACTGAGACCTTGAAGGGAGCATACCTTCAAAACTCAAGCCTTCAACCACTCTGCCACCCCTTGGGGACTATACCGGTTTCCAAATCATCATATTCCTATCGCTATCAAATTTGAAACATATCTTCAGAACTCCCCAACTAGACCATACAGAGAAATAAGCCAATACATCCAACAAGAAATTTTGTGTGATCAACAATGAATGGAAAGGGTATAAAAATACAAAACTAAACTAAATCATCATGGGTTGACCTAGTAGTAAAGAGGGTCTTAAGGAAGGTGGTAGATACAATCCATGGTTGAAATTATTTCCAATTAATCTACAAAGCAGCAACATAGTTAACAAAATATGAAAATAAAAGAAAAATAGAGAAACAAGTACTTACTTTTAACAAGCCAAACCGTGCAAGCTTGCGACCAGTGCACCTTTTTGCATCACACTGCCCAAAATCCTGTATAAACAACAAAACACTATCAAATACGAGTTACATACCGTTAAAGTTAATGTATATTTATATACTTTCTGTATTATTAGATTTAGGTCCATTCGACCCGTTCAGCCCATTGTAATCCTTATATAAAGGCATTGCCTCTTATGAATAAAATATCGACTCTTTGGTCAAACACACTCAATTACATGGTATCAGAGCAAAGGAAAAAAACCTAAAAAGAATCAAAATTAGGGTTTGGGTGTAACTGGGTTAGAGAGTGATCAAACTGCCGCCGCCGCCGCTGCCGGAATTTGGTCGACCACAGAATCTGAAAGCCCGGTCCCCGATCTACACAGTGGTGAAAG
>JBBMEF010000023.1:10205885-10218658 GCA_037832685.1 Sicyos baderoa
TATATATGAAAAGAAGAGAGATTAAAGGTTTTCTTGGGTATCTCTCCATTTCATGCAAAAGAAATAAAGTTTTGATAATAGTAACAGTTTCAAAAGAGAGAAGAGTACTGCCTGCATAAACCCCTTTTAACTTTTATCCACCTTCCATTCTTTTAACATTTGAATTTCAGATGGACATGGGGGGCCTCTCCATTCCCAATACTCAAAATCCCAAGTAAAAATAAACTCTTTTCTATGTTCTCAAAAAAAAGAAAAAAAAAAAAAAAAAAAAGAAAGAATCCCCACTTTGTTTTAATATTTTTTGTTGGATCTCATTCATTAGATGTTTCCAAAATGGAAAAAAACAATTCATATATAGGAGAGAATGGCATTCCATAAGCAAAGCAAGTTAAAAAAACAATATTCTTTTCACATTTATAACAACTTCTGTTGAATATTTTAATTTGATAATCAATTACCCCAAACTGCCACTTGCTGCCACTTACTACCTTATTAATTAAGAATTTCAATTGAACCCTCTCTCTATATATATATATTAAAATATATCACTTTCTTTTTATATATTTGTGATTGTCTAAGTCATTTACACGCATTTAGATTAATACCATAAAACATAACACTATAATATTTGAATGTTAAAAAAAATTATAAAAAAATAATTTTTAGATAGATATCATAGATCGAACGGTGAAATTGTTGACTTAATCAACGATCTCTTTTTGATAATGGAAAATTAAAAGCGGTAAACAGTCATGTTGACTTCATTATATATTAGGCGAGGCATTTGAACCCCCACCTATCCCAAAGCCTAAATTCAATAGATATTGTTAATAAACTTATTTTGATTGTATCAATTAGTTTCCAAAAAAATATACATATTTTTCTTTACTTGTTAGTTCATTGTTCAAGGAAAACTAACATATCACATGTTTAAAGAAAACATGTCTTTTTTTATAAGAAATTCAGAGTAACATTATCATAGAACAAAATCAAAACTTTTAAAACTACGAGAACGAGTTAAAATCCAAACCTAACCTTAAATATGCAAAACAATAATAATAGAGAAATTATACCGGATAATCTAATTTTACAAAATAATTACAGATGTAAATAAATTTAAAAATATTTAACATTCATAGTTAAACATATAATATAAATAACACTCATTATATTGTATTATGTATTAGTTATACCGTATAAAAAATATAACTTTATACCCTATATTTGACTATGGTTACTAATTTTTTTCAAATTTGACTAATGTTATAAATATTTTATCAATTTGGTCTATTTATACAAAAATATCATAATAATAATAATAAAAAAAGACAAGAAAAGAAAAGATAAAAGGCATTCGATTGCTTGCATATCTTTTCACAAAAGATAATAACAAAATGATGAATTGCATAAAAGAAAATTGGGATCATAAAAAGATGAAAACTAATAATGAAGAACTAAATAGGATAATAAAAAACTCCCAAATCTCGCCTCCAATCACTCTCTCTCATCTAATTATTTTCTTAGAGGAGAGAGAAATTAAAATATCCAATGGATTCTCACATGAACTGAATAATTTAACTTTCAAGTAATATGGTGTATTGATGGTCTTCAAGAATAATAATAATAATAATAATAATAATAATAATAATAATATATAAGAATTATGAGGAAATAATTTAACATAGATATCTGTTATTTACACAATAATAATGATAGTTATCAAGAAAATGAGGTGTTTCAATTATGTTTGATAATGGCCATGGTTAATTCTATTTCTCTCTCTACTGTAATTCTTTCTCTCTCTTTCTCATAATTTTCCCATTTTCTTTGATTTTTTTTTTTTAAACTAATCAGAAGAACAAATCCATGGTTCCACCATACCTTCACTTCTAGCCCTTAAATTCTCTGTCGATTTATCCCCGAGAAATCCCGACGAATTCGCAGCGCCAGCGGCATACCGGATAAATTTCCCATTGATATTTCCATTGCTAGATCTTAGATTAAGACCCTGTTGATTTGATTCTCCACCGCCCCCGCCGACCCAGCTAGCGGGAGGAGGGTTGTTGCAGTCGTTGTTGTTGTTGTTGATGTTGCCTCTCGTCGTCGACTGCAACGCTTGCCCGGCTGGTGGGAGGCCGTGACCGTGGTTGCCCAAACCGAACTCGTCGAAAATACCCATTTTGAGATTCTGATCATTGGATGAAGGAACCAATTTTGGGTTTGATTGAAACATGTTATGGATATCAAAAATTGGATTTTGCAAATTCCCGCCGGCGAGGAAGGTCGACGGCGACGGAGACAAAAAGGACGGTTTTTTAGGAAATGGCCGCAATAGATAGCCCTGGGTGGATGGTACAACGTCCAAATGTGCGGCTGATCGGGCTGCAGCCCCGCCCCCAAACAGATCGAATCTAGCAGCGTGTCTCGTAAATGGGGAGGACGAAGAGGCGGTGAACGGTGGAGCCGGAATTCCAGTGAATTCCTGGACCATGGCTCGGAAATTCGTTGTGTCTGTCGTCAACACGGTCGTCGGAGCTCGTCGAGAGGCCCTCGGCCGCTTCTTCGAGCTCCGAACCATATTCACTCCGCCACCGCCACCGCCACTGCCACCACAGTTGTTAGGAATATTCTGCAATTCAGCCTGGTCAGGTGGGTGGGAAAAATTCTGAACGCCGGAAAAATTAGAAATTGATGACAAATTATGATCGGCGGCGGAATTGGGAGATGGGTGGGTGAGATCGGATTGGATTTGATCGGATCTGACGGTCCGGGACCAAGCCATATCAAGATTGAGAAGTGGGTTTTGGTTAGAAAGTGAAGATCTTGGATCAAAAAAAGTGGACAAATTGTGATCAAACATGGCGGCGGCGGCGGAGGAGGATTGAGGCGGAGGGTGGAAGTTTCCGGCGAAAGAACCGCCGTGGATTGGTGGGTTTGTTGAGAACGCAGCAGCGAGGGAGTCGGCGCGTGACTCGTACTCCTCATCGCCGCCGCTCGAGGACTGTAAGCTCCCACTATTACCAGAATCCATGGAGAGAAAAGGATGAGAGAAAGAAAAAAAAAAAAAGCAAAGGAAGAATTGGTAATTGAAGGGGATTGAAGAAAGACAATAAATACAGAGGGTTGAGTAATAAAGGACAGATCTTTCTTTTTTTTTTGGGAAATATAGAGGAAAAGAGAGCAAACCCAACTCTAAAAATTGGGAATTGATTTTAAAAATGTGGAATAAGGCTCAACTTCTTCAACTTCCTCTTCTGGTTTTGTATGCCAACAAAAGTTGAGGATTAGGGTTTTTCTGTCAGAGCCAGAGAGAGAGAATATGAGAAAAGAGAGCAAAAAAAAAAAAAAAGGAGAGAGAAAGAAGTGGTGTAGGCTTTTCACTCAAGAGAGAGGAAAAAAAAAAGAAAAAAAAAGATTGGCTTGTGGAGATCAATAAAACTAAAACAAGAAAAGATAATAAAGGATCATTGTGGGGGCATCCATGGGAGAGAGAGAAAGAGAGTGAGCCATTGGTCAATCTAACAAGTATAGTGATTTTGATTCTCAATGTGAAACTAAGAAAATTATACAATAGAAGATGGAGGGCATGGGTGAGGTTATAAATAAATTATATATATATGTAAATAAATATATGTGTGTTTTTGTGTTTTTTGTCCTTTCACCATATTATTTTAGTCAGGTAATTTGGATTTATCTTTCATACGTTTTGTTTATAAAAAAAAGTATAGCTTGGTTAACATTAAAGTTATTCAACAAGGAGTTTGTGTCTTTGAATTTTCGATCTTAATGTTGTTGAATTAAGAAATTGAGATTTTTCTATTTTCAAAATATTTATTTTAATATCGAATGAGTTTGTAGTGTAGTAGTTATCTTGAATAAACTATTTCAATTTCACAATCACAAATTCAATCATGAAAATCGATATTTCGCTTTCAATTTATTTTACTCATATATTAACTTAGGGTGTGTTCTTTTTATATTTGTACTTTTAAAATAATTCTTTATAAAAGGTTATTTAGGTTTCTAAAAAAAATCGTAAATTCAAGGACTATTTCAGAAATTTTTTATAGTGTAGCCAGCCATTGATTAACGGATTTTTAATTTGGGTGACTATTTTTATTTTTTATTTTTTAATTTAACAAGTGAGGAATTTTGAGCACAATCTCTAAATCACTTTTAGAAAACTTCAAGAACGTATCTAAATTTAAATTTTACAAATTATGAACCAATAACTATGGGGAATTTGCATATATATTACGATAAGGCAAAAAAATTATATAAATAGCAAAATAATAAAAATATTTGTAAATATAGTAAAATTAAATTTTATAGATTCCATCAATAGTGTGTCTGATAGACTCCATCAGTAGTGTCTGGTAGAGTCTATCAATAGTATCTAAAAAACAATTGTTATATTTATAATATTTTTAAAATGTTGTTACAATTTTAATGTGGGATAGAAAATTTACTATAGAGCACAAATTCCCATAACTATTTGGTGTTAAATTTATAGTTTGTTAAAATGCAATTTTCTTTTTTTGAAATGTGTTTAAATGCAGCTCAAATAGTTACATGACACGCTAATTAGATTAAGCTAAATAAATAGATTAATATAAGAGTGTGAAAAATAGGTAGGATAAACAAGGCCTCACGGGATAGATTGAAGGGTAAATTTGACCAAAAAGTTGAATTTAAAATTGTACTTGGGCATACCACCCACCCATCTTTCCTTTCAAAGTTTTAAAGCTATTTTAGCCCTGTTAAATTCTTTTATTCTATTTTTGTCCATGTATTTTAAAATATTTTATTTTAATACTTAAATTTCTTTAAAAAGTTTATTCTCACATTTCCTTTTGAAAATTTTTAGGGATTTTTGTAGGAATTGACCAAATTGATAAAATATTTACGACATTAAGCAAATTTGAAAAAATTTAGCAATCATAGTCAAATATACGGTATAAAGTAATACTTTTTATACTGAATAACTAATATATAATACAATATGATGACTATTATTTATATTGTATATTTGATTATGGATGCTAAATATTTTCAAATTTGCCTAGATTTGTAATTATTTTGTAAAATTGAACTATCCAATACAATTTCCCATTTTTTATTACATTAAATATAAATTTAGTATAATTTTTTCGAACGATCATACTATAGATATCGAACATTCAACTTTAAAAAATATAACAACGTTTTACTTACCAAGTTATGTTTGTGATGGATTACTCCATTAAATATCATATATTTTAGATTGACTTAAAATACAAGTTATATCATGACATAAATTTATAAAAAGGTCCAAATGAATTTTTTATTTTCTAATATATTTTAGAATTGAATCTATACCAATGGTAAAAAAAATATAGATGAAAAAACAGATGGTTAATTAATAAATATAATAAGTAGGTGTGGTAGCAATTTCCAAGGAAAAAAAAGAAAAGTAAATTAGGGTAGATGGTAGTTGGATACTATAAAGCTATCAAGATGATGACATAACCTTCGTCACTATTACTTCTTCTCCCACAATCTCAATTTAAACCAAACTCCCAAAAGGCATCCCACAAATTAGTTTAATAAATTAATCCACTATTCATCAATAAAATACTATATTGATATTAATTAATTAGTTTACTAATTAAATACCAAATTTTTTATCCCCTCCGCTATCCCTCTTGCTTTTTCAAGATTAGGTTAATGATAGCCCACGTCTAGTAACTTCGTTTTAATTGCCATTTATTTAAATATATCATTATTTTTATTGTGCAAGAGTGACAATCATAGATTCTAAGTTCGATCTAAGTTGTTTAAATTGTGAGTTTTTACTTTCTTTGATATCAAAATTTAAGGTCCTACTGCATTAGTCCTTATGTTTCGTGTGATATCGTATTCCTAACGACCAAATTTGATTAATTACAACAATTGAGGATAAGAGAAGACTCGAACCAAAGACTTCTAAATCATTAAGTGAACATTGATGTGTTATTACTCTGTTGGTTTTAATTTTTATATTTAGTACTCGTCAAAAAAAAAAATATATATATATATATATATATATATTATTTTTTTTTGAAAAAATCCAAATAACTATATCTAAACAAGCTATTATCTACCTTTCATTATTTTAAAATTACTCAAAGTTATATTTATTTATTAAGTACTCATTTTTTAGGATCTTCGCTTATAATTTACTTTAAAAATATTGACTGTTTTTAATAATTTTTTGTGTTCACCTACGTAGTTTATTAATTTAAATGTAGTTAGATATTTGAGTTAATAACTTTGTTAAATTGTTAAATATAGTAAATACTTAATGTATATTATTTCTTATCTTCCATATAAACCTAAAATTATCAACTTTGAATTTAACATTTTAAATAAAGTTTTATTATATAATAGGATTATATTTTAATGGTTAAAGTTTATACTTTTCATTATACTATGACCCATCTTCTTTCTTTGTTTAATTTCTACCAAATCGTCTATTATAACTTTAAATCAACAAATTTATTACTTATAACAATTTTTATGTGATGATGTCACATTTAAGTTTTTTATTTTACAATAAATCTCTAACTTTAATTGATCAAATTTAATTTCGATTAAAGTTAACTTCAAACTTATTATAAATATTAATTTACATCGAATAAGATGTTTGAAAGTAGAATGATTAATATAGAAGAAACGTGGATTAAAATAATATTTTAACGAACAATAATCCAGTTAAAGAACCAGATAAATAGATAAGGGTTATTTAATTTATTAATAATTAAATATATTTGAAAATTAGAAATTTTAGCATTATTGAAATAAATTAGATATTAAAAAAAAATTATAAAAAACAAAGTGATAAATATTAAAGAGAATTAGAGATTAGGTTAAATGAAACAAAAATTATATGATAAAAAATAGAGGAAAACTTAGGTAAGGATAGAATATTGAAAATACTTAATTACCACTATTTTGGACCACATTTTTTTACACTTTAGTATTTCTCTTTCCATCAATCAAATTTTATTTTTTAAATAAAAAAAATTGGTCCAAATAATGGTAAGTATTTCAAATATACTTCTCTATCCTTATCTAAATATTGCTCTAAATAACATACATATAAAATACAAAGAAAAAAAAAGCTATGCATACAACCTTTCTATAAACAATCACATCTAAATAAATTATAGTATTCTGTACCTCTACAAATAAGCACGTTTAAACGCATTATTGACTGCAACTCTTTTACAAACAACTCCATCAAAACAAACTACAGTTTGCAACTAAAATAAGTGGCTTTGACCGAGTCAACGAAAATAAATTGTTCTAATTTTTTTTAAAAATAAAAATTATTCAAAGAAAATCTAATGTTATGATTGTAGAACTGTGGAGAATCTCACCCACAGTCTTCGTGGTGAATTATGTAGATGAGCAATTGTAGGAAAACGATGATGATGCCATGCCTTTTTTTCCTTTTCTTTTTCTTCGATATTTTCCACTCTTAAGAACAAAAGAAAATAAAATAACAAAAAAAAAAAGAAAAAGTTAAGATTTGTAGATTCATCTACATATCTTTAGTTTGTTGCAACTATCAGAACCATAAAGAAACTAATAATATCTGTTTTATTTATTTAATTTCGAAAAGGATTTGTTTAGGTCTATCTATATATCTACCCACTACGAAACCAAACCCTAAGCCTAACAAGTAACATCATAAAACCTTTCACTTTTCTTCTATACACGTTACATGTTCCTAAACTTATTATAAAACTTGGTTTGGTATATTATTATGTACCGAAAGAGTCGGTTACATGATGGTTTCATATTATTTGTTAGAAATTCAGTTCAACATCATTATATCGTCTTGTTAAAACATTTCAGCATTATATGGTTAACAATGATCATTGTAATCAAGCTTTATTAATATTGAACTCAAGAGTAACTCATATATCTGTTATATATTATTGTGAAGTATTCACTCTTTCCAATGTGAGATTCTTAACATACCTTCTCGCGATGGTGTCTTTTTTTGGGCTCTCTAATCTTAAATCGTATTTCAATTTTCATTTTTATTCAATCGAATTATGGCTTTGGGCTTATGGGCTCTATACTATATTAGAAATATGAGATTTCACCTGAAAACCAATTAGTAATGATTAAAGTAACTCTATTGTTACGATATCTCCACTCTTTTAATTTCGATGTAGAATCTTTCGCACTTGTTTACTCTCTATCCTTTTTATATTTCGTCCCTGGACTTGTAGTTACTTAGTCGTAGGCAACAAGAATCAGTGTTACTTTGTTAGTATTGAAAATGTGGTTCAAAGATTGAACTTAAAACATTCTTTTTTTCTTCTTCTTCTTTCCTTCGATAGTTCAACACA
Organism: Sicyos baderoa; assembly: GCA_037832685.1. NCBI lineage: Eukaryota > Viridiplantae > Streptophyta > Magnoliopsida > Cucurbitales > Cucurbitaceae > Sicyos > Sicyos baderoa. The sequence goes on from JBBMEF010000023.1 coordinate 10,214,270, forward strand.
TAAATAACTTCCCTTTGAATATATGCATTAATATGCGGATGTGAGCATTAGAAAAAACAATTTCCTAAATTCAATAGAAAGTTAGGAAACTATAAATCCATATATCTTTCTTTTAGTCTCTAAATTTCAAATATACTATTTTAGTTTTCAAAACTTTGCGTATAAAGTCCTTTTTAGGATTCAAACTAATAGCTTGCATGAAATAAGTGTGTAAATTGAAATACTTTTTATGCAAAAATTTTAAAACTAAAAGAAAAGGTTATACTTACGGATTAAAATTAAAGAAACATAAAAATGTTGGGAATCAAGGTAAGATTAGAATCTTACAAAAGATCCTAATTCGATAAATGAACAATCTATACAAATAAAAACATGTGGTGGGTCCCTGGGAGGGGTATTAAAAAATTTCTCTAAACTTTAAAATAGAAAATAAAGTTTAAAGAGGAGAAGAAATAACACTCACAATTATAGTGGTTCGACAAGAGTGTTTACGTCCACTTGAGATAACCATATTATTGTATCATTTTGCTTTCTTCAAAATAGGGAGATCTCAAATACAAATCACATTTTTCACACTCTCTCAAACTCTACTTTTTTATATGAAAAAATAGCTTGATGCTCTAAGAATTTTAGAGTCTTATTTATACATGAGAAAAGTAGGTGTTACAAATCTCCTCAATAACTTCTTGGTTTGCTAACTCCTTCATATTGATAACTCTTTGACAAACCCTTTAAAAACTTTAGTAAATTGTTGAAGCCGTTGAAATTATCAAAACATTTAATCTCTTTAATATAGCTCTTTGGTATTTGTAGGAGTTCAACTTGTTGCTCTTTAAATTGTTGATCGTTTTGAATTGAATGTTTTATTGAATTTGTTTCAACAAATATAACAATTTCTTTATCAAATTAGGATCCTTTTATAAGATTCTAAAAAAAAAGTGTTAAACTGGAAACTTATTTTATGTAGCCATGACAATGTATAATATATTATTCTCATAACCATTAAAGAGTAAATGTTTGAAAATGATCGTGACGCTTTCGACATGTGAAACTGTTTCAGCATCTTAGTGTGCATGTCATGCATATGGCTCATAAATTTGTTGAGTAAGATGGAGCTAAAGCAACTTGGTGCAACCGTGATTCAAGTTGACAATAAATCAACAATTGAGTTAGCAAAGAATTCAGTGAATCATGAAAGAAGCAAATATATTGATGTTCGTTTGCATTTTATCTGAGATCATTTGAAGGAAGGTTAGGAAGCATGAAATTTCTGCATGTGACAAGTCAAGATCAAATTGCGGGTATTTTTCACAAACCGTTACCGAAAGTTTTGTTCAAAAAATTCACGATAATAATTGGCATGATGAATGGTAGAAACATTTAAGTTAATACGAGAGTTTTGCTCAATAAACTTTAATGTCATTTTTAATGTGTTTAAAATTTTGTTAGTGTATATATAATTAAGGCGTTAGTGGGAAAAGATTTTGATAGATGAAAAGTCAAAAGAGTTATGAAAGTTGTATGTAGGACTGTACAAAAGAACCGGTAACCTGACGAACCCGGACTACTCAATTCAAATTGTAAGGGTTTTGTCGAAAATTAGGAAAATCGAAAATTCGGGTCGGGTCTCGGGTTGCCGGTTTTTCGGTTCGGTTCAACCCAAACCGACCTGATATATATATATATTATATATCATACATATTTAAATATACTACTACTGGTTCGACTCCCGGACAAAGCTCTTTTTAATTGTTATTTTCTGAATTTAATTTGTGTGGTTCATTAGCGTGCTTGTGCCCACTGTGTTCGACTCCTGACAAAGCTCTTTTTAATTACTAATTTCTGAATTCAATTTTATATATTAAATTCTATGTTCTTAAGACATTTTTATATAAAAATATCAGTGATATTTAAATTTTAACCCATTTTAACCCCTTTTTCTGTTGAATTAAAATTTTTATTTATATAAAATTGTTCTCAATATTTTTTCTGAATTGAAATTTTAAGTTGAACTATTTTTTTAAAAAATATATTTAATTTGACTTTTATAAGCTAAACAATAATAAAGTGTGCTCTGAGAATATGTGATTGCCTTTAACTTAAAGAAAACACAGAGGATCTCAATTCATGTTCACCTCTAATTCATGACACATTTGTATTTCATTTTCTTCTTTTAAAACTTGAGCTCCAAAGAGTATTGATATTCACAAATTATTTAGTGTGTAATGTGTTATGTGTTGATGAACCCGAAGACCTAACCCAATCAAACCCGAAAATATAAGAGTTGGGTTGAGTTGGATTGTCTCTTTAATTGAGTTGGGTTGAGTTGGAAAAATGACGAACACAACCTTTGTACACCCCTAATTGTCTGGGCACGAGTCTTGTAGACCAAGCATTGTAGTAGAGCTATAAATAGATTGTTGATTTCATTATGAAAAATAGATTAAGAGAAAGTATTAGAGCAAGTAGAGGAAGAAATAGAGAAATGAAAATAGAAGAAATTCGAATGCCTAGTCTCTTCTGCTCCATTAAGATTTTTCGATTTTAGTTTTAGGAAGACTCTACATTGTAATTTTCATGTGTATAGGCTTCTACAAACTCAAAATTCTTTCATTTCTCTTCTAGGTATATGGAAGGAACTGAGTTTTGATGGAGCTCTGAGTAGGGCTTCAATGGCGAATAAGACATCAAAATAAGCTAGTATAATTAAAGACACAGTGGCAACAATATCAACTTCAATGCCTAATCTATCTTAATACTACCTATATTGTGGAAAGGAGGAAATACAAGGGAGAAGACAATTTTAAGGTTTCAAGTTGGGATGACTTTTGGCTGGATCTAAGATTTTTTTTTTGTTAATTTTATTAATTGTTTTTCATTTGTAAGATTAAATTAATGAAGCTCCCGTTTGATAACCATTTGGTTTTTTGTTTTTTATTTTTGAAATTTAAATCTACATCAACTATCTTATTATGTGTTTTTACTTGCATGTCAAAAAGTAAAAACTAAATGGTTATCAAACGGGGCTTAATCTTCTTCATTAACCACAAGAAAGTTTTGACGTTATCTTATCTTAGTATTAGATAATGTGGGGTTCAACCCATATCTCTTATAAATAAGTTTTAGAATCCTCACATTCCCAATGTGGGACAATTGCCACAAGGTAAATATCTCCAACATTTCGGCCATATTAGAAAATGTCATCTTGAACTAGATCCAAATTTGTGGACCAAAATACCCGCTTTGGCTTACTTTTTGCTAGAGTCAGATCCGAACTTTGGGATCAAATACCCGCTTGGGTGAGTCCACACCCGCTTTAGAATTCAAAGCATTTTGGGTTGGATCGGAATTCGGAGACCAATAACCCACAATGAAGCTCTGATACCATATTAGATAATGTGGGGTTCCACTTCAAAACCAATTGGTAATGAGAGGATTAACCAATATGTCTTATAAATGAGTTGTAGAATCTTCACATTTTCAATATGGAACAATTGCCACAAGGTGAGTACCTCCAATACTTGGCAACCATAAAATTAAAAATTCAAATTAATCTTCTCTTTTTAATTGTTGTTGGATCCAAAAATAATTAATCTTCTCCTTATACTCGTGATGACCATACACATCCATCGATTATTCTAATAGAAATAACTTTTAAATGGTAGACCATTTAACTGTCAAGAAAACGTGTGAAAGAAAAAAAAATTGAACTTTGGTGGTCGAAGACACTCCCACTATTCAAGCATCGGACTCTACACTAGCTAATTTATTAGGGTTATTTTAAAAAAAAGTTAATTACATTTTGAATTGGATTAAATTTAAAGGGAAAGAAATCAATTTCTATTTTGAGGGTGTTTGTTTGCCTGAGGATTTAGATGGATATTTACTAATTTTTCCTTAGAAAATTACATTCAAATGAATTTTTGTGAGTGCTTAAAATAATTTTTTATTTTTACTATTAAAAATAATTTTATTTTTAATAACTCATATATAATCATTCATTTATAATTATTCAATATAACTCTTCATTTCTATATCATTTAATTATAATTAATAAAAAAATAACTTTTTTTAATCAGTTTTTTTAACTGCTCGTAATAATTATTTATTTAAAATCTATATTCAAAATAAGGTTTCACTCTAACTCCTCTAAAACAACACCTAAATAACTTTTTGGTTACCGCTATCAATTTTTAACTACTCAAAATAACTCTTCAAAACAACTACTCAAACTAATTCCCCCATCAAAAACTCATCCGAAAAGAAGTATAACTAAACCCATAAATTTTTATATAAATTAATCAATTTTCTTTTTGGGGAATTTGCATGTATATTACAATAAGATAAAAAAATTGAGTAAATAACAACTTTTTGAAAATATTTGCAAAT
>JBBMEF010000023.1:10218758-10231251 GCA_037832685.1 Sicyos baderoa
ACTGCGAATTATAGAATAACTTAGTAAAATGCATAAGAAAACGTTAAAGTTCGCTCTAAACCAGACATATTTGCAAACGGCTCTGCTCCATGTGAACGGCTCTGCTCCATGAGTTGTAGTTCTCAGCACCAGTTAATGGTTGCGTAACAAGAATTGTGGTGACAGAAAAGGAAGGATGCATCAGAAATGGGTTAAGTTGCACGTCGAAATTTGTGGAGTCATCGCTCCTAAGATTTGCAGAATCGTTACTCCTCGGATTTGAAGATTATTCGGCCATTTTTGAATAGCAAGAAGAAAATCGAGATGAGAGTAAAGGATTCTTTTAGGGCAATTGCAGAGAAGCTTTTAGTAAAGCTCTGATACCAAAACACGTGATTGGGAGAGAGAATAATGCTTTTCATATGTCCAACCAACGAGAGGGCTCTCTCTTAAATAGAGTTTGTACAAAGAAGGGAAAATAATTGTGCAACTTACTACAAACTAATCAGCTTATTACAAACTAATCCACTTAACAGAAAACAATTGACAATAACACAATTTTGTTGACATGTAATCTGATACAAAGTAACATTGCAAACCTTTCACTTTTCTTCTTTGCACGTTACCATGTTACATCCCAAGGTATTATAAACTTGGTTTATAAAGTTTGTTCCATTTTTTTTATACAATCATATTGGGGAAGAGAGATTCGGACGTGTAATCTCATGGTTACTAGGTTGTACAAGATGCCGATAGAGTTTAGTTCTTGTTGGCAGTTAGGAAATAGTTTTATCATTTATAATTATAGACGGCGTGTTAATTTTCTTTTTCTTTTTTTTGAAATCATAGACGGGGTGTTAATTAATATTCATGTATTATTTACCAGTAATCTCATGGTTACTAGGTTGTACAAGATGTCAGTAGAACTATGCTACTTTTGGCTTAATATTCATGTATTAATAATGATGATATGTGAGTTAAGTAGTTGAATGAAATTTAGTGTAGTTTCTTAAAAATTTGGCAACTAGTTTTTGTCTAACGTATTATTCAACTCAAATCATCAATAAAAAAAAAAAAAAATAAAAAAAAATCACCTCATTTACACGTGAACAACTACTTCCTAAAAAAAAAACTACTTAACTCACCCATTACAAACTACAATAACTATTTTTTAAGTTTTATCAAATCCTAAGAACTACATTTTGACTTTAAATTTGCCGTTACAAATTAGAGGCTGATTTAACCTAGTATTTATCAGATTATTCTATTTTGATGAGTGTTTAAAAAAATATTTATTCCCTAAACCGATTTAATTTTGTTTTATCGTTGAGTTTTTAAAAGGGCTTATGAGTAATATTAAGAAATAATTTCTTTGGAAATTGTCTCGGATGACAATATTGATTGATATTGCAATTTTGTCAATATTTTAAAAGTTTTGGTATACATAGCATTTTTATGTATTGCGATTCCAACTTTTTTTTTTTTTTCTTTTTATTTATTTGTTAGTGATAGAAATCAACAAATAACATTAATTGTAGTCACTTTTTGAAGTTGACAAACGATAATTTTTGATAAAAATCTATCAAATTTTTAGTCAACACTATTAATTAACTTTAATTAATAAGATCGAGTGAAATCAATTAGCAATAAAGTTAATTCACAAAATCCAACGAATGTAATTGAGTGAAATCAATTAGCAATAATCATTAGACTTCCATCAACATCTTACTGATAGAATGACATTCAATTTTGATCAATCAAATTTTTAGTGGAGAGAGTTGCTATATTTGAAAGAGTAATACTTAGGTAAAGGTGGGTAAGTATTTCCAAAATACTTCCAAAATACTTACCCACCTTTAAAACCACACATTTTTACTTTTTTGTATTTCTCTCTCCATCAATCAAAGTCAATTTTTTAAAACAAATAAAATTATGTAGCTCTAAAAGTAGGTAAGTATTTTCAAAATACTTATCCACCCTTACCTAAGTATTGCTCTATTTGAAATGAGTTTGGGTTTTGTTGGGCACCTATGCAAAGACCCTTAATTTAAGGTTGATTTGGTACTTTGAATCTTTTGCTACACACCATTTAGATACAGTAGGACTTGCCTGCTGAGCAAGCCATCAGGATGCCGTTTCTGCTCAAGTTCACGTGTCACATTTATATGTCAGATGGAAACTTCTTTGTCTTTTTTTTTTTTTTTTTTTTTAATTTTCTTTTTGTTCTTTATTTTTTTTTTTCATTTAGATGATAGCATTTTTCATTGTGTTTATCCTTAAATTTATAGATTTTTTTTCTTCATAAAAGCTCTTCATTTTCATTCTCAACATTACTACCTAATACAATTTATTTTAAAAAATAAATAAACAATTAATACTTTTCTTAAATTAAAATAATTTAATTAAATCTCTAATATCAATAATTTAGTACAATAGTTGATTTTGGAAATGATAGAAAATTAATTAACTTATTTTAAATTAAAAAAGAAGTTAAAATATTCTCCTATTTTCTTATATATGGTATCATCGATAAACTTGTACTTTCAAAGAGCTGGATTAACATACAAAACAAAAGAATAAGTGTGAGTCTACTACAACACTTACACCCAAGTTAGATGATTTATCTCAAGAATAATGATGAATTCGGAAAATAGTTTTTAATTCAAGCTTGCTTATCTTTCTTCTCATCCATAAGGTGTAAATAACATCTTTACATGTGTAACGGTCGCGCAACACTTATGTATGAAAGTGTAAAAGTTGCGTACTATCAAATCTCGATGCAATGATCCGATTCATAATTCACTAGTAGAAAATCGAGTATCAATAGCGGACATAAAATTTGGATTTTTAAAAACACGGAGTATCAATGGCGGGTTTTAAAAACAACCATTAATCACTATCAATGACAGGCAATGCCCGCCATTGATACCCCCACTATCAATGGCGGTCGATGCCCGTCATTGATACTCCGTGTTTTGTGATTTCGACTTAAGACTATCAATGACGGGCGATGTTCGCCATTGATAGTTCTGTAAGAAATAAATCGCAACCCGCGAATTCATTTTCATTTCAGCTTTTCATTTTTCGAACTCTCTCAAAACAGAAACCCCCATTCACCGAAACTACTCCCTTCTCACCGGAACCGCTGCTCATCAAAACTCGTTGCTCACCAAAGCCGATGCCTCCATAATAGACAAAGTTAATTAGAAGTTAGAATTTCATGCATGAGTGGCACATAGTTGGTCATTTATAAGGTTTTTTGTAAAAAAGGTTCATTTAAGACTTTTTTTTTTTATAAAGTAGAATGACTTTCAATGGCGGGCATAATATATATAGTATTTTTTGTGTCTTTGAGTCTTTTGTATAATTAAGAATAGCGTATTTTAATGGCGTGCACAAAACAGAGACTATTTAAAAATATATTTTAATGGCGGGTATACCCAGACCATTTTTCTAGGTATTAGTTTTAAAAACAAATAAATATATAATTTATGACGGGTAAATTATGCCATAAAATAGTTTACATGGCGGGCTAAAGTGCGCAATGAATAATAATCGATAGCAAAAATTTCGTACCATAAAAGAGTATCAATGGCGGGCAGCACCCGTGATTGATAGTGTAATCGATGGCGGAAAAACGTGACATAAAATAGTATCAATGACGAGCGTTGATTGATAGTCCGCGCGACATCGATTGCCATCAATGTCAGTGGTATTAATGACGATTTTTTGTCTGTCATAGATATCTTTTTATGGAGAAATATATCCGCCATTAATATCCAACTTTCGACTAGTGATTACAAGTCACCAAAGCGGATGATAAAGCAAACCTTCTACCTATGTATGTCTTTAAAACTATAATGAACTCCTAAATATATTATATGATGTAGATATGAATTATGGAATCTATTTCAATTCAACTATTGATGGATTATGATAGCCGAAAATGTCAATATAATTTTATGTGATTGAATGTGACTATCCTATCATATTTTCAAACGTGTTAAACATTTAGGGAAACAGGTAGTTATGTCATCATTATTTTTTTTTTTTTGACAAGAGTTATGTCATTATACTACACTTTTTTTTAATACTTGTTTGGTTTCGAATTAAAAAGTGTAGGATATGTTTTGAGTTAAAAAAAAAATGAGCGTATTAAAATTTTAGAGTGTATTTTGACTTTTTTATATTTATATTAGAATTAAAAATGTAAAGTGACTATTTTGTTTAGATTAAATTTTTTCATGATCAAATGAACTAAAATGTTTGTTTTTTTTTTTTTTTAAAAAAAAAATAGTAGGTGGTTGAGTTGAAGTTTTCTTTTTTCTTTTTGAATCAAGGTCTTTTGATATTGTTTGGAGATTTTTTTTTATAATAGATAGTTTTAAGTAACTTTACTTGGATTAGGACTAAATAAATGTAACTTTATTTGAAGTGATATTTTGTAATAGTTAGTTTGGAGTGACTATTTTTCCTTTTGATTGTCTTTTCTAATACATGTAACGATGAATATTTAATTGTTGAAACTTGAACGTAGTGGATGTAAGTTGAATTACATATCAAGAATATTAAAGATTTTGGAATGAATTTTGAGAATATAAAAGCAGGTTTATGAACATATAAAAATAGCATACGCCGACAACAATGTACCATCGATTTTTTTTTTTCCTTTTGATTAATTTTCTATTGTAACGTGCCTTAGGTTTGAGAATGGATAGAGAGCATGTAACTTATATTTAAAGGGAGAGACATTGTTTAGATTTAATTTTAAGCTTTAATTATAATGAGTTTTATGTTTTTTTGTGGATATATTTTTATTTCATTTTTTTTTTTTTTTTTTTTTTTTTTTTTTTTTTTTTTTTTTTTTGTGGAGGGGTTGAAAGTTCCAACCTCAATTATCGTTTAGTGCGTGGGGCAAGGTGGGGTGGTGGTGGAGGAAGTTTACACATTTCTGTTTCTGTTTTTTCCTTTTTTTTTCTAAAATAAACATTTTTTTTTTAATCTTTTTTTGAAATTAACATTTCTTGTTGTAACTTTACTTATATTTGAGAGTTGACTTTTGACTTTCAAATGAGGGTTGTTGAGCTTTACAGTTTTGCCACTAGTGGGCTTTGTTATTATATGAATGTTTGGCTTTTGGTTTATAATAATAGTGGACCATATCTTAGTTTGGCTTTTAGCATGTTTATGGGAAGATTTTAAGCTTCCTCGAACATTTAATTTTAGAGGCGAATCACACTTAATTTCTGTTAGTTTCTAACATAAAACAAAGTGCACAAAGAAACTGTAAAGTTTTAAATCCAAAGAAACTTTAAGATTTTTAGTGCAAAGAAAATTAAGAATATTTTGGCAGCATAATGAGGCAACAATATGATTTTAAAAATTTTAATATCTATGCATAACAAACGACAATTATATCTTCCAAATCTTTCATCTTAATATTTCACGAGTAGGAGACAGTTCTGGATGAAGGAATTTTTTCCGATACAAACAAAAGTCATTACTACATGCATAGATCTTTTCATAAATTCATTTTTAATACCTAAAATCATTTTAGCATGGTAGGTGAATTTCATTAGGAGTAGGCAATAGGACACCCAATAATTCCAACAGCTCGGTTAAACTTTTATTGCTTCATTTAAACTTTGCTTTCAAATTATAAAGCTTAGTTAACGTTGATATCTTAGTAAAAATTTTACAATTCGGATATAATAGTTTTCTAACATCTTCGAGTGCTTTCTCGAATATGGGAGATTTTTTTGTTAAAATAGTATTGTGCAACCTCAAATATCCTTATTAGCTCATTACATTTTCAAACGAAAATGACGTGGACAAAAGGTTTGATAAATAAAAATGAAAAATGAAAAATTGCAAACAAAAAACTCTATGTTTTCAAGCGAAAAAAGTAAATAAGTTTAAAAAGCACAGAACAAAGATGACAATCACATTAAATGTCGATCAATCAAAGATGATAAGACAAAACTATAAAAGATGTCAGACATTTTGGATGTCGACCAACATTTTAAGTTATAAAAGATGTTCGATGATGAACATTTAAAATGACGTCCGACATCTTAAATGTCCGTGATCTATTTTTCGTGTTTTTTATTTTTGAAATTGATTTGTTTGGTCCGCCATCAATACATTTGTTTGTAGTAGTGGATATTGCTGTCAAACCATCTTTTGTTGGCATAATTAATATCATCTTATTTGATGCAATCAAATTAGGATTATTTCATTTGTGATATAAATAGAAAACACCAAAAGTTTTCAACTTACCATTTATAGGCAACGTCTTTAGTGATGCTTTAATTTTCAAACTTCATGAACTCTATTGTGACGATTGTTTGCCAACAGCTCAACATTTTCCCGTTACATAAAAAGTATTTGTACTATTGCTAGAAGATATATAATAATGTAACTATGATTGGTAATATATCTTTCAAAATTAAAAGATTATAGATTCAAATTTGATTTAAGTCCACTCTCAACTAACGTTAATGTACGGATTAGGCAAATGTGCCTAATTAATCTTTAGGCTCAGCTACATGATAAGTTATGAAAATATACAAATAGGATATATTTTATGTTTTGGTAGCATGGCCAAAAATAATCGTATATTCGGTAATCTAAAATTTAGAGAGAACAAAATATATATATTTTTTTAAATGTGTTTAGTGTGTTGAGAATAAATTAATTTCCTCAAAATTGCTTGAACAAAAATTTCATAATAAAATATGAATAAAAACTTGAAGAAATATTTATACAACCGAACTCATAAATTTTTTGTTTATATGAATTCAAAATGAAAAAAAAAATCAAATCAAAATTAGACATGTATTTTGTTAAGATTTATTTTTATGTTTTTGTTTTTTAAAATTCTCTTTATAACCATTTTTTTTTGGAGTTCATCTTTATTACCAATTTAATCTTTATGTATAATTTTATGTTTGTCAAAAATTTATTCAATGTATATTTTATTCAATAACTACCCGATTGAAATTTATGTATATATTTTTATGTAGAAAATCAACTAATAGTTATGAGCATTAAGATTAGAAAAATAAAAATAAAAAATTAGAAGGGAAATGACTTTCGATAGAAAATGCGATCCTTGCTAATTTTTCGTTGGGAATTCTCATTCTGATTCCCACGAAAAAATAATAAAATTTAAGGAAATGAAAATTAAAAATGTGACGAGAAAGGTATTGTCTGATTGCGCCATTGAACATCTTTAATCACGAGCATTATTTTTTTATTTATTGTAAACTCCACTTGTGTAGATTTGTTTTTGTTAGTTTAATAAGTACTTTTTCTAGATAATTGTGTTTTTGGATGCGAGGTCATTGTATGGTCTAGAAAGCTTTGTTGGAGACAAAACAAACACAAAGTGTGATTAATTAATGTTGAAAACAATGGCATAGAAGGTGGTATCAATCCATTCCCAACTCCATATTTTCAACTAGGTAAAGTGGTAAAGAAGAAGGGAATATATTAAACTTTCAAACAACAACTTCATTTGAATTTGATTAAATGACTTCAATTACATCTTTAAGAATTGTGATTCTTCAATGCCCCAATTGATGGTAGACATTCCCCAAAAATACAATTGTTATGCTATTGCCATTTGGAAAAAGATATAAAAAAAATTAGAAAAAGACATGAAATGACACTCCATTCTTTGGTGAAATGATTATTGATGCTTCATTTTATTGAATTATATGTGTATTTCCATTCACAAATGTCCAAAAAGCTCAAAGTCTTATTGGATAAAGTCCTCTAAAGATGTGATCTTACAATCTTTATGAAGCCTCTAAATCTGAGCTTGCAAGATGGGGAGAATAAACATCAACTTTAGAAAACATTTATTTTCTTACTCATATTCATGATATGCACGACCGAATCACGTTAGTTTTGTCAAACTAGCTAGCTCTTTGAAAAACATACGTACCTTGACCATCACGTTACATTTTTATATAGCTTAATTCCAATATAAATTCAAGTTATTATATGCTTTGGAAAAAATTACACATCTTTTTTTTGTTATTGAGAATCGGAATTTTCTTTAACTATATATTCAACCTACTTAATTATTCCTGTCTTAAAGATTGACCCAAAAAACAATAAAATATTTTACAATTTAATCAAAGTTTTGAACGTCTTAAAACCTTAAGAAAATATATCTTTAAGATTTCAAAATTTGATACATAGTGCTTGTCGTTCATAAACATGAGTGAATATAATACTTAAAGTTAAGTATTTATGTCAATAACACATTCTATGTTGAGTAGTTGATTAAAAAAAATTGGAAATTAGTGATTGAATGTACTGAACAATATAGGTCCCGTTTGATAACCATTTAGTTTTTTGTTTTTGATTTTTCAAATTTAAGCCTATTTTCTCTCAAATTTTTTACAATTTGTTTCATTATTTCTACCATGTATACATCTTTCCTTAAGAAAGTAGGGGAAGACTAACCAACTTTTAAAAATAAAAAAAAATAGTTTTCCAAAGTTTGTTTTTGTTTTTGAAAGTTGGTGAGTATTCTCCTACTTTCCTAAAGAAAGATGGATAAATGGTAAGAAGGATGAAGAACATTGTAGGAAATTTGAGAGATAATAGGCTTAAATTTGAAAAACCAAAAAAGAAGAAATCAAATGGTTATCAAACGGGGTCATAGTAATTTGTTTATTATCCAATCATTTATTTAACTTACATGGTTAATAAAAATACAAAAAGCCACCTCATTTACATGGTAATAGTTAATTTTCAAAATTATAAACCACAATCACTATTGTTTTGATTTTATTAAAAAAAAACTATATGGATCAAACTAATTCTTTTTTTAGAACATTAAGGATGGGGATAGATGATGTTGAACTAATTTACAACTAAACAATGAAATTATTATATCACTAATCCATTTAGTGTTGACCTGGATCAAACCAATTCTAACATTTTATAAATCTATACCAAATATATAATTGAACTTTTTATATATCATGATTACAATTTGGAACGAAAAAAGATTACTTTCTTTGGTGTAGGGGCAATTAACAAACTTTTCAACAGGGATGGGGGGAAATTTTTCACTAGGAAGCTTTAAAATTAAAGTATTTAGGCACATTTTGTATAAGCAACGTTAACATATTCTTTCTTTCTTCTTGAGCTTTACATGTTTTCAAGGTATAGTTTTCACTTTAATCATAGCAATGATGAGTCACTTCGGTCGGATACAATATAACACAATAACATGCAATTTTTTTACCTTTCTTTTCTCTAACAATAAGCTTTTATATTGGGTCACACATGTCATTCTCAATAGGACTTAATATTATTATTAATTTTTTTCATTTTTGACTATCTTCAAAAAGTTTCAACCCTATCAATCATTACTCTTATGCTAAGTCAAAATACACCTTACATCTCTTTTAGTATATGAACTTTAAATAATAATGTATCAAAGCATCTCTCCATATCTAAATGAAAACCATTCAAAACAATTAGAAATTTAACATTTGGGTTTGATAAGGTAAAGGGAGGAAATTATTAAAGAAAATGAAGGGGTTTCAAATTAAAACCACAAAGCTATTGAAAATGGAAGAGATTCGACTCTGCGTCTGCACTTTGTATATGTCTTATTTTTCTCATCGATTATTTTTTAATATTGCTTACACTCACTTAGATTATTATTTTAACAAGATAAATTGGTAACTTTTGTAATTTTCTGATTTTTTAGATGTCTGGCCCTATAAAATCTCTTAAAATTATTGTGCTATAAATTTTGTATAGCAATTCGGGAGCGATTTCTTTGACATATTTAGGTAGGATTTAATTTTAGAATTTATCATTTCTTTCCATATTTAGGTAGAATTTAATTTTAGAATTTATCAAATTTTCCCTAAAAGCCTATATTTAAACGTAGTTTTGATTATGGAAAATTATACTCATTTTAAATTTACTTCTAAACAAAGTTTTGACTCCAACTCTTCTACACAAAAATTATATGCCAACAAATTTTTAGTTACAACTTTTAATTTTTAACTACTCAACATAATTTCTTAATATAACTTTTGAAACTAAATCCTACCTTAATATGTCAAATATCCTACCTTAATATGTCAAATAAAAGACCACTTATGAATAAAAAGATAAAAATTATATTTTTTCCTGAAAATAAAAATAAATTAATAAACATTTCAAAAAAGGAGAGAATAATTACATGAGATCGGCGTCTCCCCCCAGGTCCCCCCTCCCACAAGAAGCGGTCATTGCCGTTTTGAAGGAAAAAAAAGTTATCCTTTTCAAAAACCTTTTTTTTTACTAATTAAAATTACTTGCTATATTTCCTTTAAAAAAAATGTTATTACTACTTAAAAAAAAAAAAAAAGATAGATTAACAGAAAATTAAAAAAAAAACAAATTATATATGAAAATGTGTTAATTTTTTCTCTTATTAATATTAATTTTAATATTTTTTGTTAGTTGATGCAATTTTGGCATGGAGAGTTGAATCTGGCAGAACATTATTGTCATTGGGATGTGTGAATGCTTGGAGTAATTCACCCAAAAAAAAGCAACCAAATAGGCCAAAAACTTTAGCTCAACAACATTCACATAAGACAAAGTGGTGAGCCATCTCTTGTTGGGCATCTTTGTTTCCTTAACTGTGTTTGTGATTGAAACAACTCATGTTTTGGTCATATACATTATATAGCAAACTAAAGTCAAGAAGCATACATAAATAAGAAACAAATTTCAATCATTCAAATATGGATTTGATTCAACTTATTTATACACTCTCCAAAAGAAAAGAGATATTAGGCTTATGACTTATGAGCATTTGGTCAATTATGGTTCTTATTTCTTTAAAAACCCTTAGGGTCATTATTTCATGTTTGATAACTAGTATGTCAAGTCAATGAATTTCTTAATATCTTATGATGTTGATAGATAGATGAGAAGACTTTATATTCTACCATGTATGAACTACTTCCTATTACTTGTCAATTAATGTAAAGACCCGACCCCAAAGTGGAACTCAGACTAGACCTTTACTAACAATGCATGATTTAAAACTTAAAACAACAGTTACTTTAAAGATCGAGATAGCTATAAAAACAGTTTTAAAACGACATCCTGAACCTGTCCCTGTTTCCAAAACACCTGTTCCAAAAGCATTTAGAAATATTCCATCGCCAAAGAGTTTTCATTTCAATCAGAATAAACATTCAAACATAAAAATCAACATCCAGTTCAGATAGCATAAAATCCAAAACATCCAAAATCAGTTTAAGATATAATTCCTAGGGCTCCATGCCCACTACATGCATGATCCAGAAATAAACATAAGACAGACAAGGACTCAGAGTCCACACAGCTCCCCATGATCATCCACGCCTCCACTAGCCATCCAGCCTGAGTCCCTGGTTACCTGGTGGAAAGAACCACAAAATAAGGGTGAGTAAAACAAGTTTACTCAACAAGAACCCCCAACCGGGATACAGTATGATAAATAGATCATCTAGCACACCAGATACATGTAATCAACTATCGACACAGAAACCCACAACTAGTTCACATAACACAGCCAAGCCTAGAGGATGCCAACACGTGGTCTTACTAAGATGCCCATCGGGTCTTACAACTACGAGCTATCTGTAACTCAACATGACAAGGAGGTATTTGTGCCCCAACACAACAAGGAGGTATTTGTACCTCGGCACGCTATGAGGTATTTTTACCCTGGCACGCTATGATGTATCTGTACCCCGGCATACTATAAGGTATATGTACATCGGCACACTATGAGGTATATGTACCTCAGCACACTAAGAGCTACACACTCTCCCCCTAAGCTGATGTCTCAAAGCTAAACTGGATTTCTAAAGTCAAGAATACACAAAGGACACATGCTGGTAAGGAAAGAAATCTAACAGGGATCTAACATGTTCATTAATAAAGTAAGCACACTTGTCAGACAGAAGCAATAAAAACATGAATCTAGAACCTAACATGCTCACAATCAATTACGAATAACAGACATGTTATTACAGTAAATCGTAGGACCCACACAACCCGGGCCAGAGGTCCTTACCTGAAATCGGTAGACGAAACTAAACCAATACTCCTAAGCCAAAAATGTAAAGACCCAACCGGTTTAACAGAACTAAACCTAGTCTTTACTACTTGCATGCATTTAAAGTGGAATTAAAACAGACATTTAAGACTTAGGATTCCATCAGTTAAATAGTAAATGCTCATAATTCAAATCTTAGACATCTGGCCAGATAATTCAAATAAAAACATTCCTTCATTTCAAAATAAATCTAGGAATCCAAAATTCAGTTAAACAAAGTCTAGGGCTCCGTGCCCAACTACATGCAATGAAATACAATAAATAAGACTCAGAGTTTCTCAAAAGCATAACGGAAATAAAGTGAGGTTTTCCCCCACAACAACATCAGCAGCATTCAACGATCATCAAGCTGGTCCAGCATTACCTGTGGAAGAA
>JBBMEF010000023.1:10233073-10263917 GCA_037832685.1 Sicyos baderoa
GATAGACTCCATCAATAATGTCTGATAGACTCCATCAATAGTGTTTGATAGAATCTATCAAAAAAAAGTTGCTATATATTTGCAATATTTTTAAAAAGTTACTATAATTCTAATGCAGAGTAGGAAAATTGTTATACAGCGCAAATTCCCTTTCTTTTTCTTAATAAGGTATTCTTTTACCAAAATACTACCAAAGTGTCAAGAAAGATTATCATTATATCCTTCTTCCATAAGTAAAGAAAATTAGAGAAAAAAGATGATTGAAAATGTGCTCGTATATTAATGAAAACTTTCACTACCCATTTGATTCTTAGCATTTCTTTCTAATTAGCGTTAAAGACTTACACATGTGAAAGTTATGCCTTGACAATGAAAAAAAAAATTAAAAAAAACCGAATCGTTTTTTTTAGTACAAATGGGGGGAGAGAGATTACAATACCGACTCCTTCCAGGTTTCGAACCCGTTGAACTGATTTACAACCAAACAAAGAAATCACTGCGCCACTAACCTTTTCGGTTAAAAAAAAAAAGAAAAAAACAATCCTAAATGAATGTCTAAATTTATTAGTTATTTAAAGTTTAAAGTTTCTTTGTTTCAAATGAAATGTTTCTTTCTTGTAACTTTGACTTTTGTTTGGGAGTTGACTTTGATTTATTTTGAGTATGTGACTCCCATGTTTGAAAGGTGATGAGGGTTGGCTTTATAGTTGTGCCACTAATGAGTTTTGTGAATATTATGAAATCTTAGACTTCAATATATAATAATAGTGGACCATAGCCTAGTTTGCCTTCTTTTTTTTTTTTTTCTTGAAAAAAGTTTGGCTTTTATATGATTATGGAAGATTTAAGTTTGAATGGGGCATCTATGTTAATCATAACCCAATCTCTTGACTTAGCATTTTTGGCTAGAGAACAAGATTAAACTATATTACTTGCACTTATAGTACTAAATGAAAATTATTTTATATTGCAGTTTGTTGGTATGCAAGATTAAATGGTCATATTTGCTTGACGAGAAGTAACGAGCGATTGACGGGTTTTTTTTTTTTTTTTTTTTTTATTATTATTATTATTATTTTTTAATTTGAGTTTAACAACAATTAAATATAAGATTTGGAATTTATGATTTTTTCATTGTGGACACACTTTTATATCGGTTGATATCGATTGAGTTATTCTTCTCGGCTGCTTTTATCACCCTTTTAAGAGAATACGTGGTAACTTATTTTGTAAAGGTTAATTGCAACTTTACAAGAAAGCTAATATATATATATATATATATATATATATATATATAAAACCTTTGCATGCCTTATCTTTTTATTAATAGTAAGTACTATCATATTCTAATTGATATAGAAAAATGTGTTTATCACAATTTAAAAACAAGTTACATGCCCCTTCCAAATGTTGCTGAATTTTAAAAAGAAAAGTTTACATGAAAGGATGAGTTCGGTAATAGAATTAATAAAAAAAATTAAGTCTCATTTCATAATTTCTTTTTTTTTTTTTTTTTTTTTTTTTTTTTTTTTTTTTTTTAAGTTTTTGTAAAACCAAAATCATCTCTTTTTATTAAGAGTATTTGATTTTTTTTTTTTTTTTTAATTTAGAAACTAAAAACATGTTTGATAATTATTTTTATTTTTAAAAATCACAACATTTAATTATTATGTCCTATTATGAAAATATGGTCAACTTATCAAACTAAGTAATGACAGAGTCAATCTATAATAGTCATTTATCTAGAAACTTTTTTAGAGGTTTTTTTAATATCTAAATATTATAGGGAAATTGTACTCGATAGTCCAATTTTACAAAATAATTACATATCTAGGCAAATTTGAAAATATTTAGCATCCATAGTTAAATATACAATATAAATAATACTCATCATAATGTATTATTATTATGTATTAGTTATTCGGTATAAAAAGTATTACTTTATATCGTATATTTGACTATGGTTGCTAAATTTTTTAAATTTGCCTAATATTGTAAATATTTTATCAATTTGGTCTATTCGTGCAAAAATCCCAATATTATAAAGTCAAGTGGCATGTCCCATAACATTAGTCGATACGTGTGTACGCTAGTCCAAACAATCACGAAATATTAAAAAAAAGTATGATTATTATTTTGTATTTTGTATTTTCAATAAAAATAAAACCAACTCTTATTACAAAGGTTTGAAAGATCTGCCAAAAATAGCAGAGCTCTGCTGCTGACATCTTGTACAACCTAGTAACCATGAGGTTACAGGTTTGAATCCCCCTCTCCTAATATTATTGTATAAAAATAAAGGTTTGAAAGATCTTATTCACACCCGACTCAGATATGTTGGTTGATCATTACACGTGACACTTATGGTCAAAATAAGCAAGCTCAACTAATCTTTTAACTAACGATTTCAAAGAATATCCTACCCCACATATTATCAAAAAGAATGTGACGCTTGTACGTATATGCATTTTTCTAACCATATGGCATTATAGTTTGGTATCAATATAGCATAGACAAAGGATTGTGGACATGTGCATCTTGATCTAGTTAGAGCTTGAGTAGTCTTTGGTACCTGAAAACTATTCAAATTAATGAAATCAATATGCCAAATGACAATCGAGGATCATTGGGGAGTAATTATAAGGCCTACCTAATGAAATTAATTTAACTCTCTAATTAGATTTTATATCATTTTTTACTTGGGTTGAGATAATGTCTTTTATGATTACTTAATTGGGTGTCGACTCGTTGCTCTATCAGCGAGAGAAGATCTCTTAAAACTCTAGTCTCACTTAATCATATGTAATTGAATTTATGTTTTAGTATTTGAACTGTGTCATATTATTGTAATAAGGTTTTAATAGAGTGTACGTATTATATAAACTCTTTTTAAATTCTAATTTCCCTTGATCGATATTTTGTATCAAGATTCATAAAATTGTTCCCTGCTCTGTTCAAGAACGTAGCTAGCACATTATTAGTGATTCACATCAATCATCATGTTTTTTTCACATTTTCTTTTGTTTTATCCTTGTTGTTGTTTTGAAATCAGAACCTAGTTGCACACTCGATGTTTTTATTTAATTAATATACCATAATTTTACGATCAATTTCAAACATGTCTTTATTTGACCAGGCACATCAACATTGTTTCTAAAGAAATTAATGTAAGCTTTCCTACATTCGACCCTAGATGTTTACCTCTGTTTGACTGACCCCTTTTGTCGGGCTTGTGCTCTTTGGTGGTCTACGATCTATTGTTTTGCCCGTAATATTCTTTCATTCGTGACTAACAAACTCTACGTAAATTAAAACACAATTACTAAGAGCCAAAAATTGATTTATGGGTTTAAATTCATGACCGTGGAGTTGAAATGGACTAACACCAAACAAGATAATCAACTGCACCACCGATCCACCAGCCTTCGGTCTTTCTTTCTTTCGCTCAGGTTGTAAAGATTAGGCCGATTCTCCTAACATGTGAATTAAATAATAAACTACAAACCAATTTTATCTAAAATAGTTGACAAATTTAGTAAAATCAAAATTGTTTGAATAAAAGTTTCATGAAAGTTCTAGTAGGGACTCAATCAAATCTAAACTATGAACTAATCCCTCATGGCCCCATAAATATTAAATGTTTGTATTCAAATAAAAAAAGAAATCGCAGTCTAAGTTTTGAACAAGTTTTTTCTTTTTTTGATGAGTTGATAAGTACTTTATTTTTCTAGATAATTGTGTTTTCCCATATTGAAACCAATATTGCCAGGTCATAACATTGATCTACAAGCTTTGTTGGACACAAAACAAACACAAAGCAATATTGTTGAAAAAAATGACATAGATGGAGGTATCAATCTATTCCCCAACTCCATGTTTTCAAACCAGGTAAAGTTGGGAATATATTAAACTTTCAAAGAACAACTTCATTTTCATTAAACAATTTCAATTAGATCTTTAAGAATTTTGATCTTTCAATGAAAAAATCAAAAAAATTCATTGCCATTTTGAAAAAACAACATAAAACATTAAAAAAAGACATGAAGTAACACTTCTTCTAGGGTGAAATGATTATTGATGCTTCATTTATTTGAATGATTTTAGAAGTACCATTCACAAATGTCCAAAAAGCTCAAAGGGTTAATGGATAAAGTCCTTTAAAGATGTGATGTGACAATCTTTATTAAGCTTGGGATAAACAAAAAACAATGTTACATTTTAATTTACAACACGACCACCTTAGTTTTGTCAAACTAGCTAGCCAGCTCTTTTGAAAAATATATACACCTTGATCATTGCTTTACATTTTACACATTATCATTACAATTTGGAAAATTACAAAGATTTCTTTCTTTCTTGTAGGGGCAATGAACAAACTTTTAAAGAGGGATGGGGAAATACTTCAAAATCAAAGTTCTTAGGTACATTTTTTTATTATATTATTCTTCTTTTTTTTTTTTCTTGGGCTTTAGATGTTTTCAAGGTATATTTTTAACTTTAATCATATCAATGAGAAGTCACTTCCGTCGGACATAATATAACACAATAACATGCTATATTTTTTTAACAATGCAACCTTCTTTGGCTCTAACAATATTATAATAAGCTTTATATTGGGTCATACATGTCGTTTTCAATGGACTTTCTTTTTCCTTTTTCAATTCTTGACTCCATCTCCAAAAGTTTCAACTCTATCCATCATTGCTCTTTTCTTAAGTCAAAATGCACCTTACATTTTCTTCTAGTATATGAGATTTATGTATGTATATATATATATATATATATATGGTAATTCGGGTTTCGACGGTAATTTAACTTAATAGTTGATCGAATCTCACTACATATTTGGGAGTATGCTTACATGTCTCAAGGCCAAAACACATGAAACAACAAGAAATTTTCTTATTTGTAAGTTTACTCGCAAGTTTTGAACCTAAAACCTCTTAAAGAGCATACCTTTGAAACTCCAAACTTTTAATAATTAAATTTTTTTTAGTTCAACATGTTATATTTGAGGTTGGGAAATTTGAGCTTAGTTGTATAAGGCATATGATCATTGTATTATAGCTATGAGTTGGTGGATCATTATTTTTTAACCTATTAGGTTGTAATTTATGTGTCTCCCATAAAATAAAATAAAAAAATTAAAAATAGAAATGTGCCAAAAATGTTTTTTTATTCACAATGAAGCTAAAAGTGGAAGAGCTCAAAGTATTAAGCTCCGTTTCGTTCGCTATATTGGAATGGGTTGTTTTGGAATTGGATTTCAAACCCTTACAACAATACAACCAACCAAACATTGGTTTGGAATTGTAATCCGAACTCATTCCATACCAATGCAAACTCAAGGTTGAAGGGTGATTTTGTAAATTCGTAGGCCCCACTATTTTTTTTTCTTATTTTCTCCTTCCTTTTTCACACATAATTATTATTTATTATTATTATCTTGAATAACCATAACATAAATAAGAACATTTATAAGAATTTTAATTGAAATATAATATTTTTAAATTTCGACTATTATAACATTTTTTAAGTATTATTATTATTATAATAATAATAATACTAATAATATTATTATTATTATAAATAAATTATATATTTTTTAAATTATTAATATAAAATTTATAATTTTAAGTTTTAAATAAGTATAGTGTTTAAATGATTATTGCATTACATAAAAATTGATTAATAAATAAAATAAAAAATATTTAAGATTTATATATAGTAAACCAAATACAATAAACATGTAAATAAGAGTATGTGATATAACCTTACTCTATTGAATTTGTTTTATCCTTATTATAATATCATTTATTTTTTCTTAAAAATTTATAAATGTTAATATTATTTTTTTGAATTAATAAATTATTAATATTATTTCTATTAATGTAATATTATTTAACTTTATAATAATATATTAATAATAAAAATATTATACATAATACTATTATTATATTGTTTTAAAATAGTATACATAACTATTATTATAACTCGATTTTATGTTCATTATTATTTTAAAATGAAGGTTTAAAAATTATTTAATATTAAAAGAAATAAATTTATTATTAGTTTTATTTACTTATATTTATTATTGTCAATAAAATTTATTTAATATTAAAATAAATAAATTTATTTTCTTTTTTTAATTATTATAAATTATTTAAATAATTAAATAATATTGAAAAATGATTAAGATTCGAATAATAAAAATAAATATAAGTTTATAATAATATTTTTTATTATAAAAACTGTCTTATCAACATTATTTTTAATATTTTATTAAAATTTCATATCGGAGTATGAATACGGCAAACTAAACAACATTTCTTATTTCGAAGCTAGAATCCAGCAAATCAAATACCGTAATCAAAGATTTTGGGGAATCCGATTACGATACTAAATTCCGAGGAAACCTGATTTCGAAGAATTGAATTCCAAACCAGCGAACCAAACGCCAGGTAAATGAATGACTTTGATTAGATGAAAACCACAAAACTATTGGAATTGAATGGATTAGACAAGACCTGCACCTGTATTGTACTTTATAAGGATGCATTTACCAACACTGCAACTTGTTTATTTTTCT
Source organism: Sicyos baderoa (assembly GCA_037832685.1). Taxonomy (NCBI): domain Eukaryota; kingdom Viridiplantae; phylum Streptophyta; class Magnoliopsida; order Cucurbitales; family Cucurbitaceae; genus Sicyos; species Sicyos baderoa. The sequence continues at coordinate 10,239,663 of JBBMEF010000023.1, forward strand.
CAACCATTTGAATTGATTTGTTCCTTTTTCATTCCTCTCTCCAAATTATTTCTTTATTAATTACCACAAAATCATTGACAATGGACTTTAGAGCTTGAATTCTGTTGTATATTTGTTATTTGGTTTCTAATTTGATGTCTACCATCATAAAGTTTCAATTTATTTTTTTGGTTTGAATAAGGTTGAAATTGGTGAAAATGTTTGTCATTTTTCGTTATGTGTTGAAATTTCAATTCTTCATCGCTTATATTAGAGACATTTATATTCTAGAAAGAGTTTTTGAATGAAATCTTCATTTAAAAATGTGTTATTGAATGTTGACTAGAGTGTAATTCAACTGGTTAAGAGGTTGCAATTTCCACAAAAATAATTATGTACCCTTTTTGTTGAATTGTAATTTAGTCTTTTTTTAATATAGTGGTCTAAAATTTAAACATTATGTCTATAAAATCCACCTTACCTTTTCTTCCATAGAAAATAAAATTAGTAGATTAGTTTGAAAAGCATAGTCATTTATTACTAATATTTTTAAATTTTTAGTCTTGATAATTTAGAAAATGCTTTCTAACAGCATGGTGAGAGATATCTCAATAAAAAACAAAAAGCATGCACACGTAATGAGATATTTAACCTTCTAAAAAAAATAATTATAAATTTTAAAATATTAACTTCCATAATCATTAATATATTTTAATACTATTTATAAATACTCGTTAATATGGAGAGTGTGTGATAATACTAATTAATAATAGTTACTACTTTTTGTCTTTTCAAAAAAATTACTATTTTTTTTTGTAGAGTAGTCTTATTTATAATTATTTACTAAAATTTGACTAATCTAAAAAAATTTCTTTAAATTTTATATAATTTTGGGATTTAAGGTTTCATTAAATAAAATAATATTCTTTTTAAAATAAATAACCTATATATTTTATAATATAATTTTTTTTTTAAAGATAAAATTAAACATGTTTGTTATAAAGAACAATTGTAAACTTGTTTCTTTTAAGTAACTAAAATTCATTTAGAAAATTATGGACCAAAATACACATTAATTTTGTATTCAAAATTGGGAAAATATTTAGTGAGAGAAGAGTTATTTTTCTTTCCTTTTTTTTCTTGTTAAAAGTTTTAGTGAAATAAGATTTTTTTTTTAGTGAAAGAAGAGTCAGAGGGATACTTGAACCGACTTATAAAGTATTTTTTTTTTCTTTATTGTATTTTAAAACCTTTCCCATATCTGTATAGTATAGTACTTATAGTAATTAATCGATTTCCGAATTCTCAGCATCACATGTTATAGAATAACTAAAATCTTTTCTATTTCAAAAGACGTTTTAAGGCTCATAATCATTTTATTTTTAATTTTTAATTTTTGAAATTTAAATTTACAATAACTATTTTTTATATTTTTCTCTTATATAGATAGCTAAATAAAATTTGGTTAGAAGGAAAATTGAGATGCATAATAAGAAATTTGAATAAAAATAAATAAGGTTAAATTTCAAAAACAAAAATTAAAAAATCAAATGATTTTGAGGAGCCTAAATGTATCTCTTTAATTTATATCACTAATTATTATACATTCATTTTATTTCAATAATATTTAATTGAATATTTTACTCTAACCTTTTAATTTATTTTTTAGAAATTTCTAAAAAATATTTATTTTTTGAAATTCAATCACATTTATAGCTGAGACTTAAACATATCTTAGGATCATATGTTAGGTGAGCTAAAACCAAATATAATATATATATATATATATATAAAAAAGTAACAAACCGCCAAAGCAATAAATTTATAGTTGGAAACAGTGTTTTTATATTTAATTTTAAAATAAAAAGAAAATTAAAATGATTATTGATAATATTGGATTAACATTAAATTAGATAATCAATCACAACACTATCGATCTATTCGATACCTGATAACTTTGTTTTTGGTTTCATTCAAAAAAATATAATGTTTATCATCCTAATATATTCATAATCTTCCCCTGAGATATTTATTTACATTCCAATAATTATCAAATAGCTATTAATTATGCATCGTTTATTTGAATAAAACTAGATTGTTATATTAAAAATAATGAACAAACGTTTCTGTATTTATATTTCAATAAAAATTAAAAAAAAATATGGGAAAAAAATGAAAATTACATGAGACCTGCACCTCCCCAGGCCCCATCCCTCATGGGCGTGCCTGTTTTGGGGAAAAGCTGATGATGATGAAAAAGAAAATAATAATAAATAAACAATGTTCCGAAGCAAGATTGTTTTTTTTAGGAAGAGACTTCAAACATATCAAAAGATAATACAACTGCTTTTGAATAATTGAAAATCAAATATAGATTACACAAATCATAGCTTTTTAATTTAGGAATATATATTAATGTCACTCAATTTTGGTTCTAGTTGAAAAAATAAAAATAAAAACTTCGTCTGTGTTTTTTTATTCAAAACAAAAATATAAATTTTTTAATAAAAAAAAATGAACATTTAACAATGAGAAATAATTACATGCTATCCAGGCAGCATGCAATCACTTAATTAACTAAATCTGAGGTATTTATTATGCTTGTAATTTTGAGAAATAACTATTTAAAAAAATAATAAAAATAATAAAAAGTTAAGATTTGACTATAATAAGGAATACATGTTGTCCGGTCAGCCTTCAATTATTTCTATTTAACCATAGTCACCAACAAAGAAAGCATTATTGTCATTGGGAAGTGTGAGGTTGTTGTAGTTCACCAACAAAAAAAGCAACCAAATAGGCAAAAAAACTTTTGCCCAACAACAATCACATAAGACAAAAGTGGTGAGCCATGTCTTGTTGGGCATCTTGTTCCCTTAATTGTTTGTGTCACTCAAACAACACAATGGTTTGCTCATATAGAATGCTCAATATTAGGGTTAGATGTTTGTTAAGGCTGTTCTTATAATTTTTATATATTGTTGGTTGATTGTTAATATTTATGACTTTTTATGACTGGTGTTCTTATTATTTATGTGTAATATACTAATGGAGTTTTCATTTTCTTTGGATATATTTTGATGTGGGAATGAATTATGTTTTTTCATAAAGTAAATCAAACTTTTTATTAAAAACAAAAAAGAAAATGAAAAAATATATATCACAAATTTACCTTTGCAACACATGTCAAATTTTTTGAAATTTAATTTAAGGAGGTTAATTGCAACACTTATCATATTTAAAGGGAAGTGGTTGCTCAAATTAAAAATTAAAAAATTAATTGTTACAAACATCATATTTTAGGATGGTCATGCAATTTTCACAAAACATTTACTTTGAGATATTTATATATATTGTCTGACAGCAAAAATTAAGAAATAAAGTGCGCTGAAAACCATGCACCATGCTGCAAAAAGATGAAAAAGAGAGAGATGGATAGGAATTTTAATAGTAATAATAATAAAGTTGATAAATTCAACACCAACGGTCACAAGTTCAATATCAAGAATTAGTATTTGTTTCATTTTCCCTATATATACACAAAAGGGAAAAAAAATTGTCATGATATATGCCTGACATATTGTTAACTAAAATGTAATGATTTCGAATCTCGAACTCTAAATATGGTTAAGTATTAGAAGAAGAAGAAAAAATATTAATATTTCTCTCCTGCAACGGGTGAAATTGTATAATTTATAACCAATTGATTATGAATTCATATCATTTATTTGGAGGAAAATTGGATAAGATTAATTCTTCTCACAAAATAATTATAAATGTAAATAAATTTTAAAATATTTATATTCATAATTATTATAAATTTTAATATCATATTTTTTTATATTTAATGTTGTATTTAATAATTATTATATTTTAATATTATATTATAAATATTTAAGTATGTGACTTATTGTTTGGGAAATGATGTATGTGTAATTTTTTTCTAGATTTTGTTAGTCTACTAATTTGTAGTGTGTGACTTTTTGGTGCAGAGGTATATAAATCTACATAATACCATATAGAAGTATATCGACCCTACATGAAGCGAATAAGATAGATAGATTACAAACATGCAAAATCGATAGTATTAAATTATGAACTAAATATTTATCTAGAAGAACGAAATTCATATCACCACACAGGAGCACATATAGGAACCAATTCATATCAACTAAATCGATAGTATTAAATTATGAGAAGGATTTGGGTGCACCACGGATAACATCCTCACCATGATATCAACCATATGACACATTTAGTGCTACACATCTCATCTTTCTTTTTTTTTTATTTTATATTTACTATAAAAATAAATTTTAAAAAGAAATGTGTAATTTCAAATGAATGATATTACGGTGGTGATGCTATCCAGGGTGCACCGAAATTGCCCTCTTAAATTATCAACTAAATATTTGTAGTATGTGACTTCTTGTTATGTTGACCTTCGATTAAGAAGATCGGTGGTGCTTTACGATCTTCTATATATATATATATATATATATATATATACTTCTTTTATGTGTAACTTCTAAACCTATATTATCTTACTAGGGGGATTTTATGGTCATGGAGGAGGAAGAGAATATATATACACCACAATGGAGTTTGAATTTTCAAATTAATATTCGATGCTTAATTGATTTGATTTTTGAAAAAATACCAAAAAAGTACGATTTTCAATCCAATATATTTTAATTTACTTTTAATTTAAAATTTTCACAAATTTTGAGGGATTCCAAACATAAAACTAGATTAATCAATAAAAAAACATATTAGAAAAGTAAAACAGTCCACTATTATTATAATAACTAATTAATTAATACAAAATTAAAATAGTAGACATTTATTTAAAGTGTAAATGATAATAGACATATTCTTAATTATTTTTCTAAATTAAGACATTTACTAAATATCCTTTAATTATTTAATCAGTTGTATAAAATTAAAATTAGACATTCATTTAAAGATTAATAAATTGTAGACATTACCAACATGAACTAAGTTGTAGCAACATCTTAATAACCACATTACTTAATAATTATTTAAAAATAGACATTTTCTTAATTTTTGGTAAACAAAAAAGAGGTTTTTGCAAGAATAGACCAAATTGATAAAATATTTACAACACTAGCCAAATTAAAAAAAAAAATAGCAATCATAATCAAATATACGGTATAAAATAATACTTTTATAGTGAATAATTAATACATAATACAATAGGATGAGTATTGTTTATATTGTATATTTGATTATGGATGTTAAATATTTTCAAATTTATCTAGATCTATAATTATTTTATAAAATTAGACTATCTAGTACAATTTCTCAAAAGAAAAAATAAGCCTAAGCCCATATTAGAATTAAACAAGGCCCAACTCCCATGGATGACTTGAACCAGCTGATGATGCGTTGTCAGTATCACATTTACAAGTGTCATCAAAACCAACACAACGTGTTACTCAAACCAAACTCCTCCAATATTTAATTTAATTTCATTTTCATATTCCATTCCAACCCAAATTCAATATAATAATAATAATAATAATAATAATAATAATAATAATATGCTAAGAAGCTGGTTCCGCCATGGCTACAACAAGGCCATGGCTACAAAGTTTGGGGTATTGAAAGGGCACCCTAAGGCTCAGCAACATGCAGCAGAAGCCATGGAAGCCCATGGTCAAGTGCAATCCAAGCTTCAACGACTCAACCAAAAGGAGTTCAAAGTGTATCGGTGGAGCCCTGATTTTCCTAACCATAAGCCTTTTCTTCACTCTTTCTTTGTTGACATCTCTCATTGTGGCCCAATGGTACTCTCTCTACTCATCTTTAAAAATTAAAAAAAAAAAAAAAAAAAAATTAAAGCACAAGATTTAATTATTTTAATTATAACATGCATGGTGTTCAAAGGTGTCAATGAATATTTAATTTCAATTATATGTTCGGTAATTTGGAGTGTTCTAATGTTTTTATTTCTAAAGTTTTTGTTTGTTTCTATTGTTTTTTATTATTTCATAATTACTATATGAGATGTGTGTACACACAAAATAGTTTAATATCTTTTAGGTGAGGGAAAGACTATGGGGTATATAGGAAGAACAACCATCAAACTCAAAACTAATGGGTAGTAAAGTGAGTAGCATATTGCAATAGAGTGCCTTATATCACATTTGAGTGTGAGTCTCCCAATTCAGAAGAATTATGGAGAGGATCAATGTCATTTTTGTATCTCCCTGGATAAGGAAGAGGTTCAAGAGATGATATGAAAACTAATCCAATCCATAATGATATGCCGAAAAACACAACATTTTAGTTACACGACCAACCATCAAGAGAGGCAAATACTGTAGAAGCTAACACCGCTTTGATACCAATTTGTGAAACATAAAATCAAATAACAAAAAACAACAAACTCACAAATAAACAATCTCCCAAGCTTTTCGCTTCGGGATTGTAGAGACAATGCATACAACAACTTCTCTAAAACATTTTCTCTTTATTTCTCAAAAAACTCTCTCACTTTTCTCTAAACTGTCCCTACTTTTCTCCATGGAATGAGTTACAAAACTTAGCCTCCAAAGCTCTTACAATATTTTACATTATATTTCCCAAATACGTTTCCCATAAATTCCTAAATCAAGAATCTTCTAATTCCTTAATTGATTTCCTAAATTAACTCCTAATTTGTATCACATTAATCCCTTAAATAAACATCCACTAATTATTTTTAAACAAAATAATAAATTTTCATTTAAGTTTATTCCAACAAATACAACTGGCACATTAATAGGACAGCCATGATCAAACATACTTATATAAATTTGAATTGAACACATTTTAGCAAGGTGTTGCATGATCCTATATAAGTAATTAGGTGAGTTTTATTAAATGTAGGTTTTAGATGCATTAGAAAAGATAAAAGCAGAGGAAGACTCAAGCTTGAGCTATAGAAGGTCTTGTAGGGAAGGAATATGTGGATCATGTGCCATGAACATTGATGGAGCCAACACTGTGGCTTGTCTCAAACCTATTGATGCTGACACTTCCAAACCCACCATCATAACCCCTCTTCCTCACATGTTTGTCATCAAAGATCTTGTGGTTAATCTCACCAACTTCTACCAACAATACAAGTAATTAATCATCAAACTTTTCATTTATATATATGTATATCATCTTCTTTTTTATATGTATATTCATGAATCAAATCATCATTGCTAGGTTGGTCGAGCCCTGGCTGAAGACGAGAAGGTCGCCAAAGGACGGGCGAGAGTACAGGCAATCTCCGGCGGAGAGGAAGAAGCTAGACGGGTTGTATGAGTGTATTCTTTGCGCGTGTTGCAGTACTTCGTGCCCTCCATATTGGTGGAATCCAGAAGAGTTTCTTGGCCCTGCTGCCTTGCTTCATGCTTATCGATGGATCTCGGATAGGTTAGCTTTCTCTCAATTACTTTTTGTTTCAATAAATTCCCAACCATTCATATTTTAAAGTAACATGAATATTTGAAGGCTTTGAAACTTTTGTATGCCTAAAAACTTAAGGAATATATAAAGAAAAAGAGCTAGATTTAATTTGTGGGAAAAAAAATCATATTAGATCATATTATATATTATCTTCTACATTTGAGAACTTGTCAAAATCTTTCTGTTTTAAATCATTTTTGGTTTGATACAAGATTATGAGACCTAGGTAGAATTATTCATTTTCTTTCTTAACCTTTCAACTTGAAAGTACATATATATAAGACACTCTTCTCTAAACTAGAGACTACCTATTTGAGACAGATGATATGATGAGGATTTGCCATTCTCTAACATTAGAGAATTGAGGAGATTTCGTAACATTTATAAGAAACTATTTTCCTCTCGATCTCAATTGGTTTTGAGATGAAATCTCATACTATCAATATGAGATATCATAGCCTTTTAAATTTAAAGGTATTCAGTCTAGTAAAATGAAATTGGAACTCTAATATGATACCCAATGTGTGTGATATTGTGCTCAAATACTGTTGTTCACTTGCCACATGTGATTTTACTTTGCCCCTGAAGATTTTTTTTTTCTTGTTTATCCATGATTTTCTTTCTTAGTTAATGTGGGATTTTAGTTGCACTCCCAACACAATTCTAGTGCATAGTTTCAAAAATCGTAATAATTAGTTTAATAACAATTTCATTGACGAGGAGGGTTGATTAAAATTATAGCCGTGACGATTACGAGAAGGAACGATTGCAAGCGATAGCAGAAGACGAGACGAAACTATATAGATGTAGAACAGTGAAGAATTGCACGGCCAACTGCCCGAAAAGTCTTGATCCTGCCTCTGCCATTCACCACATGAAGGCTATGCATTTGATCTCAAAATCTAATAAGCTTTCCAACAATTAGCTCTCTTCTTATGCTCTTCAAAACCACATGGATGTTTAAATGTATTCTATAATAATTCGTTACTTATGTTTTTTTCTCAGCATGATGGTGCATATTAATCCAGTGGTGTTTGTTTGTCGAATTTAAAAACTATTATAAATTATTTGAAGTAAAAGCTCATTTGTATTAGTTTTTTTTTAATTTGACAAACTTAGTAAGTTTTTAGAATTTAGTTAGAATTTCAATATTTTTTATGGGAAGATGAAACTTTTTGAGAATGAAAATGAATTTAAATTTCAAAAACAAATTTAAACTAAAAAAGTTCTACACTTTTTCTAAGAGGGTAGAAACAAGAAATGCAGAATGGTTTGTGGACTCTAAATAATTGTTATAAATTGTGCTTATTACAATTTTTGTACAAAGGTAACTTAATCAAGAGTTTCCATCACATTTATGACTTCAAACTTAATTAAAACAGCCAAAAAACTCTATACAGAAATAAGTTGGCCTAAGCCATATCCTAAAGCACCAAAACTTCTGCTGAGAAATTACAGTCATATCCCTTCAGTACTTCACACTATATGTGGCCTTTCATTTCTCTTTTAAAATCCTGATTTTACACTAACAGTTTTTCAACATCTACAAAGGGTTCTTGGTCACACTGGTGCCCCTTTTTAACATCTTCAAAGGGTTCACCTCGCCGATAGATGATTATGACGACGCTTGATGCATTTTTAACTGCACTCGCGCTTCGGCGAGAGCTTCACTGACTTCCTCATCACCGGGAGTTTCTCCGAGCAATAACTCGCAGTCTTGGATTGAAGCATCCCATTTTCCCAACTGCATGAATTAGATCACCATCAGAACTTATAATATATCTTATAATGTGAAGAATGCAGGAATAGAATGTAAAGAGTATTATAAGGTACCTTGGCATTGCAATCTGCGCGTCGCAGTCTAGCCTTACCGTAAGATGGGCAAACCTTAAGGGCTGCTGTGCAATCTTCAACTGATTTCTCAAACTGTCCAAGTTTTGTCCAGCAAGCAGCTCGATTATACAACAACACGGAATTGTAGGGATCATGCTCAAGTCCCTCCCCGTATGTAAGGCAGGCCTCTGAGAATCTTGATGTTTTGAATTGCTCATTGCCTTTTGTTCGAGCGGCTGTAACGGCTCGAACACGCCTCATCACTTCATTGGCCTCTTTGTTGTTCGAGTCAAGCTGAGCAGCTTGCTGTGCTGCCTCAAGTGCATCATTGAATCTGAAGTCACACACACCATTTTGAGAACCATGATAGCATCCACAATATAGTATGTTCATGTTTGCCAAACAACATGAATTTCATGCCAATTTTTTGTTACATGATTTCTTTTAAAATTTAAACATTATCGTCACATCCGGGCTTATTGAAAATGCAATTTGAGACGTAGCCCTTAAGTTCGTTAACAATAAAATGTAAGTTCTTTCATCGAAACTGCATTGCAGGTGCAAGATTCAAACTTTTGACCTTTTTCGTTAAGTTATGCTTATATGGACAGGACAAGAACCTTTTATGTCTAATAGGAAGACTAATACATAGTTTCAAATTTAAAGCTAGTTGCACTTGAATGTCTTAGAAAGGTTTGCAAAACACTCGATATTTAAACACAAACCTGCCTGAAACCAAGTCGACCTGAGCTCGAATCAGCAGAAAATTTGCATTACCAACAGGACCAAAAAACTTTGTGGAGGCATCCACTTTAAAGGTTGGACATCTTGATATGGCTTCATCAGCTTCTTGGTGCTTGTGAAGCTTCAAAAGGCCCTCAGCTTGCAAAGCAAATATCTTTTGCAAATAATCCACAAGAACCAATTGGCAATTAGTAGAATGAATATTTCTAGAGTATGTATTGTTCAAATTAAAACAGAAACTACAAACAAAACACGATCGTACGGGACTTTAGTATCGTAAACTACTAATAACTAAGCACCTGTGGTGCAGAATCTGCCCCAGATGTTATTGCAAAGCTAGACTCCTTAATCAGGGTGTTCCAGTCTCGTAATCGTCGTGCTTCAGTGCATTTGTTCAAATGAGCTTGAACAGCCTTGGCTTTTGCCAAGTTCTCCGGATCAGCCTCGGGTCCCGATTGTTCGTAATGACACATTGCTTTTTCTGCCTCTCCTAATCTGTACTCTCAATTAAAGAACAATGTAGATATTTAGACTTGACGAGACTCAAAAGGTCGAAAAATCACAAGAACCATACAAACTTAGGTAAGTAATAGCTAAATGAAGTTTTAAGGTGTTGCCTATACCTAAGATACAATGCTGAAAGTCGATGATGAGCTCGGTGGTAATGCGGTTCGATCCGAATGGCTTCTTTGCACTCAAAAACTGCATCAATAAGCATGCCTAGAGCAGTTAAAGCTGCACTTTTGTTGCTTCGATACGACGCCTTGTTCGGGTCAATCACAATTGCAGCTTCATATAAAGCTAAGGCTTCTGAAAATCTTCCATTCTTGTAATCTTCATTCCCCATAGTTTTCAGTTGTTCGGGATCCATTCTAGTCGACAAATCTCGACAAGGAGAACTCGATTGTCTAACACTCTGTTCCGGTTGACACTTAGCTATATTCCCCATGCCACCATTTTGGTATTTGCCATTTGTTACTGGAGTCTCTTCTCTTGCTGTTTTAGGCACATTATCAACAACATTGTTTGCATTTCCTCCTCCACCCTCACATTGTCTCAAGTTACCTGTGAAAATAGTGAAATTCATCCTTAAATGAATCAAACTTTATTCAACAAACAAATTATTAATCATCAAAATTTTGAGAAACTTTAACGTATCATGAATCTCAAACTTGAAAAGTATTTCAATTACACCATGAGGGTTCAACCTAAAGTGTACAATATCATACGTGAATCATCATGAATTAAATTCATAATCTCTAAGAAATTTATAATTGTAACGCACTTGTTTGTGTTGAGATGCAAACAAAGTTGTCTCATATTCGTTAGATGAGAGAAAGATCATAATATATAAACTATGACAACCATCTCCATGAGACCTTTTGGGTGAAACAAAAAGTAAGACCACGAGAGTTCAACCTAAAGTGTACAATATCATACGTGAATCATCATGAATTAAATTCATAATCTTATAACCTCTCACATTACCCAAATTTTCAAAGAGCATGACATTGCTGGAGGAGGCCCGAAGAAGCCCATTAGTCCCTTTAGATTTCTGGCGATCGGCGATCATGACCTCGAGCTCGCCGGAGATCCCAGTGGCATCTTTTGGCACCTTTTTTCCTCCGTCCACGTACCCTTTTCCCGCTGCCGCCGCCGCTTTGCGAGGCGGTGCAGCTATCTTACAAACCCCATTCGAACACACCGCCGTCCGTTGACTTACCAACCCATCCGTTCTCGTGTCATCCACGGAGCCGGTGCGCCGACGCTTGGACTTCACGCGGCTCGCCGGCTTAACAAACTCGGTGTTGTTGTTGTTGCTCGTATTCATTGATGCCAATGAAGCACTTGAGGCGCTTTTTTTGCCGCGCCAGCCAAACATGGGGAAGCAACAGCCTGATTTCTTGCTCGGCACGTCGTCGTCCGCCATTTTCGAACAACTTCCCAACGAATATCAAAAGAATTCAGAGGCTTTCATTTGCAATTGAAAATCTGAAAACTTTTTCATTGTAATGGCAATCCCAGGAGCTGATTTGCACCCTGGAGTGGCTTCTCCTTGAAACAGAGTCTCTCTGTTTTTCTCAAAGGAATAAGAACAAGAAAAGAAAAAAAGAAAAAAAAAAAGCTAAGAAATTTTGTTGTAGAGAAAAAATTGAAAAGTTTAATGTAAAAGGGGTGGTTTTTTTTTATATACAAAAATGGGTGTTTTGTTGTGCATTGAAAATGGTATAATTTGAGGTTTGAAATTAATTTGTTGGTGAAGAAAAGGGTGAGCGTGAGACTCGGACTTGATGGTGAATGAGGTTCTCAAAATATTTAGAAACAATTTTTTTTTTATTAATGGCCATAGGCATGCATTAACATTGGTTTGACCCTCATTTTTCTTCATAGTTATGTACATAATTTGCATGTGATTCAATCACTAGTTTATAATTTGATGTAACAAAACATTTTATAATATTGTTCTTGTTACCTTGTGTTACCCTTTACCTTTACCAAATCGAAGGGAATCTCGATCAAAATATATTACAAAATTAAAACTAATTCATTTATAGATGAAAAATCAAATTGAGTTTTATTAGAATCTTATCACTAATAGAATTCAATCAATCATAATTTTATTGTGTGAGATCTATCATTGATAGAAAATCATATGCTATAAATAAATTATTTTAGAAAATTGTGCTGCAAATATAATATAAGTGATAGAATGTTCTATCGAAGATAAATTGTATATATTTGTGTAAAATGAAGTTGAATTATTAATGAAAGTTATTAAGTTCTTTTTTTATAAAAAAATTAAAATAAATAATAATTATCCAACAATTTGATACTCTAACCCAATCAAAAAAATATAAGGGCTAAGTTGCTCAAACACACATAGTTGGATGGGTTGGTAGATTCATCAACTTAATTTTTTTGAATTGGTCTAAAATATTCCCATAATTCCACCCGTGTATTGAATTATGTTAAACAGCAATATACCTATGAATTTAAGTTGTTGGATTGTTGTAAATTAATTATATTAACCAACACTCACTCCAATTGTGTATAGAGATGTCTATAAAATGGGGTCACGTAAAGATTTCTCGTCCTTTTCTTCGCCACCAAAAGAAATCTCATCCTCGCAAAATTCATCGTTTTTTACGTGGAGATTCACTATGGGAATTTGTCGGAGATCGGATTTTTCACGATGAATTCTTACATGTTTCTTCTTCAAATTTTATAATCTTAGTTTTATAATTGTATTTTTCAAATAGTTAATTTTGCAGGGAGGATGTGTATTGATTTTAATTAGATGGTAATTAAATATAAAAAGAAAAATCATTTAAATAAATATTTCTATACATTTAAAGATTAAGTCATTCACTGCTCCGTTAGAGTTGAGTTAGGGAAAAATAGACATCTCTACTTATGTCATGTGTGGGTGGATTGTAATAAATTTGATTATATCAACCAATACACCTTACGATATCGTACAATGTTATATTATATATATACATATAATCGATCATGTTCGAACTAATTTGGCATTTTAGAAACAAAAAGGAAGTAAATTAAGGTGAATAAAATTATAAATGAAACAAATCTATTTTTCCTTTTTTACCCCATAATCGGCGCTATGAAATTGGCAACGGTCATTTAGGAGGCACGTGTGGACACGTAGGAACACTCCCCCATAATCGGCGCTATGAAATTGGCGCCACTTTTAATGTTCCGCGCCTTTTCTTCTACTGAGCGAAAACCCTAATCCCCCTTTTGAGTTTGAAGTTCGAAAAGCTCTGGTTTGGGTTCCGTGGAGGTCAAGAATAATGTTTTACTCGCACACGCTGCTGGCGCGCAAGACGGCGTTGGGGACCGTGTGGTGTGCGGCGCATTTGCAGCACCGTCTCAACAAGAAGGACTACCAAAACACCAGAATCCCTCTTGTTGTTGGTTGGTTTCGCTTTGTTTTACTCCTCAACTTTTTTGGGGTTTTTGTTCGATGGAATGGGACAAAATGTGTTCGAGTTTTCGCTTCGGATTTTCGTTCTGTCTCTCGTGATGTCTGTTATTGTTTAGTTTCTTTGGTGATTCAAGTTTCAAAAGATGTATACTCAATTGCTCTCAGGCCCGATTAGATAAACATTTAGGTTTCATAACCATTTGGCCTTTTGTTTTTTGTTTTTTGTTTTTTGTTTTTTACTTTCATTTCCTAGCATGTATTTAAGCTTATTTAAGCATAAATTATAGTATTTAAGATTATAGTCTTAAAGTAAAAATGCTACAATTTAAGCTTATTTTCACTTTGAAAAGTTTTCGAAGCTACTTTGTATTTTTGGTTTCTTGTTTGTTTTTTAAAAAAATAGATAACATCTAGATATCTAAGTAAGAAAACAATATTTGGTGAAGTAGTTGGTGTAGCTTAAATTTCAAAAACTAAAAAACTAAAAATTAAGGCTATGTTCGATAACCATTTCGGTTTTTTGTTTTTTGTTTTAAAAAATAAAAAATAAATATGTTTGATAACTGATTTTAGTTTTATGTTTTAAAAATTAAAAACCAGAAATTATGTTTGATATCTGTTTTTTGTTTTCAAACATCACATTTTGTTTTAATTTTTTAGTATTCTACTATTTATTCTTGATTGTTTTCTACTTTTTTAAAAACGAAAACAAAAACCTGATTTTAAAAGTTACTTTTTTTAGTTTTTAGAATTTCTTTAATATTTTAAAAATGTTTTTAAACTTTTAAAAACTAAAACTAAAATCGGTTATGAAACAAACCTCTTTTTTAAAAAAGAAAAACAAAAATAGAAAACCAAAAACGAAATGGTTGTCAAATGGGGCCTAAATGGTTATCAAAGAGGATCTTGTTATTACATTTTTTGATTTTAGAATTTGAACTTATATTTACTCGATTTCTCTACTCTATGGTTTCATTTTCTCTTATCCAACTATGTGAATCCTAGCCAAATTCAAGTATTTGAATACTATTATTTTTAGCTTACAAGTTTTGGTTTGATTTTAAAATATACCAATAAAATGTAGATATGAAAGTAATGAAAATCATAGGTTGGAGTAGTAGTTGTAGGCTTAAATTTCATAAACGAAAAACATATACTTTTGAAACGGAGCCTAGGGTTTTTGTTCTCATGTGTGTCCAGTTTGATGTGAAGGTTTATTCAATTGAATGAGATTGAAATGTTAAAGATTTAATTACTTTTTAGATTTCTCATTCCGTTGAAGAAGGGTTTTCTCATAATTGTTTTCAAAATGTTGCTTTTCAAGAACATGTATGAGTTTTTGTAAGAGTGGCTGATGACTGATTCATGTCTGGGTTGTATCTCTATTGAAGATGCCATCATGTTTGGAGAGGTTCCTCTTGCCCTACGTACCTCAAGCTACCTTTTATTAGGCGTTGTGCGAATTTACTCGAAGCAAATCGATTATTTAAAGCATGATGTTGATGTTTTGGTGTTGGAGTTACGGAAAATGCATTCGCACGCTTCATCAAAACTCACTTTACCTGAGAATGCTTATCAAGCATCGTTTCATTCGATCACTCTGCGAGAGACGTTTGATCTCGATGCTCTAGAATTGGATAGTGATGTTTACGATGATGGGTAATGTATCTAAATTACCAACTTTATGATTGATTTGAACCATTTCTCACACTAATGATTTTGTTATTACAGAGATCCAGATACTCACACGAGTAGTCAGGAAGAGATCACACTTGCAGGTTCCTTTCACATTTACCCACCCTCATTGTTTTACGGACTTAGAAACCAACTAAACTTTATGCATTGCAGATCAAATTTCTACGGGAAGGGATGCTTATGTAGCTATAACCTTCGACGAGGTTCCGTCTTTTTTTTTTTATTATTATTATTATTTACATTAGTATTGTTTAGTATCTTTTATACTTTATCTATGTTCATCGGTCATCGTTATTAAAATTGCTATATTTTATACACAGGATGTCATGATTGATTTATCACATCCTGGAGAGGCTCCTGATTTGGGGTTTAGATCAATAGAAGAAGAGTAAGTCTTCTAGGATTTCAAGGTCTACTCATTTCTTTTATTACTTGAGTGGTCTGCAACCAGACTGATCGTTAGTGTTTCTTGTGTACAGCACGATTCTTCCACCTCATGTAGATACAAATATGAATGTGGAAGATTCAACTGGTGATGAAGATGTACTTAACACGAGACTTGATGACGACATTATGCCGCAAAGTTTTCCAGGAGGTGAAGTCCTTGAAGCTGTGAATGTTCAAGAATTTGATCCAAGTCATCAGAGTGTGCGAAATGATGACAACTCTCCTCAAAATGTTCCCGAAGTTGAAGTTCTACGAGAAGCTGCCCCTGATTTTAGTCCAAGAGATATTCCTATGGCACCTTCATTTAGTGGTGATGACACGTCCGAACCATGTCGTCTTATAAATGAAAATTTAAACCAGGAAAATCTTATACAAATCATGGAAGATAAGATAACTCTTCCAAGGACATCAATACCATTTGAGGAAAGCACAAGACCTTCAACTTCTCTTACTTCACAAGAAGCACTTGATGTGAACGATACGCATATTTCATTTAGTAAGTTTAATTCAAATTGCTCCATATTTTTGGAGTTGAATCTAATTGATAGTGAATGACTAACAATATCTCGTTTTGGGGTGTTCTCTTATTCGTGTGTTGCAGGACAATCTCCCATGGAACTTGTTCTTCAACCTACTCCTCCACAACCACCAAAGCCAAGATCAAGAAAGAGAAAACAGTTCTTTGACAAGTCTACCGTTCTTACTAACAAGTATGTTTGTGATAATCTATCATTTAGCTTTTGTGTCTATTCTAATCAATTATTGATTTAGAAAGTCGTGTGTAGGTTTTTGAAAAAGGCTCTTGAAGATTCTAGCGATTTATCGTGTAATAGAAGGAAAATGCCATGCTCTTCTTTGGGGGTATGGAAGTTAAGCAACTCCTTGAGAAAGGAAGAAGTTTTCTCTCATCCTTTCATCACTGGTAAGTGGTATTTATCATAGTTTTTTTTTCTACTTGTTTGTGCATTGTTTTAATAGCATAAAGAAATTGAATATCTGTATGCAGGTCTTTGTCATGATCTCGATACTATTTTTAAGGAGGATTACATTATTAAAAAATGTCGTACAATATTACTGGAGGAAGCTTCCGAGGATCTCGGTGATGATGCAAGAAATGTAGCTTCAACTAGTGAAACTTCTTTATGCCAAGGAGATGCACCATCTCCAGCTCCAGAAGTTGCTTCCCCACCACATACTGAAATTCCACCCACTGATGACCCCTCTAGAAACATAGGTTCAGCAGGTGAGACCTTCTCGCCCCTCGTAGTTGCTCCATCTCCAACTCGAGAAGATGCTTCCTTGCCACATTTGAGAATTCCACCCTTTGTCGATCCTTCTTCTTCTTCCTTTACTGAAATGGAGATTGAACACCTTCGTAATGTTGAGGAAAATCGAGGGGACGATTCCTTGGCAGATTTAATCGCTTCTCCACCAAGATTCATGCCCTCTCCTAGGCCTTCTGAAGGCTTAGGTTCACCATCAACAGTGATTGCATCTTCTGGAATGATGTCTACACCTGGACCAGTATTGACTGAAACTTCAAGATCCATGTTTGAAACTCCTTGGACGTTTGACGAGGGATTGGGTACAAAAAATAACACTCTCTCGAATACTCCTCCTGAGAGCATGAATATTGCAGATGAGGTAGATCTTTCTACTAACATTAGTGTTTCATTTTCTCTTTTAATTTATCTCTAAATTACAATCCTCTTTCTTTTTATCTTTTTGAAAAGAAAGCAACAGAAAATGTCATAGTTTAAGCATGAGTCTAATCCCCAAAATTTACTCACTGATCTTTTTTTTTTTATCAAACGTAATCACATTTAGATGAGAAATAATTTCAATGACTATCATTATCTTCTTTCTTTGGATTTGGATTTGGATTTGGATTCGAATTAGTTTGATTACTGAATTTTAGCAAATAGACTATTATTCTGAGAATTTTTAAACTGGGACTAACAATTTACGTATTATGTAATATTACCACCATCTAAATTGTTTGAGATTTTAAAGTAGTTGAATTATATAATTTGTTTTTTTTTGAAGCAATGTGAATTATATAATTTAAGTGCTCTCTAAACATTTCTTTATTCTTTTATTTAGATGTACAAGTTGTTGTCGCAAAATAAAATTCTAACTTATTGAAATATTTATCGTAGAACCTTTATTTCCTGGAAGCAGAAAGCTCACCAACTAGTAAATCAAGTAATTTTATAGGTACTGTTATTTTTCAGATTTTTTCTTTAAATCTATTTCTATGGTGCTTCACATAACTTAGAATTCTGATGTGATGTTGGGATATTATCCTTGTACAGGCTCTCGGGAAAGTCAAGGAGTTGACTTATTATCAGTGAGAACGAGGTATTGTTCTGTCATTTGCTGTCTATGCTTTATAACCCTTTTAATTGAAGTAGCCTTGTTTAGAAACTAAAATCAACAGATGAGTGTATAAAAGGCCAAAGCCACCAAAATATGATGTCCAAAAATCTCTATGATCGAATTGATAAGTTAATTGGACTTTGATGGTGTGCTCCCCTCAAGGTCTCAGGTTCGAAACTCACCTATGACATTAGTTTGTAGACACCTCACGTATCTCCATTCCTTCGATGTCTTCCGGTGCCTGGTCTAAGGACGGGCGTGGTTACCCCGGGTATAGTAGAGCGAAGCTCCGATTTTCCGGTTTAAAAAAAAATGATAAGTTCGTTGGAAAAAAAAATAAATAGAGGGAGGCCAAGAGCCATAAAGGTGAATGTTTCAAGTCCTCGAAATTGCTTGTCATAATTGTTCCTCTTTTTATGTTTATGACACAGAGCTGTAGGTCGGTATCTACGGAGTCTTTCTCCTACTAAATCAATCTCAGACGACACAATTCAAGATTTTTCTTTGGACAACATCCTAGAAGGAAAAAGAAGAAAGCTATGTGCACGGATGTTCTATGAGATGCTGGTAATTTATTTTGAAGTTTTGGAAGGCTTTTGTTTCTATATTTTGTTGGGAGCAAATTGCATAAAATTCAGTCTTTTTTTAAACAAGGGTAACCACGCCCGTCCCAGGACGGGTGTTGCATAAATTTCGATTGAGAAACATTATATTTCTAATCTGTTGTGGTTCAAAGTCATGGCCACCAACTTGGGATTTAATATCCTGACAATTAAAGGATGTGGAGTCAAATAGTTTTTTATAAGGAACGACAAACCTATCCGGATCTCCATATTGGTATGATATTGTCCACTTTGGGCATAAGTCCTCATGGCTTTGTTCTTGGTTTCACCTAAAAGGTCTCATATCAATGGAGATGTTTGTCTAATAGGATGATGATGTGTAATTATGGTGCTTTTATAGGTTTTTTTTTTTTTTTTAATAGTAACTAAAAAGTAGGGACCAAAAAGTATTTTTCCCTGGTTTAAAAGTTTTCTTCATTTTAGTCAATATGGTTTTTTTTTTGTTAAGATCAAATTATTCTCAATGGTTTTTTTGAATTTTGTTTAGATTTCATCCTTAAGCACCTAAGTAACTTCTTTTAAAAAATCCTATTAAATTTTATTGTCTATTGATATTGGATTCTTGACTGCATTTTTCATTAGGTTCTGAAGAGTTATGATCTTATTGATGTACTGCAAGATTTACCTTATGGTAATATTACTTTGAAATTGACATCAAAACTCAGCGAGGCTCAAATATAGCACATTATATATTTGGCTAACACGTGCGTTGTGTTTACTGGTAAGTCCATTGCTGCCTCTCCTTTTCTTAACATTTCAATTTCATTGTCTCCATTGACCTGTTAGAACGTTCTATCTTTAGTTTTGAAAGACTTGAACTGACAGAAGTATTACTCAAATATGAATCATTAATCATAATTGGACAAGATTAAAGGATGTGAATTAGCTATTGGGATGCAAACAAAGTATCCCACCTTGGTCAGAGGAAGGTCATAGGTATATAAGTGATGACAACATCTCCATTGATATGAGACCCTTTGAGAGATGTCCAAAAGCAAAGCCATGAGGGTTTAGGCCCAAAGTGAACAATATCATATCATTGTGGAGATTCGGGTAGAGTTGTCATCCTTATCATTAGCATATTCAAGGCCTTGTTAGATTAGAATGAAGTTTTTCGCTTTCTGTAGGAGTAAAAGTTTGAGGACTTGGGAGGAGGGGTCCGGTGCTCTCAAAACACCGGTAGGCATGTTATGTATCACTTTCTTTATATTTTCTAGTAATTTTCGTGTCTTGTAATGAAGGAAGCTTGATTATTCCAAAATCTATCTATGTTACAATGTTGTTTCTATATATTTGTGTTGGTATATTGCAGTGAATTTGGTATTTATCGTCAGGATCAAGAGTCCTAAAACTGTAATGGTTACCTGCCTATGATTTAATATGTTACCAGTATCTTGACAACGAAATATGATAAGGTTTATGGTTGTCTTATAATATATTATAATCGAAGTGTGCGCAAAAACTAGATAGGTAAATTAAATGGAACTTGTGCTCTCTTCTCTTACATCAAAATCTTTCCTACTTGTTTTCGTTTTGTCATTCGTTGTGAACTTTATAAGAAGAAGGTTTAGCATCTAAGTACTGTTAATCTTTGAACCTTGTTTATGTCAATGCTAAAGCTCGGATCTCTATGTAGGTTGCTGATCGCGTCCGACCGAAATCGAGTTCACGTTAAATGAAAATCCGCAAGAGAAAGTTGGAATGTTTTTTTTTTGTCAATCAGTGCAGCAGTTTGTGCAAATTTTGATCTGTATATAGATGTGTGGTTTGTAAAGGTTTAGGGTTAAGATAAGTCTTCTACTGTATATATTTGAGATTGGTTACTTATTATAAACAAAAAAAAAAAAATGATATATATATATATAGCTAATTTAAACATGGAATCATTTGGATATAAATTATGTTTGAATTCTCTTATTTTCACACGTTGAATTAAAAAAGAATGTTAGGACATATGCTTAACTTAATAAAAATATTTGTGTAATATGAAAAATCATTAGTCAAGGGAAATTTTTATAAACTTTCATGGTCCAATTTAGAATATATTTTATTTTTCTTTCTTTATTTTTTTTACTTCTATTTTCTTGAGTCTAAAACAAAATATAATGTGGTCTATGTCGACTTAAACTTTTTTTTTTGTATCGTTCTATCAAGTATCAATTTCTGGAAGAAAAAATAAAGAAAAAACTTCATAAGTTAATTATTTTATTTTTATTTTATTTCATGTATTATACAATAATATTTTTCATGTACTACTTTTAAATCGAAAATACATGTATATTAATTTATGTTAGTATTTTATTTTTATAGTTTGAAGTTCTTTTTGAACTATAAAAAGTATTAAGTTGAAGTTGAATTTAGCTGTTTTTCACTATATTTTCAAAATTGGTTTTTCATTTATTAATTTATGTTTAATTTATATATTTTTTCGAAAAAACAAAACAAAATTTTATCAAAATTGCCAACATTCTTTTATCAATATCTCTTATATTAGCCAACAGATTAATAGCTCAACCGGCATCGTTGTACACTAATGACTTTAAAGTTTTGGATTTAAGTCTATTCCACCCCATGAGTATTTATGGGTTTTTCATTAAGTAATTGTAATCACTCATTTTTAAACCACTTAACATACAACCCCTCTTTTAAAATCTTCATTTTAGAGTTTTTTCATGTAACTCGTCCATAAAAAAAAACTTCATGAAAACAAGATATTATACACATCTCAATTTTTAATCGCTCAAAATAACCTCGTATTGTAATAACTCCTATAAATCCTCATCCAAACCGCGTCCATGACTCTTGGCCTAAAATCCAAATTTGATGTGACTGAAAGAAAGATGAGAGAAAATGATTTGGGAATGAACTGTGTGGTGTAGTTGACTATAAATCCTTCTTATTTTTCCGTATTTGATCCACAAATATAAACACAAAGCCGGAAAATAATGTTTTTTCTCTTTTCCTTTGATTTTATGGTTTACGAATCTTGACTCTTCAGGATCATATTCCAAATCAACCAGTCCTCCTCCTCAGGTATTGATCTTCGATCTTCATCTTCGTATTTGATTCTCTAGTTCCTTAATTTTCAATCATTGAATCATTTTTCAAGTCCGATGGATTACTCGTCGAAGCTCAACTTGAGAACTGTTGCGATAAGTCTGGACTGCCAAGAAATTTGTATGTTTTTTTTTTTAATTGACTATGTGATGTATTCTGAGGTTTTCATAAAATATTATATTGATGAAATCATTAATTGTTGGTTAGGTGATTACTTGGAAGTGGTTGGTGGTAGTATTAAGTATTCTGAAGACTGAAAGTACAAATTTGTTGACTGGAGGATTTCCTTGCCATTTCTTCTTCATTTTGGAAATAGAAAGTAAATTTCAATCTGAATGAAAAAGTACTTGTAATTATCATTATGGAGATTGTTAGTAAATTTCCATCATAATGAGATGTAAATCTCCAACAGATCTTAACAGAGGAGAGAGAATAATTATTTCAGAGCCGTAAACAGTCAAATAAGAACCATCATGGAGTGACTCAATTGGTCATAAAAGACCTTGGGGTGCATAAGGTGACGGGTTCAATCCATGGTGGCCACGTACCTAGAAATTAATTTCCTACGGATTTCCTTGGCATCCAAATGTTGTAGGGTCAGGCGGTATGTCCCGTGATATTAGTTGAGGTGCGCGAAAGTTGGCCCGGACAGTCACGGATATCAAAAAAAAAAAACAGTCAAATAAGCATTCTCTTTTGAAGGACTTATTGGCTTGACTGTGTATCATTAAAAATCTTGTACCTAATAATTTTGGACATATTACTATGTTGCCAATATATTTGACAGAATGGATGGTTGTTTTTGCAGATATAGCAATGACTCAACTAATCCTTTTTGCATGGATTTAATAACCTTGCTGGATGAAAATGATGTTAGTGAAGATGGGGAAACTCTATCTTACCACTCTAATTCTGGGTTGCTTTCATTATTTTGCATTGTCTGATTTTCAAGGTATGGAATGCATCTCAAGGTGGCGTCTGAAAATCGAGATTCTCTTATAATACTCATGCTCATAGCCATTTTTCTTAAGCATTTGATCTGTGACAAATAGATTGTCCATCTCAATAATGTCCATGATGTTTGAAATAGTGAGTTTTTTCGATTCTACACACTCGATGTGGTTCTGGAGGGGATCAAATTAAATAGAAATTACGAGTTTGACTTTTTTTACTCGATCGGCAAGGAGAGATAGATAGTGTATATGCAAGTTAACATGGTATAGGACATTCTTTCATGCTTTTGAAACACTTCGCTTAATGAAAGCAAATCGTTAAATAGTGTAATTATCTTTTCAATTTCTGATTCTATCCAGTTGTGCATGTCTGTTATTACTATTGTACTGATATTCTCTAATTGCTGGAACACTTAATGAATGTTGTTCTTCTTCCCTCCAGGTGAAGCACTCATTGAATTTAAGAATGCCTTGAAAGGAGCAGGTAGTCAGCTCACAAGTTGGACCTCATTTAGTATCAATCCATGCAGTACTTGGTCCAATATTATATGTAATGGAAACAATGTGACTACTATGTAAGACATAATTAAATGAACTTTTTTGCATACCTTCCTCTTTTATTTGGAATAATCTTGCGAGGGGCTATATATATATCATTATGTTTATTGTATCAAATATTTTACTTGCCAGTATATAATATTTTGAGTCATCAAATTTCTCAGATCCTTGCAAGCAATGGGATTGACTGGAACCTTGTCTAGCAGTATTGTTGTTCTACAATCTCTTTCGACCCTGTAAGTAGTGTGTTATTATTGGGACAAGAACTTCCAGCCCTAAATACTTGATGTTTGTGCAATTTAAGCAGGATTCTTTTACTATATTCCAAATTGTTGATTTTATTGATTAGTGCAATTTTTTTATTATATTTTTCTTGAAGCATCACTGTTTGAACTTTTCAAACCTGGTGCTTAGACGTACTTATGTGATACGATCCCGAAGGTGACGAAAGTATACAAGCGAAGGAA
Organism: Sicyos baderoa; assembly: GCA_037832685.1. Classification (NCBI taxonomy): domain Eukaryota; kingdom Viridiplantae; phylum Streptophyta; class Magnoliopsida; order Cucurbitales; family Cucurbitaceae; genus Sicyos; species Sicyos baderoa. The sequence continues at coordinate 10,263,808 of JBBMEF010000023.1, forward strand.
TAAGTAGTGAAGAGTAGTGTAGGACGTTATTATTTGCTTTACTAGTAGTGTAGGATTTTATTATTGCATTATTAGATTTATTATGTTAGTGAAGGGCATTTTAGTAATTT
>JBBMEF010000023.1:10301913-10332664 GCA_037832685.1 Sicyos baderoa
AATAGTGTCTGATAGACTCCATCAATAGTGTCTGATAGACTCCATCAATAATGTCTGATAGACTCCATCAATAGTGTTTGATAGATTCTATAAAAAAAAAGTTGCTATATTTACAATATTTTTAAAAAGTTGCTATAATTCTAATGTAGAGTAAGAAATTTGCTATACAACCCAAATTCCCTACTTTTTATGATATCAAATTTATAAAGTTAAAATGTTTATTTAGAAAAATCAATCCAGAAATAGTAACTCAAAAGAGACTAATTTTAGATTTTTTTAAAAAAAGAGACTAATTAAAAAAAAAAAAGTTGAGAATTAAAAAAGTAGAAATACTATTCTTTTTTAAAAACACATATTAATTATTTCTCTTATTATTTTGAAATGAACAACAATTTTTTCGAATTTAATCGAAGATGGTAGGGTTACCAAATTGATTCATATTCACAATTCCCCAACCGAAAGCTAACAACTAATACATCGATATGGTAAAAAGAACCGAATTGAACCGCTCCTTGATTTCAAGATATGAAGCATATATACTATATGTACATTATCATATAGAATGTCATAGAAGAATATTATATCAAATGCCTTTTAACTTTTCCCTCTATTCATTCTTTTTCTTCACAATTACTTTATGTTCTAAATATTTTATTATTATTTTTTCACATATTTTAAGGAATATTATCTTCTGAAATTTGATTTGTGCTTTTAGAATCTAATCTTTGATGCATGATATTTAAGAACTATTAATTAACCCCAAAGAACCATGTTGAAATCCTTTTGGAGTCATATTTCTTAACTACCCTAATTCTTTAGTTTACTAAACAATAAAACCAATATAAAACAAAGAAAATTGGGTTGGATAGTCCAATTTCACAAAATAATTACAGATTAAGACAAATTTAGAAATATTTGACATTTATAATCAAATATAAAATATAAGTAATATTCATCATACAGTAGAATTAAGATATAAATATTAATTATACCATATAAAAAGTATTACTTATACCATATATTTGACTATGCTTGTTAAATATATATTTTTTTGCCTAATATTGTAAATACTTTTTCAATTTGGTCTATTCATGCAAAAACCCCTATAAACAATGAAATGAATATGCCACAAACCCTTTGGATCAACTAATTACTTTTTGTTATTCTTCCCATATTTCTCCCACATTGTAATTTAGATAGGAAGAATTTTTGACATTTAATCATAAATATGATAATATTAAAGAAAATAATGATAAGAAGAAAATGGAAAAAAAAGTGCAAATAGTTGGCCTTTAAAAAAGTATTGATAATGTTGAGTCACACTTTGTAGCAATTGACACAGCATATAATTGGCAAAATATATAGACTTTTTATCATTAACCCCATGAGGTCATTGGATTTACTCCCTTTTTATCCATAGTTTTCTTTTCAATATTTATCTAAGCTTATCTTTCTTTTCTATTATTGTCCATTTTCTGAAAGGCTATGATGATGGGGAGGATATCCCTCAACTTTATAAGCTATAGTATTTATATTTTATATAATGAAAAGAATTCAAACAATAACTTAGCTTTTCATAATCTCTATATCCATGCACAAATTATTATTTCTATGGATAACGTCATGGGAAAGGATGATTTGATCATATAAAGGATCATTTTTGTCCATATGTATGCAGGAATTTAAAAATGATTGGTTTTATTAAAGTGAGATTTGTGCGTAATCAAATGACATGTAATGAGAGAAATCTTTAATCAACTTCTATGAGACGTTATAATGTAAATCTCTAATCACAATTTAAAAAACTTAAATCTCTATGAAAAATTGTAAATAAAAGCATATGTATAATCTAATAATTATGACCCTACAACATTTGAATGTCAAAAAAACTCGTAAAAGTATTAATTTGAAATTAATTCCTAGGTAGGTAGTTACCATGAGATTTGAACTCATCCGTTTATATACATTCAAGGCCTTCCATAACCAATTAGACTATCCTATGATGGTACTTAAAAATCAAAAGTATATATTTATGATGATCATTCATCCATAAATTTTATTTTTACGAATTTCTTTGATAAATGAATGTGATAGGATCAAACAATTTAGTTGATAAATTAACTTCAAATATAAAACAATACACTTTTGGCGTTATCATTTCTAAGGGGAAAAGTTATATAATATATGATGACCTTGATCGGATGTTTGATAAATACAACCCAAAATTAAAGAGAAACCCCCAATAATTATTTTTATTTATTTATTTATTATTTTTGCTTTTGCTTTTGCTTTTGCTTTTGCAAATCCCTATCTACTTGTAAGAGGGAAATAAAATTTAATAATTTAAAGAAAAAAAAGTGGCATATTTTCCTACTTAAGGTCTAGTAGATAAAAGATATCATAGAGTTCCACGTTGTCGGCATCTCTATCATCTTTATTATTATAATACCAATTTAGAAGAAAAATATCCATTTAAAATGTGTATATTTTTTTCACTTTTTATTTATTGTAAAAAGAGCATCATGTCTTAACTTTATCAACAATTCAAGCAACACCGTTAATGATAGAGAATAATTAGAATAAAAAATTCTCAATCTTGAAGTTAAATAAACAAAAGAATCAAAATTTATGGAGTAAATTTGTAATACTAACTTATAATATTAAAAACAAACAACTTTTTTATACCATAAGGACTTCGTTTGAGTTTGCAGATTTCCTTCTTCGGCTTCCAACCCAATAATACCAATACAACAAATGTAGAGAAATTTGGAACGCTTAGAAGAGATCTAAAGGTGGCAAGATCATAAAACTTCAAACTAAGACTAAAAGGGCACACGAAGCTCAACAAAGTGAGTCCACGGGTCAAGTCGGGTCGGACCGACACCCTATGGATCGAGGAACCCACACCGACCCAATGGAAAACCACATTTCGAACCTACTTCCACTCCTTTTTTATCTACCTAACATGTACTTCAACGACTTGAGGAGCTCAACTTAGCTCGTTTAAGAGTTAAGGTGCTCTAATCAACTATTATCGTTAAGAATATAAATAAAGTGGTAATCTTATATTAGTTAAATAAATGATAGATCATGTATTTACAATAGTATAAGGTCTTTTGGGTGAAACAAAAAACAAAGTTATAAAGGCTTATAGCCAAAATAAACAATAACATATCAATATAGAAATCAGAGTAAGTTTGTCATTCATTGACAACTACTCAATTAAACTCGTAACTTATGCTATACGCTTAATGTGGGTGTGCACAAAAGCGGTTACAAAGCTCCAAAATTCTATATTGAGAAGCAGAGAACGAGTAAAATATTCTCTTATCACTCCACTTCCCTCTCTATTCTTCAACATTTCTCCATATTGAAACTAATATTCTAATTAACTTATGACTTTACATCTTTTTTTTATCTACCTCATTTCTCAGAGAGAAAATAGTTCCTAAAAAACCTCCAAAATAATCTATCATTTATATAAACTATAATTAAGGATGGAGAAACAAATTCATAACCTCCATTTATGAATATTATACATTGATGTTAGTCTGTTGTTACTGTTGTTCGCATGTAAATCATAGTATATATTCGTATCGATTTATATATGAGGAAAACTTTGCTACTTATAGACAAGTAGATAATCCATACTTAATGTATATGTGACATAATGTTAGATACGTAATTTTTAGTTAAAAATTAATTTATGTATAAAAGTAAAATTGTGTGGTTTACATAATTCATAATTTATAAGTATGAACTACCTACTTATTCATGAGTAACAACTCATACTCTTTATATATTATAATCTCAAACAAAATGGCTAGGTGTAACTCATTGATTGCTCAATTATTATTAAATTCCCATAGAAAGGTTTATACACTTTTTTTTAGAGGGTGCTACTGATCTAGATGAGAGATAAATACCAAACCCACACCTACATTGTTGAATTAAATTACCCTTAAACAATAAAATCATCAAACCACTAACTTTTTCGATAACTTCTATATACATAATTGTATAAAGGAGTTTTATATTTTGCACATGTATACTCATTTATTACCATATTATTGGAGATATCTATAGCAATTATCTCACATTAAAAATGTGAAGATTCTTCCCCATGTTTATAAATGATATGAAAATATTCTTTTCATTTTATAAAAAAAATGATATGAAAATATTCTTTTCATTTTATAAAAAAAATGTTTTATTAACATTTTTATGTATGATAATAATAAATAAATAAAATAATATATTGCAAAAGGGTCAAGATTTTATAATGACCCTTCAAAAAAGTTGGTGACTTCCATTCAAGAGAAAAAGAAGAAATACATAAATATACATCGACCTGGGGCTGGGATTCTCTCCCAAGTTGGGCAGGATTCCACGTCACTTTTTCTTATTCAACTTTTCTTGTATTTTCAACTATTTCAATATTAGATTTTTTTAACTTTTTATTAATATTTGTAAGTGGGACCAGCATAGGGTGCAAAAAAACATAAATGATCTGATTCTAAAATATTTTGCATAATGTAAATTCATAAAATTTTTATTCTTCAAAATTCTATGAAGCTGATGTTACTTTAAATAATATCGGACTATTTGATAGCCTTTGTCATTTTTTATGCTAAAATTTGTTCTTCGAAATCAATAGTAAATTTGTGTTTTGTTGAGACGAATACCTACAAAAATAAACTAAATATCCTATGGTGCAGTGCAAGCCAGGCAGCCTCCAAAATTAGGTTGAAAAAGAGTAGTTTTTAGGATTTAGAACAATTTACTATATTTACATTAAATAACTGATTATTTATAATCATGTAGATCTTTCGGTGTAGTTTTATAAATATGATTAGAGTTGAGCCGAGCCGAGCTTAATTTGGGTCGAACCTCTCAAGTTTTATTGAACTCATAAGTAGGTATTATTATAAATTTCATCTATAACCATTATTAATTTATAAAATTTTACAAAGGCTATGATTTCTTCCATAGGTCCAACTTGGAAAGTTAATCTTAGTTTTTCTTTAAATTAAAAAAAAAATAGTTTATTTTATTTTATTTGAACTCATGATTTCTTAATCTTATTTTATTTGAACCTATGACCTTTTAGTCATTGTACACACACTAATATCGTTGAGCAACTACTCATATTGGCCGATACATCTTAGTTTTTGTTCATTAAACACATTTTTTAAATTAGATCACTTCAATAATTTCATGCCCATAGAGCTAAATCTTTTTATAAGTTTGGAGAGATTTGATTTCTTAAAGTAGAAGAACATTTTCCGGCTCATGAATATGTGCGTTGTCCTCTTCTAACTTTAGACGATTTGATTTTTAATTGATTTTAAAGAGAAATCTTATTATTATTATTTTTTTTTGAGAAAGAGAAATCTTATTAAACAATTTGTCTAAAAGCAATAGTTGTTTTAGGCCGTTACGATTTTGTTTGAAAAATGGCAAGCAATATTCTCTCATAATTTTAAAATAAATATCTTTTATGTTATACAGTACTTTTTTGTTTTTGAAAAACAAATGCTATGCCTATACCAATTAAAAAACAAAAACAAAAAAAACAAAAGAATAAAAAAAAAAAAACAAACAAAAAACAAATGCCATACAATTTTATGGTACACTATTTTTTTTTTCTTCTCAGAATGCACGATTGTGAGAAATTCATACGAGAAAAAGTATAGGCAGCTGAACTATTATTCTAATTATCAATTACAAGGTTTATTTAACTTGTCTCTAATTTTTGAAATCTATAAATTAGTCTTCGTGAACACAAATAACTAACATCAAAATAGAATCCTTAACTACAAGTACTTGTCGTGTATATATATGAACATGACGAGTACTTGTAGTTAGGGGTGAAAGGAATGTCCAAAAACCGACTGAACCGAACCGAATCGATCCAATGGTTCGGTTCGGTTTTTTAAAACTATACTAGACAAATCGGTTCAAAATATAAAAAACCGAAAAAATATTGGTTCGGTTCGGTTTTATATAGAAAAAACGATATAAAAATCGAACTGAACCGATATGTTATATAAATGTGAAATTAAAAAACCCTAACATCCCTTCTTTACTTCTCAGCCGCCGTTCTCTTCTCGCATCTGCGTCCCTCATCCTCAACTCCTTCTCGCGTCGCCATTCTTAATCCTTGCCCGTTCTCAACTTGGGGTTCCCGGCGACTACAGTGGGAAAAAACCCAACGAATGGTACGTTCCTGGAGACTGGTACGTTCCCGTCCTTATTTCCTTCACCATTTTCATTCTCTCCATTTCTCCCTCTCTTTGCGAAGATTCGTTTCCACTTTTCGAAATAGATTTCAAGTAATGCTCAGGATTCAACCCTTGCTTTCCGCCATGGAAGTCAGTTGAAAAACCTCAACCTGTATGGTTTTTTTTTTGTTTTTATTTTTATTTTAATGTTTCAGAAGAAATTTGAGGCGGAGAATTGAATTATCGTGTATTTACTGCACTTTTATTTATAGGTTTTAACTCTGTCTGTTTGAGGAGGAGAATTGAATTCTCATGCATTTACTGCACTTTAATTTATATGTTTTAGCTCTGTTTGATTCTGGATTTTTTGAGTATGAATTTGTTGATGAGAGAAAGTTGAGAAAAAGGATGTTACTTATTATTATTATTTTTCTGATTGAATTTTTGTAGATAGAGTTTGTTTCAGCTGGGCGTTTGATATTACTCTTTGTTAGGATCTTCTTTGCTTAATCCCTCTGTATTTGCTTGGTCATTTGTTTAAGATCGGATCATGTTCTCGGTCTTTTATGGCTCTAATTAGATGGAAGAGGAGAATTAGAAACAGTAAATGTTCCAGGATTTTAATTAGTTAGGGACAAATGAATTTTTGGGGATTTTTGTTAGGGATTGTGATGAGATTGGGGATTTGGAGGGGGAGGTCTCATCAGATCTCCAATGGTGGAATTGGAAGCCCAGTACGTTTTCAGGCGGTGGCTCCTAGAAACACAGTGGTAAAGCCAAATGGATTAAGATTAGCAAGCTCAATTAGTGGTTTATTTTCTTTATTTTTTTTGCTAATTTTTTTTTTGTAGTGTACAGAAGAACACGGTGGAGATCTTCAAATATTTAGATACAGAGTAGAATATGATATAATTAGATCGGAGGATGATCTTAGTGAATTCCTGTTGTTTTTTTTTTCTTTCTTTTTTGAATACATATTTAAGCGAAACCAATGGCATTCGTTGGCACCCGAGATGCTAAGGATCGAAGACTTTTAGGACGGAGGGAGAAGCATCTCCAAAATACATGTGCAGAAAATGGAGTATAATACATGCCATTAGGCTCATATGGTAGAAAAGTTGAATAGAGTTGTTGTCATTGATTTTGATTTTGATTTTGATTTTTTTGTGATTTTGTACAACACTTGAAGTAATCGTCTATTGATATTTTTCTTTCGATGATTATACTTTGTAGTTTATTGGACATTGGATCGGACATTGGACTGTATCTAATAAAAACCGAACCAATTGAAAACCGATCCAATTGTTCTATGTTTTATCGGACATTGGATCGGATCCATTTTTTAAAAACCGAAGATATTGGTTCGGTTGTCGGATTGGTACAAAACCGACAAAAACTGAACCGAAATCACCCCTACTTGTAGTTAAGGATTCTATTTTGATGTTAGTTATTTATGTTTATGAAGACTAGTTTGTAGATTTCAAAAATTAAAGATAAATTATATAAACTTAAAGATTGATAACTAGCATAATAGTTCAACCGTCTATACTTTTGATCATAAGTGTGAATTCCTCGTCACTATGGTTATTGAACTAAAAAAAGATATAGAAAGGTAGAACTTTAAAACTAAAAATGTAGATTTCGATAGATAACCATTTAACCTTTTTTTTTTTTTTTTTAAAATGAAGTTTGATTCTAAATATCACATTTGTTTGATGACAATGTTTTTGTTTTACAACATATTTTTGTAGAGCTACTCTAATGCTTGTTTTTTTTTTTTTTTTTTTTTTTTGATTGAAATTTCAACAGTATATGCATGGGCTTTTATATATCGGTATATGTAGAGATTTAAACTTCAACTTTGTCGATGTCATAATTGAAAAAAAAGGTGAGAAGCAAATTTATAAACTTCCATGACTTTTGTGTGGGTTTAAACGTGTTGACAAGTTGGCTCGATCTTTGAAGGCATCATCAACAACTTTGTAGGAATCGACGAAGGCTCTATAGAAATCGACAAAAGCTTTGTAAGGGATTGACAACACTGTCTAACCGTTAGTTTTCGGGTGTCGATCAATGCCAATCGATTGCTCATGAGCTTCTCCTATTGTTGGCTAAGTCTCTTTTAAGCTAGTCGTGATATTTTAGACTTGATTTTCATTGCTCAAAATTCTAATTATAACACCCTACTATCTTCAATTGTTGAAGAGTTATAAATTGGGAAATGATTACAAATTCTATATAGATAGCACTATTACCTTTAAATAATCAACAGCAACTTTTAGAATCAAACCATAATTGTAGAGTTGAATTAAGTTACAATTAATTAACAAAGTCAACCGCCACATCTTTGTTAATAACAAAACATGGTTAATATTTATAAAAATAAGGGTATCAAACAAAATCCAAATTTTTAAATCCGTGTACACTAAATCATAACAAAAAAATAACCTATTGATCAAGAATGATTTTGAAAAATGAAAAAATTATGAATTCAAAATCTATAATTAAATTTTTATAAATTTCCTCGCAACCAAATATCTTTAAGTTCAACACAACCTTTGCGAGTATATATATATAAATTTGAATATATTAGACACAAACCTGAAAGAAGAAAAGTAATTAATTAGCCACAAACTATTTAAAAACTATTAGATTATTTTAAAATTTAAAGCATACACAAATTACTAAAAGATGATTAGAATGCTTTCTGCTTCTAGCCCTTTATGGCCCAACTAAGAAATGGGCTTCACAAAAGAACGTGGGGCACAGTATTGGGCCGCACAAACAGGCCCATCTCACATAATCGAACCAAACTGGTTTTAATCGGTTCACCTGATCCGTCTAAAATCAATTCGGCTGAACCGATCGGTTCATCTTCACTAGCGGCTTGAAGGGTTGCTTTCTGGCTCATGATCGTGAATGGTTCGAGGTTTTTTGATCGATTCTGTGAGTTCTAAAACCGATCAATGGCTTCTCTGATTCTTTCTTTATTTTTCTTGACATTGTGATATTTCGATTTGCTGCTGTAACCACTAATCCAGTTTTCTGGGTTTTCAGGTTTTGATTTTGTACCTTATGTTTGTTTAAGAGCCATTTTGTTGATTTGTTGAGAAGAAGAAACTCAGGTAGGGTTTCTTTTTTTTTTTTTTTAATAAATTGGTGGGGTTTTGGAAATTAGTGTTTGTATTGTTGGGTTCTTCTGTTTTAGAAATTGGTGTTCATGAATATGGTGAACATGGCGAACTAGAGAAAATGGCGAATCAGTTTAGGCGACTGATGTTGAAATTACATTTGCTATTGAGATTCTGGGGTTATGGTTTTTGTCTACATAATTTCTTAAATGGTTAGTGAATTTTGTATAGCCAAGTAATCTAGTTTTTCTTTTTCTTTTTTTAGTTTAACAACTAGAGGATAGAACCCATGACCTTTTTTCTTTGTTTTTTTTCGTGAGTATCTGGGACACGCTGTGTGCATCTTAATTAATGTCATAGGACATACCGCATGATCTTACAACATTAAAATGTCAAGAAAACTCGTAGAAAATTAATTCTTAGGTAGGTGATTATTGTGGATTGAACCCATTACTTTTTAGCTCTCTAAAGCCTTCTTGACCATTAGGTTACTTCATGATGGTTAGAACTCATGATCTCTTGGTTCATAGGTACATATGTACACAGTTGAGCTATTGCTCTTTTTGGCAAAAATAATCGAGATGAATCAGAAACTTGTAGCAGTTGAAATATACAACATGTATATACTCTCTCACATCTATTCGTAATGAAAAACTTTTTTGTAATTCCTTGGCCTCGTGGGGATACTCATCTTCGTCCATTTATACTCCCTTTTCTTATAACAATAATATTATTTCGTTTCTTATTATCAGTTAATATTGCTTATATTGGTACAACATGCTCCCCATAGAAGAAGAAGTGATATTCTTCTAATATTATAAAGCCTGTGCTGTAAATTGTTAAACATGTTTCTTTAGAGCTATGACTGAAAGGCCTTAACTTCATTCTTTTTTTCTTGTTTTAAAGAATCTTTATTTGATTTCTCAGCCAGATTATTGAAGTGCTGACTAAAATGGCTGGTGGAGGAATGATCAGGCAGTTACTAAGGAAGAAGCTTAAGGCCCAATCGACAGTAAGATCTTACTTTGTCTCTCTTCTAGTTCTTCCTTTTACCTAGAAAACCTAGTTTGTCGAATCATGCAGCTGAGCAGCTCTGTGTGTGTGTGAGCAGCTGAGCAGTTGTGTTTTTTGAAACCGGGAAATTGGAGTTTCGCTCCACTATACTCGGGATAACCACGTCTGTCCCTAGGTCAGGCACCGGGAGACATCGAAGGAATGGAGACATGGGAGATGTCTACAAATTAATGTCACACGTGAGTTTCGAACCTGAGACCTTGAGGGGAGCACACCTTCAATTTAATTTTTAAAGTGACCTTCCATCATTTAGTCAACCTTTTCTTTAGAGATTGTTTCAATGCCTTGGGCAGATTTGTGCCATCATTTAAGAATGTGTTAGGTTGGGTTATAATAACCCAAACCTATGTTTGCCTCATGAATTAATAACCGGTAGGTTAGTCTAAACTACTTATCCCAACTATATTATAATAACTCGTATTATAATAAAACTCTCCGTTATAATAGCATGTACTTGGGTAGGGCAAAGCTCCAATTCCGGGATACCAAAAAAAAGTACTTGCACCCCAAAACACATGATCATAACCCTTGTTATGATAACCTGCACGGTGGTCAATGAAGGTATGCTCTCCTCAAGGTCTCAGGTTTGAACCTCAACTGTAACATTAATTTGTAGACACCTTCCGTGTCTCCATTGCTTCGATGTCTCCCAGTGCTTGGCCTAGGGACGGTCGTTGTTACCTCGGGTATAGTAGAGTGAAGCTTTGATTTTCCTATTAAAAAAAAAAGAAAAAAAAAAGGTTTCAGGTTTGAACCTCAACTGTAACATTAATTTGTAGACACCTTCCGTGTCTCCATTCCTTCGATGTCTCCGTGCTTGGCCTAGGGACGGCCGTTGTTACCTCGGGTATAGTAGAGTGAAGCTTTGATTTTCCAATTAAAAAAAAAAAGAAAAAGAAAAAAAACCTTCATCACAAATATAAGTTATTATAATTTCCCTTAGTATGAGAACCTCCATGTTTCGGCCCAAACACACCCTTGGTGATTGAAATTGGGAAAAGTAAAAACTAGAGTTGTTATTTTTTTGTTACCATTATGTCGTCATGTGTACGTAGTATATATAATTATAGATGAATGTTCCATCTTTCTTATCGCATATCTCACACAATGATGACAATGGATCTGCTTGTTTGATGCAGTCCTTTGGAGCACTTGCTTTTCTGGGAAATGGTGCTTCAGAACATTTGAGCTTTGCAACAGAAGCATCCTTTCATGATACCAATCGTGGGTTACAGTGTTCAAGTTACGTTTGGTCTCGCAATGGTAATTTCAGTTCACATGTTTGTGCATCGTAAGTTTTTCCTGGGACTATGTTTTTCTCTTAATGAAAGATATTGCTCAATGTTCATCACCGTCAAGATCTTTATATTTCCTATATTGCCTTCTAAACTTGGTGGTATTCTGTGGAGTTTTCCTTCTTGCTATGATAGAATTGATTTGACATCTTGATTGTGAATCCTTCTTAAAACTGAGGCATGTAATTACTTTAATTAAAAGTGGTGAAAATAAATTATCATCTTTCCATGTAAGCAGGTGGCTTGACTGTTGATGGAAGATTTATAAACGTTTAGTATGCCATTTTTTAATGATAATTTAAGCTTTTATTGAGATAAGAATGAAAGAATATACAAAAGAGAGGGGCGTACTAAAATGAGAGGCCTACAAAATGAGACCTTAAAAAACGGTCTTTAATCAAGTAAGTTAGTGCCTACAGAATAATTACAAAAATGCCTAAAAACAGAGACCCAAAGAGAAACATAGAACTTTATGAGGCTCCACACATTAGAAAACGATCTTTCCTCAACTTTAAAACTTCTATTGTTTCTCTACTCTCAATGACCCCACAAAATGACACACTCATGCTTGCCACAAAAACACTCATTTATCATGGAAAGGAGGGAGTGAACTCTGCCAACATATCTCTACGATGCAACTTCCTGGGTAAAGCAAACTTGAACTGGTTCCACACGTTGGTGGCCATCAAGATCATCAGCGATCGATTTGCAAAATATGCAGCACCTTGGCCTTATCAAAGAGGGAACTTTTGTATCACCCTAACGTGTTAATCCTGTCAGGTGAAATTTTTTTACTTTCTTTGGAACTTTCACCCTTCATAAATATTAAAAAACAGTTAAGATTCAAAAACAGTTACCTTGAAAGGGAAGGAGAAGGGTTTACCCAACAAAAAGGAGCGACACGAGAAACCCTCGAAAAGGTTAGGAAACCAACAACAGTTGTTCTGTGACACGCCGACAAGGACCACATGAAAAAATCGCCCAAAAAGTAGAGAAAGGCACGAAATCGGATGTCTTCCTATTTGTTAGGGGGCGCCTGAAATCTAAAAAGAAGGGAAGAATGATGCCCTGGATGAGCAAGAACATCTGTTACCTATTCTTTATAAGAGATAACTAATAAAGAACAAAGAGGACTATTCCTCAACCATCTATCTTTCCAGAAAAAAGTATTCTTCTTGTACTCCACCACACAAGAGATGAGGCTAGAAACGAAAGGGAATTCCTCAATATTGCCTTTAAAGGGTTTCTAGAAATACTTTGACCCCCACTTTCCATCCATTCAAAAGGTACTCACAACAATGACCTTGTGTCACGGGAAAGAAATCTCCACAACCATTTGGCCAATAAGGCTATGTTACAAGCTCTCAGATTATCCACTCTTAAACCCCATGGTTTTAATTCAGTGGAAACCTCTGTCAGGTATCTTCACACCTGCACTTCTTACTTCACACAAACAATCGAACCAATACACAGAAAACGGAATATTCCAGTAATATTGATAATCCAAATAACACAAGTTCAGTCGAGTTCGATAATCACAACTAACAGGAATGGAAAACAACCAAAACAGAGAATAACAAAAGAACGACAAAAGAAGGATAACTTCCCGGTGAGGCTGAGAGCACCGGTAACCCTCCTCCTGATGGTCTCACTGCTGAGCTTCCAAAATGGTTCCATGCCTCCTTCTCCAAGCAACATTTTCTATTTATACTCCCACTGTCAACCGAAACCCTTTGCCACGTCAGCGTCACTAACCGCCTGCTCCACTACCTGACCCTTCTCCTTGTGCATTTCCCTTTTTACCCCTTCTTGTGTACGTATATATAATAGGGGGCGATGTTTCTTCTTGCACGATCGATTTATCTTTTCTAGCATAAGTCTTATATATTTGGGGTCTAACATTACCCGCCGGGGTAGAATACACCTTGTCCTCAAGGTGGAAATCAGGAAATTGCCGCTGCATGAATTGTATAGTTTCCCAAGTAGCTTCTTCTTTGGACTGTCCCTTCCACTTGACGAGCCATTCCTCCATTCCACAGTCTCTATTCCACCGTAAACCGAGCACTTCTTCAGGGTCTGCAACCCATTCAAACTCATCGGATAAGATTGGCAAATCGTGATGCATTTTTTGTGTTGCGTTTAAGCACTTCTTCAATTGCGATGCGTGGAACACATCGTGGATTGTAGAGTGTTTAGGCAATTTCAGACGGTATGCAACTACCCCAATACGTTCACTGACCCTATAAGGACCAAAGAAACGTGGTGCTAATTTTTCACATCTTCTCTTGGCCAAAGACCTCTGCCTATACGGACGGAGCTTGAGGTATACCATTTCTCCCACTTCATATATAACCTCCCTCCGATTCTTGTCAGCATAGCGTTTCATTCTTTCTTGAGCTAAATGTAGGCGTTCCTTTAGGGCCACTAACGCCAAATCTCTTTCGACCAGTTGGTGTTCCAGTATCATGTGAAGTTTTTGTGTCCCCATACGACAACAATGGGGGAGGAGCTCTGCCATACACCACTTGGAAAGGTGTAGATCTTATCGACACGTGAAAATTGGTATTGTACCAATATTCGGCCCAACTTATCCACTTGGCCCATTGATTAGGATGTTCACTACAGAAACAACGAAGATATACCTCTAAGCAGCTGTTTACCCTTTTTGTTTGTCCATCCGTTTGAGGATGAAATGCCGAGCTACGCTTAAGCAGAGTCCCTTGGCACTTGAATAACTCCGTCCAGAAGTGGCTGATGAAGATTTTGTCTCTATCCGAAACAATAGATTTTGGAAATCCATGTAGCCTTACAACTTCCCGGATAAACACTTCTGCTACCTCTTTCGCCGAATATTGGTGGCACAAGACAATGAAATGAGCGTATTTGCTGAGACGATCAACAACCACAAGTATGGAATTTTTTCCTTGGGATTTTGGCAATCCTTCCACGAAATCCATGGAAATGTCCTCCCATATTTTCTCCGGAACCTCTAAAGGCTGCAACAATCCCGCTGGAGATTTGGCCTCTGTCTTGTTTCGTTGGCACACTTCACATTCAGCAACATATTTCTGGACATCTGCCTTCATACCTTTCCAAAACAGCTCTCCCGTAAGCCTCTTGTAAGTTCTTAAGAACCCTGAATGACCTCCCATCACGGAATCGTGATAAGTGTGCAAAATCCTAGGCAGTAGCGAAGATGTCTTAGACAACACCACTCTCCCCTTGTACAACAGTCTACCCTGTTCTAGCGTGAACTTTGGGTGGCTGTCTGGATCTTTCTCAAGTTCTTCCTTACTTTTTTTCAGTTCGATGTCCTCCCCAGCTTCCACATGAATAATCTCCACATCAAGCAATTTAGGAACTGATAAATGAGCTAGTTCTGCCACTCTTGGCAAGCGCGATAAGGCATCTGCAGCCTTGTTCTCCAATCCAGGCCTATATTCGATATCGAAATCGTATCCCAGGAGTTTGGAAACCCAACGCTGCCAATCCGGTTGGATCTCGGTTTGCTCGGTCAAATAACGTAGCGCCCGTTGGTCAGTTCTGATCAGAAACTTATTTCCCAATAAGTAATGCCTCCACTTTTGGACTGACAATACAATTGCCATAAGCTCTCTCTCGTAAATGGATTTTACTCTTGCTATCGTGGAGAGACGTTGGCTAAAGAAAACAATTGGTCTCTTGTTCTGCGATAACACTGCCCCGAGCCCTGTCCCGGAAGCATCTGTCTCCACCACAAACGGTATCGAGAAATCAGGCAAGGCTAGAACGGGTAGTGTGACCATGGCTTTCTTCAGCCCTTCAAACGCAGACTCTGTTCTTTCATCCCAGTGAAAAGCGTCTTTCTTCAATAAGTCAGTTAGGGGCGCTGCTAATGTCCCGTACCCTTCTACAAATCTTCTGTAGTATCCTGTCAATCCAAGGAAACCTCGTAAAGCTTTCAAATTCTTCGGTGTGGGTCATTGCACCATGACTCTTATTTTACTTGGATCAGCCTCCACTCCTTTGCCAGATACCCAGTGGCCTAAATACTCGCACCTTGGTTGAGCAAACACACACTTCTTCTGGTTAGCAAACAAGCCGTGCTCTTCCAGCGTGCTGAGTACCACCCATAAGTGTTGCTCATGCGTTTCTAAATCAGGACTGTAAATTAAAATATCATCAAAGAAAACTAAAACAAATTTTCTAAGATAGAAGCGAAACACCTGGATCATCAAGCTCTGGAATGTTGCTGGTGCGTTTGTTAATCCAAACGGCATAACCAGGAACTCATATTGTCCCTGATGGGTGTGAAACGCTGTTTTCGCCACATCTCCTTCCTTCATCCGGATTTGGTGATAACCCGATTTCAAATCGAGTTTCAAAAATATCTTGGCGCCATGTAACTCGTCCAGCAGTTCTTCGATCACTGGAATTGGGAACTTACTAGGCACCGTCTTCTTGTTTAACGCCCTATAATCCACACAGAACCTCCATCCTCCATCTTTCTTTCTTACTAACGAAACCGGGCTGGAAAATGGACTGTGACAAAGTCGAATAATTCTAGAGTAAAGCATGTCGTCGATCATCTTCTCGATCTCTGTTTTCTGTGCGTGCGCGTATTTATACGGACGAACTTGCACCACTTTAGACTCATCCTTGAGAATAATCGCATGATCCACAACTCTTTTGGGTGGCAGGCCTGTAGGCATTTCAAACACATGGATATAGTGATTGATTACCTCTTGTGTACTAGGTGGAATGGTGGGCTCTTCCTCCTTCGGGTCACTTTCATTTTCCTCCTCACTTGTGTCATCACTGATTTCATGCACTTCTACTAGGAACCCTTGATCCTCGTCTGACAACGATTTCGTTAGAACTTTAAGGGATACCTCGTCCTTGGTCAGAGCTGCATCACCCTTTAACACGATCGTTCCTTGGTCCGACTCAAACGTCATTTGAAGGTTCTT
The DNA here is from genome assembly GCA_037832685.1 of Sicyos baderoa. Classification (NCBI taxonomy): domain Eukaryota; kingdom Viridiplantae; phylum Streptophyta; class Magnoliopsida; order Cucurbitales; family Cucurbitaceae; genus Sicyos; species Sicyos baderoa. The sequence continues at coordinate 10,318,587 of JBBMEF010000023.1, forward strand.
CCAATCGATTTTCATGAACCCAGTTTTTCGGTGTCATTGCATTCCTAAAATCACATCAACTTCTCCCAAGTCCAATGGTAGGAAATCTTCTACGATTTTTAACCCTTGCAGCTCGACGGGCACTGCTTTACAGATGCCTTTCCCCTTAACTGCCATTCCCGTGCCCATAACAACACCATAGTTCGACGTTCCCGAACATGGCAGTTGCATCTCCTCGATAACCAGTTGGTTAATGAAGTTGTGTGTTGCGCCGCAATCGATAAGCACTGTTACTTCTCGGTCACCAAGCTTCCCTTTCAGTTTCATGGTTCCTGGAGTTGAAAATCTGATCACCGAGCGTATAGCTAACTCAGCGTTTTCAACCAACTCTGCTTCAGCACACTCCTCCTCTTCTTCTTCCCAGTCTGGCCCTTCAATTTCCACCTCAGTGCCTTCAATAACTGTTATGACTCGGAGTTCTCGACTTTCTCTGAGCTTGCATTTATGGCCGACGAAGAACTTCTCGTCACGTTTAAAGCAAAGCCCCTTTTCCCGCTTAAGTTGATACTCTGCATCCGGCAGCCTTTTCTGAACTGCTTCCTTCCTTACGACGCCGCCCCTGTCTGGGATCACTATGGTATTCATGGGAAATCCTTCATTCGGACGTTGGTTTGGGCCTTTCATTGGGCCGTTCTGAGTTCCGTTCTTCTGAAAGTATCCACCCATTTTTTGGGCCTTACTGATGGCATTCCACGACTCCTTGGCTATCTTCCTGTCCTCTATCAGTTGGGCTTGCTCCATTATTTCTTCCAAGCCTATGGGTTTTCTGCTGATCACCTTCCCTCGTAAGAGGGGCGACAAGCCATTTAGGAAGGCACTCTCCATTACCTCCTCTTCCAGATTGGGTAACGGGGCTGACAAGACTTCAAACATGTGTATGTATTCCGCCAGCGTTCCCTCTTGCTTGATAGCCAAGAAACGAGCACAGAGCGTGCCTTCTTGGGTTGGTCGGAATCTGGTGTACAACCTTCTCTTCAACTCTCCCCAAACTGTTATCTCGTACCGGTTACTCGCCCATCTGAACCAGTCGCAAGCATCCTTCTCAAAACTCATCACCGCCACATTCACCTTCCCTCTCCGTAAGGTTGTGTAGCTCGAAGTACCGTTCAGCACGGAAAATCCACGAGTCCAAATCGATTCCAGCAAACACAGGCATCTCTAACTTCTTGAGTTGCCTCTTTTCTCCCAGGCTCTGTTCCCTTACATCTCTCGATCCTTCTCCTTCTTTCCCCACCTCTTTCTGCGTCTCCACACCACCCACCTTACGTTTCTGTTTCTGGCTAGAGCCATCGGAAACACTAGACACAGCCTTGGATCGGTCCAAAGCCATTTCCGCGCACAGACGCGCGATTGCCTTGTTGTTCACGTCCAGTCCCGACGAAATCGTCGCAATGTCCTGGTTCATCAGTTTCCAGCTCTCTCTTAGTTCCTCCAGGGCCTTCTCGCTCCCTTCCAACCTTTCCTCCAGTTTCTTCTGTGCCATACTTCTCGTTTCGGTTCCCAGAGTATCGACGTGCTCTGATACCACTTTGTCAGGTATCTTCACACCTGCACTTCTTACTTCACACAAACAATCGAAACAATACACAGAAAAGGGAATATTCCAGTAATATTGATAATCCAAATAACACAAGTTCAGTCGAGTTCGATAATCACAACTAACAGGAATGGAAAACAACCAAAACAGAGAATAACAAAAGAACGACAAAAGAAGGATAACTTCCCGGTGAGGCTGAGAGCACCGGTAACCCTCCTCCTGATGGTCTCACTGCTGAGCTTCCAAAATGGTTCCATGCCTCCTTCTCCAAGCAACATTTTCTATTTATACTCCCACTGTCAACCGAAACCCTTTGCCACGTCAGCGTCACTAACCGCCTGCTCCACTACCTGACCCTTCTCCTTGTGCATTTCCCTTTTTACCCCTTCTTGTGTACGTATATATAATAGGGGGCGATGTTTCTTCTTGCACGACCGATTTATCTTTTCTAGCATAAGTCTTATATATTTGGGGTCTAACAACCTCATCCCACATTACTTGGTTAGCCTTTTTACCTTCATCAACCCCCTCCCATAGAAAGTCTCTCATAAGCTTCTCCAATCTTTTACACACTGGAATTGACATCTTATAGAGAGAAAGAAAGTAGGTGGGGATGCCAATCAAAGCAAGAGTTAGTCTTCCCCCTCGCTTGTGGTCTTAAAAATATTAGAAATGCCACGACCTTGCTTGAACAGAATCTGCTATATAGGTTCAAGTGGAAATTAATTTTAATTGGAGATGAAATGGCTTGGCAAGGATTTGAACTCAAAACCTTTTATTGTAATACCACCATGTTAAATCACAAATCAACCCAAAAGTTTAAGTTGATGGGTTGGAGTAAATTTAATTATATCAACTAACAAGTCGATTAGAAGACGTAATGTATAAATGTAATGTTCGTACACTTAATCATCATTGAAAAATAATATCACTTTATAGATAGTTTCAAACAAGAATTATTGGATTACTCATGCTTGCCAGAAAGTGTTTTTGGATCAATCTCAACCATCACATCTTGTGGTAGTTACTGTTCATGTTGGTAATATGACCACTGTAAGCTTGGTTGATGCAGGTTGACACCCGATTTTCTACTACGATCAACTTTTAATTTTAGTCGAACTCATAATGTTTATAAAAGAGGACGCTTAGATATATGGAGCTTGAAACTCAGACGTGGTTTCCATTCACAGCCATTTCAGAAGTCTCATTCGATTTTACCTCCTGTTCTTTATAATGGAAGGTGTTCTTCCTTACACAATATTCAACGCAGCTACTCTAAAGCTTCTATCGAACGGAAGTCCAAAAAGATGCTTTTATATCTAGTTACATTGGTTTTTGCCATGGTGGGATGTAGTTATGCGGCTGTTCCTCTTTATAGGAGGTTCTGCCAAGCTACTGGTTATGGAGGCACTGTTCAGCGTCGCGAGGTATTTTTCTTCAGTTTTTTGTTATGATGTCAGATGACTCATTTACTTTCCAATTTAGAAAGAATTTCCTTTATGCAGAGCGTTGAAGAAAAGATTGCTCGTCATACTAAAGATGGAACAGTAACTACAAGGTTTAAACTCTCTTGAACATAGTTTTTTTTTGGCAATGATTAGATTGGCTTTACTTTCTTTTTTGAAACTTATTACACTATGAGAGATTTGGATCTTAAAGTTAACTTAAATTTGATTCGGTGGTGGATGAAACTGACTGTTTTGACTATCAAATGTATTTCAGGGAGTTTTTTTTATTTTGTTAATTTTTTACTTCTCAAAATTCTTTGCAAACAAGAGACAAAACTTTCGTTGAGATAATGTTAAGGGAGAACAATTACAAGAAATAAACAAAACAAAACAAAAGGAGCAAAGGAACAAAAAGCAAGAGAGAACAGAAGATTCAAGGAAAAAAGAGAACATAAAACATAGGAAATCGAAAATGATTAAACAAAAGCTGCCCAGTTGGAGAATATCTGATTGATGGAGAAGTTTTCAAATGCTTTTGAAGAGGATGCCCAACGTGAAGTTTTCAAATGCCATGAATGATACGAATCTTGGAAAATACGCTGGTTTTTTTCCCACCACAGCTCATACAAAAGGCCTTTGACTGCATTAATCAATAACAAACACGCTTTTTTGCAAAAGCAAGGGCCCAACAAGAATTGATGGACGTTTAACTTAGCACAGCTAGAGAAGATCCAAGGGAGAGGAAAAATGGCCAGAGTCATCCCAACAATGAGCTGCAAATTTTCAAGAGAAGAGAACATGATTGTAGTGCTCTCGGGCTGAAAAACACAAATGGCAGATTGAAGGTTGCGAGCATTGATTGGCCAATTTCCCTCGAAGAAAATCTGCAGTGTTAGCCTACGATTAATCAATATCCATAGGAAAACGTTGATCCTACTCTTTGATTTCCAAACCATCTTGTACAAATCTTTATCTATTGGAGCAGAGCCTAGTGATTTAGGATACAACAAGCTTAATAGATCACCAAATGCCAAAATTTCATCTTCTTTTAGTGGTCTTCTAAATTCAAACTGCTAGGATGAAGTGCTAGAATCCCAAAAAGATGAGATAGACCCCATTTTGTTCCTTGCCTCTTAGGAGGCAATCTTAAGAGTGGATCTATTGCTATTGATTTTAGAGAGAAATCATTGGGCTTGAAAAAGCTATTAAGATATGCTGTTGAAGCTATAAAGTTGTAAGATAGGTGTGCCTAGAAGGAGATCAATCTTAAAGATAGTAGGAAGTACCACAATTTGGAGTCAATCTACATGGATGGATTTATTTGAAGAAAGATACTTTGAGATTCAATCTTAAAGTCCATCTCCTAGCTATTAAGATTGGTTGCTGGTTCTGGGTTTAAAGCTTGTGCTGCTTACAGGATTTTCATTGTTATCTGAGACATATTTGCTCTAGCTTGAGTTCCTAGATAGTTTACTTTTTTCCTAGATTTAGGCCCAGTAGACCCGTTAGAGTTATCTTGTACTCTATAAAAGGCATTGCCTCTTTTAATAAAGATACAATGACTATTCAAGTCAAGTCACTCTCGATTACATCATCCATCGGTGGTGCTATTTATTAAGGTCAAGACAATCCGTTAGATTAAGTTTTTTGTAGTCTTTTGTTTTGTTTTACAAAGCTGTCAACAAAACAGGAACTCAGAAAGCTTCTTCTGGCGAAGGGGACTTTTTTTTTATAAGAAACAATTTCTTTGTAGATATGAAATTACGAGGTCATAAGTCGAGTTACAATAGGGATCTCCAGCTATTAAATTATTAATTAATAAACCATAACTATAACCATGGAATAGTGGATATTGTTTGCATCCTGAGATTATAACAATAGTTGAGTTTTCAAAGAAACGATTCTACGGTGTAGCTTTATCATGGAAGGTGTGACAATTCCTCTCAAGCCATATGTTCCAACAATCTATCTTGTTTTTGTCTTTGTTAATGATTAAGAGTTGATACTTGGTAGTTGTTTTAAGTTTCTTTGGCTTTTTTTTTTCTTCCTGACTGGGGGTTTTGAGTTTTGTATTTTAGTTCATGCTTAAGATATTTCGTGCTTTGTTTTATGGTAAAGGTCGTTCAATAGAATTTAAATATGGTTAATTAATATAATTTTAAAACCTCTATTGCCTGATAAATTTTCATTTGCTGTTAGGGATATTGTTGTGCAGTTTAATGCTGACGTAGCTGATGGAATGCCTTGGAAGTTTATCCCAACGCAGAGAGAGGTGTTTCTAATAAATTTTCATTTGTTACTATTCTGCACACGAACGTCTTAATTTTGACACATCTGCACAAATACGCAGGCCTGAAACTGAAAAGGTTATGGGTTCAATTTATGGTGGTCGCTTATCTAGAAATTAATTTTCTACAGATTTCTTTGACAAACAAATGTTGTTGGGTCAAGCGGTTTGTCCCATAAGAATAGTTGAGATGTGCATTAGCTGACCTAGACACTCATAGATATAAAAAAAAGAAATATGCACGCCGCGAGAAAATATAATTTCTAATAGGGTTGAACTAACTTCATCCGTTGTGTTAGGTGAGGGTAAAACCTGGAGAAAGTGCACTTGCATTCTATACAGCTGAAAATCGAAGTTCAACTCCAATTACCGGTGTGTCAACGTACAATGTTACTCCTATGAAGGTAACAACTAGTTTCCCAACATTGTATTGCAGAGAAACCATAGTTTAAATAAATTTAAATTACTGTATGCTATGAAATCTGTAATTTTGTATTTAGTGGTGCAACGTTGCAGGATAATTTTTTAAAGATTATTTTCTCTATTTCTGGAAAGCTACTGCTTAAAGTGAGAAGTTTTTTTAGAAAAATAATTTACAAACTTTGATCTTCAATGAAAATAAAATTTTAGGATAACTTTTCCAATTTGTTTCTCGAGTCACTTGTCTTCTCATTGTGGTGTTCAATCATTCATCTGTGTGTCCAGATTCAACTCACGGTTAATAATCTATATGCTTGGTGTTTAAAGAAATTGTTATCTAAAACTTTTATAGATTAATCTTTTAAAAGTGTTTCTTTTTGTCTTAATATTAGAAAAGACTATTTTTAGTGCATATATATATATATTTGGAATAATAAACCATTGTATTGATTACACAAGAAATGGCTTATATTTTTTCAGCATTTAGTTTTGAGTCCATAAGAAATGGTCATAAAATTTGCTTGCTGAACTTTCATAGAGATGACATTTTGCTCAAGTCATAAAGAATGAGAGTTTTTTTTTTTCAGGCTGCAATCTACTTCAATAAAATACAATGCTTCTGCTTCGAGGAGCAGCGACTCCTACCCGGCGAGCAGATCGACATGCCTGTAAGTGCATATCTCTTTTTCGAGTCGAGTTGTTAGGCAAATCATCTGATGCATGACCTGATTCTGCAGGTGTTCTTTTACATTGATCCTGAGTTTGAAACTGATCCAAAAATGGACGGTATCAACAATTTGATTCTATCCTACACTTTTTTTAAAGTCTCAGAAGAATAGGTGAAGAAGAACAGGGTCCTTTGTTGATTTTTAGAGATGACAGAGTTGAGAGATCCAAATTTTTTGCACTTTGATTGATAATTGTCTGGAGAAAATAATTGACAGAAAGCTACTTGTTTTCTTTCTGTAACTATTTGAGATTTAGATTTTATTATATGCCATGAGATTATGGAAATCATTGAAATTTGTGTTATAAGTCACTGGACTCATCTGGATATCCAGTATCTAGGCATCAATGTATTACCTACTTTATTTATTATTATTATTTTGGTATAAACCTCATGTTTTATAAAGGTTAAATTACAAGTTTTTTAATTCAACAAGGATTTAAACTTGTAAGCGTTTTGTCATTGAAATCGTGCTCTTGTTTAGTCTAATAAACTTTGAGTTTTGCACTATTTAGTTCAGGAATATTTAAAAGAAGTTAGGTTTATGAAAAAATTTAAATTCTAAAAATAATTTATTTATTAGATGTTAATTTAAATTTTAAGTCTAATGGGATTCTAAAATTTCATTGTCTCTAATAGATTCTGAAGTTTAAAACTTAAAATAAAGACTGAATAAATTTTATAGACTACTTATTTCAATTACAGCACTTGGTTTGGTTGATAAAGAAGAAATCCAAAAACTAAACAGATCCTAAGTCTGGTTTTATTTTTGGTTTTTTTTTTTTTTTTTTGAAAATTTAACTTGATTTCTCTCAATTTTTTATCTTAGTCTGGTTTTGTTTTAAGGGATAACACAATTATGTAAGTTTATTTTCAAAAATAAAATATCAAAACTTAAATAGTTATCAAATCTGTTTAGACCATAACTTGTGAAAACTATTTTTTTTGATGTTTTGTTTTTAAAAAATTGACTAAGATTTTTATTTTATTTTATTTTATTGAAAACAAGAACTCAAATGTTTTCTTCAAAAATGACTAGAGAAAACAAGCATATTTTCACAAAGATTATAAAGAAAATAAAACATAGGGATTTTAAATGAAACTGTCTAAAAAGTTAAATGATATTTTCAAGTTCGAACACTGTTTGTGATATTAATTTGTTTCTACCTTTAATTGTGTCTCCACTTCTTCGATGTATCTCGATGCCACAGTCTAGAGCAGGTTAGGGATGTCCCGAAGCTCCAAATTTCCGAGTCATTAAAAAAAAGTAAATGATATTATACTCATAGTTTTCCATAACTTGACTACTTTTCATGAGTACATGTAAATGTCAGTTTATCATATTTTATAGAATTGAGATTGACATAAGAATCACATTTGCAATGGTTCTTATATCATAGAACTGGATCCCATGATTCTAATAAATTGATTATGCCTAAGATCACAAAGACAAGGGAAGAAAACAGCTAGAACAGGTTATAAAGAATCATCAGTATTTCTTGGAGCAGACAATCTCTGCAAATTCTTCAAAACTGTACAAATATTCAATCTCAGCCAAACATGAGAAATATTTGAACTTCTCCCCCTAACCTACATGGTTACAATTCCGGGCGAGGCTTATAATTCAAATATGTTGTACGTGCAGCCTCACTTTTCAGTTTAACATCTTCATACATTTTGAGCGAGGCTTCGGAAAACTTCGTTAGCTGGTCGAGAACCTTCTTTAAACTCGAATGTATGCAACTCAAGTTTGAAGATACAATGCCGGCGTTCTCGTCCCCTTTGGCTGGTTCTTCCCCAGTGTTTGATGCTTCAACAAGCTTTTGTTTCCTCTGTTGTTCAGCCTGTTGGGATATTGAAGAGTGCAGCAATTCTCCCAAGATGGCTCTGATGGCATTGCTAAGTTCATTAGATGGAAGGTCTTTGATTCCGGTATACCAATCGCGACATAGGACGAAGATAGGCGGGGCAATGACTCGACGAGGAGAGAAAGGTCTTCTGCTCTTCGAGCGTTCCCGTGAAATACAGTGTTGTAGCCAGCCATTCAAAGCGCCAACATATGATGCAAGGCTGTTGATCCAGTTTGCAAAGCTTAAGCCGAAACATTCGATCTCTTGTTGAAGTTGGACTGTTATCTGCCTCTGTGCGTCTGCTCGAGGCGTACCCATGGCAGCATTCTTTGAATGATATGCCAATGATATTGTTATGTACTGTGCGTGATGGCATTCGAGCATTGCCTTCCACATCCTTATCAACCTGCACCGAAACAAAAATTATTGACAAATCAGCAAAAAGAACCAGCACAACAAACAGCAAAATGGGTGGTATCGTGCTATCGTTTCGATTGCGAAGGAGAAAAGAAGATCCTTCTTACCCCTGAATGAGTTCATTGAGTTGTGGCAGCATCTCGTCATCCCTCATTTTCTCAATGCGTTTTGATATCGAATCAACAGAATAGATTGCAACTCGTATCCGGGAGTGCAGATCTTTGACTACTGCCCTCGTCTTGTCGATGACATGTGTACTATAATCCTTTGCGAATAGGTATCTGAGTTGATCACACTTACGATCATACTCCTTCCGAATGGATTCGCTTGCCTAAAAGTACCAGTGAAACAAACAGACAATATTATAGGATCAGGGTCAAGCGGTATGTCTCATAAAAATAGTCAAGGTGCACATAAGCTGACAGAACACTCACGGATCTCAAAAACAAAAGAAAAACAGACAAACAACTGAATAAGCCTTATTCAATGAGGTTATTATTATGTAATTCGATCACATCTCCTAAATCATAATTCTATATTTCAGTGACTGAAAATGAGCACAAAATAGAACGCAGCATGTCTGAGTATCTGATATTTGTTCTTCACAAGACAAAGCAAACTTAACGACATACCTTGACTTCATCGTAGAGCTTTCTCTCCCACGCATAAAGCCGATCCAATGTAGAGGAATGACTTCCAGAGATCATACAAAACTCTTCGACAAATTCGCTTCCATTGTCATCAACGTCGTCTTTTGCAGTAAGATGACTTCTTGATGAAGATGATCGCGACGATGTTGTCCGTTTCCATGTAATCACTTTCGTCTTATGAGGTTCTGCATCTACATTCACTTTCTTTAGAACAAACTACAGAAGAATTAACAAGGAATGGATATCTGAGCATTCAATTCAAAGGTTCTATCTCTTTCATCCAAGACATTTACCATGAGAATGGAGTGCAGGCTTAGCAGGAAAACAAACGAGTCGTAAACGACGTAAAGGGTTCAGAAACACAAGACCAGATATGTTTCCTGCAAAAGATGAGATGCAACAATGAAAATTGATGAACAATACAGCCAACAGCAATCAAATACACATATACTTAAGCTATATATAGCTTGAACACGGTATCTCGGACATATACCATTGGCTTCGAGGTATCCGACTCTGATTTTATTGGCCTCAAGCATCCTTGAAATCTCCCTCCCGGATTCTGAAGCTCTATGAAACCGATGCTCAATCTCCTTAATGCTGGAAAGGAAATCTTTAGCCCTATGAGTAATGAACTCAGAAGGATCTTCTTGTTCAGTACACAAACTCTTCTCCAACTTCACAGCCCCACTCGAACCAGATTGTTCGAGCATAACTTGGCTCGACATACTCGCAGAATTAACCTCTTTATCTCCCCTTCTCGCGATGTCTGCATTTCTTTCTTCAACAGAGCCACCATTTTCACAAGCATTTAGCTCAGCTTCTGGCATTGAAGTAGTTCCTTCCTGAAACTCATCATTGGCATTAGCCATTTCTCCCTTGAATTGCTTCCACATTATCTCACCCTCACAGTTCAAATCCATCCCACCAGTCCCCATAAACCTGAAGCTATCAATTTCATCATTGGTATCAAAGTAATCCCAAGATCCCGACTCGTGAGGCGGCGGGGGCGGCGGAGGCAATGGCGAAGCAACCGAATCTTCATAGGCATAACAATGGCTACCCGGCCGAACCTTGACAGTAAGAGGGGAACTACTTGCAGCGACCATGTAACTAATGGTGGCTACCGGTGGCGAAATCGGGCTTTCTTGCAATGGAGACTCCAAAACATCCGCGGCCTGCGACGGGCACGGGGACGGGAACGAGGAATGCGACGGCGTCTTGTCGACCACAGTGGTCGACGTTGACAGAGACGACTCGATCAGAACCTCGGCCTCGGCATATCGCCGGAGAGAAACGCCAACGTTTTTAAGAGCCTGAATGTAACAGACATGGGCGGCGGCTAGGGCATACCTGGAATCAATGGCCTGTTTGATGAACCTTTTTCGTTCCTTACAAAGACTTAGGGCTTCGTTGTTCTCGATTTTGGAGTTCGAACCACCCATTTTTTCACAAAAATCTCAATAACCCATTTCATAAAATCGAGCTAAGGAGCCATAAAATTTCGATTTCAAAAACACCCACTTCAGAATCAATGATTTCCCACCTCGATTTACAAAAAAGAACAAAACCCTCGAGAAAACAGAGCAAACCCTTTTTTTCAACAAAAAACGCAAAAACAGCCACAAAATCAGGAACCCACAAGAGGAAAACGTGATAGCAAAGAAAGGAACAAGACCCAGAAAAAGATATTGAAGCTCCCTTCACATTACATTCAAAGTACGAAAAAACAGACCATCGGCTTGTTTTCAGAAACAGAGTATGAAAAAACTGAGAAAACTCAAAAAATCAAACACATCAATGAAAAACTTGAAGAAAACAAAATCAAAGAAATCAAAACGAGCCTGAAATGATGACCAGTCTTCAATTAGCCTCACTCTGAAACGAAGATTTTTGCAGAGATATGAAGAAAGAAGTAAAATGGAGATTACAAAAAATAAAAATAAAGCAAGAAACAAAAAGATGGTACACACACTAGTGGGAATCTGCAGCAATCACCATAGTAATAAGCATCCTTGAAAACTGTGTAGATTTTTTTCACAAAACAAAATCAAAAGAAATTAAAAAAAAAAAAAAAACATACTTCACTGTTTGAAATTTGAATTAAACAATTATAATGGCCATTCCTTTTCATGGGTACAACAAAAGGCAAATAAAAAAAACAGGATTTTGGAAATTAAAAACAAAGGCAAAGCAAAAACCTTTCACATTACTCGGAAGCAATTAGTGTCAGAAAAGGAGGGTTGGGCTGCATTTATGGAAAAGGTAACAAGATGACGGAATTACCCTTGGCTTTTACAAGAGAAAGTGCAACGGCTCCTTAAAAGTCCGGTTTTTAGGGAAATGGCGTTTTGCCAGCTAACTTCGCCATTTTTGAACAGTAATGAAGCTCTGTACTGCTCTGGCCTCTGCTACTGTTAGTGGAATGAAGCTTTTTTTCTTCAACATTTTCAATAATCTTTTCTGTTTTTTTTTTTTTAATTATTGTATGAAATGTTTTTTTTCTTTTTAAAGATATTTGTATTCATTTGTGTATTTGAGATTACAGCTGGGATTTACTATAAGTTGAGATTATAGAGGTACAGGATGACAACCTAGTGACATGGAAAGGAATGTTTACTTTTTCCATTATTATAAAGATTAATGTCCTACTTTTTGTGCATTGGAAAAACTTTATTTTTCATACAATAAATTAGATTTCACGTTAAATTAGTGCAAACATAACTTGAGAATTTGCATATATATTTCGCAAAAAAAATTGAATAAATAACCATTTTTAAAAAATATTTGTAAATATAGCAAAATCAAATTGATAGAATTTATCAATAGTGTCTGATAGACTCCATTAATAGACTATAGTGTCTGATGGACTCCATTAATAGACTTTATCAATAGTGTCTGATAAACTCCATCAATAGTGTTTGATAGAATAAAAAAAAAAAATTGATATATTTGCAATATTTTTAAAAAGTTACTATAATTTTAATGTAGAGTAAAAAATTTGAGTGCAAATTCCCTAACTTAAGTTGAAATATATTCAATCCGTTTAAATTTTTAAAATTTGTATTTAAAAAATTTAGAAATAAAATAAAATATAAATAAAATGAATTAATTGGTCGGTTCCATATCATTTTTAACCAAATTAATAAATTGTTTCGGTGTGAATTTTCATCAAAAATCGACACTCACTGACCGATGAACACCTCTAATATTATCGTGTAAAAATTAACTATTATGAGGTTATGGTTTGAATTATCTGCCTTACTTGTTGGGTAGACAAGATCGGGGCAGGAACGTATTCTTCATCTCTGTTTCCATGATCTCCCCCTGCTCATGAAGGTTAGTTTTGCTTCCTTCTGTTTTGTTTATTGTTGAGAAGCAAATCATGGGAAAGGGCCAAGCTAAAGCAGGGCTGAATGCCACAGAAATGCTCGACCAAAGAAGGAAACCAAGGCAATCATAATTAATCCAGCTAAAGTAAGAGTGCAAATAAAAAAGTGATATTGGTTCGCTTTTCTTCGGTTTTAAGTCAAACAAACAACCAAACTCATCCAATCAATTTGATAAAAAGAAGAATCGATTTAGCAATGTCCAACAAAACACAAAATCATTGGTTCGATTTTCTTTGATTTTTAGGTCAAACCAACAACCAATCCGATCTAATTCATGATTTGACAAAAAGAGGAATCGAACCCATAAAATCATTACTCGATTTTCTTCGATTTGGTTCCCTACCATCTAATTATTTTTTACTATTCTACTTCCTATTTTACTTCAAATTCATATTTTAATGTTGTCTTTTAAAAAGAATCTCATAATTTATAATTAAATTAAACCAAAATAATTTGTCAATCATCAATAAAAAGTTTAACTAACATATAAAAAAAAAAAATAGTAAGTAAATCAATATTGGTTCGATTAGATTTTATTGGTTTGACAAATAAAAAATCAATCCGATCCAATAACTTTCGGTTCTTTCTAAATAAAAAACTAATATGTCCAATATTATGTAAAAAAATCTGAACCGGTCCAATAATTCAGTTTGGTTCGGTTCGATTCGATTTTGTCGATTTTCGGTTTTCATTATCATCCATAATTTAGATGTTAAGGAAACTAGTAAAAAAATTAATTTCATCGTAGGTAGTTACCATGAAGTGAAACAATTACCTTTAAGTTTTTCAAAATTCTCTTAATCACTAAGTCACTTCATAATAGTTAAAAATATGTGTTCAATTTATAATAATCACTAATTTTTTTTATAAATTTTTTTTATAACCAAATATATATATATATGAGAGCACCACAAAGAAATATTGTGTAACGAATGAGTTGGTGGTGTTATTGGTTATCTAGTTTGATGTTAATCCATTTTCATTCCACAATTATTAGTTCGATCTTTGAAATCGGTATTTATAATCTTCTTTTCTTCCGCCCAGATTTTTTCTCTCTCTTTTTTCTCTTTCCCTCTTCATTTTACTTTACCAATTCCCTTTCTCTCTCTACCCGAGACCACACCTCCAACAAAACCCTCTTCTTCCTCTTCTCATTTTCCACCATTTTTAACCTCTCAAGCTTTTGGGTTTCATATTTGGGTCCGATTTTTTGCATTTTCGTCCTCTTTGAAGCCTTGGAGTACCCATTTTCACCATTTTTGGCATCTCCAAGAACTCCATTCAACTCCATTTTCCACCATTTTCTCCAAA
>JBBMEF010000023.1:10332764-10342812 GCA_037832685.1 Sicyos baderoa
CGATCGTTCCATAACAGTGGAGTAGGGACGTTCCCGAACCACTTACATACGGTGTTCATCTCTTCTCCTCCTTTTATATTTTGATTTGATATTTGTGCATTCCTTCTTAGATTAGATGTTTATCTAGAATTTGCACAACAAAACTTAAGCATGGTTGTTAGAGTATATTGGAGCATATGTGATCTTAGGTTAGAATAGTAGTATATATATATCTGATTAGAGTTGTATTGTGTGAGTTATATGTAGCCTCTATCTTCATCTTTTCTATTTTATCTATAATACATTATCTCAACCTTATTCAATAGCTATCACATTTTTGCTGTGCAAATCATCACAATGGTTGATGCATAAAGATTGATCATCAAACAAATCTCCAAAAACCAAGGTTTTTATTCCAAACCTAAGCAATATAATTCATCAACACACACAGATTTTTCTTAATCCTGATAGTTCTAAAGTAAAAATAGATATGAATGTTGAAGATACAAAAATAAAGAAGCGTGTCACAACCTTTTAATAAGATCATATGATTATACTTCTCTGGTCAGTTAGATGTACCCTTATTATTTAATATTTATACAAATAATTATTTTATAATTTTTTTCTCCCATTTTCCACTCAGTTTTACACTATTAACGTTGGAGTTTGAATTAACATTTTGAGCTTCTTATTTGTAGGGGCATTAAAAATTGAAAATTTTTATAGTACATAATATTTGAAGATAGAAACTTTTGAATTCGTAATTTATTTGTAGACTATATCGATTCCGCTATCGTTTTTTTGTTAAAATTGAAGTGTCAAGAGGGTCAAATAGGTTGGAAATAAAAGAGTCGGAAGCCTCTAACATTCGACCATTAGTTTATCTCATTATCAAATTAAATTAGTTAAGATTCCGTTTAATAATTAATTTCGTTTTTTATTTTTAGTTTTTGAAATTTAAGATTACAATTTATCATATACTTTTTCTTAATTAGATATATACACCTTATCTATATTTATAGAAGTTAAATTAAAATTTTCATTTGATAACTAATTTCATTTTCTCTTTTCGGTTTTTGAAATTTAAGCTTACAATAATTATCTTATCATATACTTTTTCTTACTTAAATATATACACCTTATTTATACTTATAGAAGCTAAATTAAAATTTTCGTTTGATAACTAATTTTGTTTTCTGTTTTTGGTTTTTGAAATTTAAACTTATAATAATTACTTTTTCTTACTTAGATATCTACACCTCACCTATATTTATAGAAATTAAATTAAAATTTTCGTTTAATAATTAATTTCGTTTTTTGTTTTTGGTTTTTGAAATTTAAGCTTACAATAATTACTTTACCCTTTATTTTTTCTTACTTTGATATCTACGCCTCACCTATATTTATAGAAATTAAATTAAAATTTGAAAACAAAAAAAGTAGCTTCCAAAACCTTGTTTTTTTTAAAAGTTGATTAGCATTCACATATTTTCTTAAAATAACATGAATATATTATAGAAATAATTGAATACAATATTGTAAGAAATGTGGGTAAGAATAAACATAAATTTTAGAAAGTAAAAATAAAAAATAAAATAGTTAAATATTTTTGATTGAATGCCACGAGACATTTTTCGAGATCGATGAGTCTTGAAAAAAAAAGCAATGTAATAACCCAACCCATCGTTAGCCCTCTGGTCTCACGGATTTATTTCTCCCTCAATGGAAAAAACGCGTCTTGTTAGAGAAAGGTGTCCACACCCTTTATAAGGAGTGATTCATTCTCCTTTCTAACCGATGTGAGATTTTTCTATGGGTTTTCACCCCTCTTTAGAAGTACTCCAGCGTCCCGATGGACCTGGCACACCGGCCCGATGCTGGTTCTGATACCATCTGTAATATCCCAACCCATCGCTAGCCAAGATATTATCCGTTTTGGCCCACTGGTTACTTAGTAAAGACCTAGATTTAGACCCTATTTCGGATCCGATCTTTACCAGCAATTATCAATTTTTTTATTTTTAATTTTTTAAAACATAAAATTAAAATTAATTATCAAATATATATATGAAAATTAAAAAAAAAAAAAAAAAAAGCTACTCGACCATAAGTGAAAAGGTAAAATATGGTGTAACCGTAAACACAGATTAAAAGCCTATTTTGTTTTCTGTTTTGAAAATAAAAATTTGAATTATAAAAAAAAGAAAGAAAAGAAAGTGAGAAAATGATATAAAAATGGGAATGATTTGAGTGAAGTGGCAAGTCCCCAGAAAAGGAGACATTAATGAGGGAAAAGGATATGGTTTCAGAAAAAGAAGTTTGGTGACGCAATAAAGCGTAAAGGTGTCCAACATGCAGCCCTCCAACGCCGCAATCGCTCTGTTTTTCAACTCTCCTCTGTTTCATAAACCCACCGCCATTAATTCCCACATTCATTGCATTATATATACGCCTCCCCACAATGGACCCAATTCATCGAATCTAAAACCCCATTAAAACCCCCCATTTTCAGAAATCCAAATGATGGTCGAATTCCATGGCGAAATCCACGATGAAGAGAGCGGGGAGCAGGAGCAGGAGGAAGAGGAAATCGGCTACGATGATCTTAAGAAACGAATGTGGAAAGACAGACAGAGGCTGAAGAAGATGAAGGAGAATCGCCACGATGAAGAGCCCGAATCGGCTGCCCGAGAAGAAGCTTCTCGCCGCAAGAAGATGGCCCGAGCTCAGGATTCTATCCTCAAGTACATGGATAAGATCATGGATGCTTGCAAGGCACAAGGCTTTGTTTACGGGATCGTGCCAGAGAACGGGAAGCCCGTCACCGGATCCTCTGAGAGCCTGCGCGAGTGGTGGCGTCACGACGTCCGCTTTGAGCACGATGCTCCCATAGCCATTGCCAAATTCCTCCCCAAAGTAATCCAACAAACCGGGCTCGATCACGATTCGTTGTTGCACCTTCTTCAGGAATTACAGGACACCACGTTAGGCTCCATTCTGTCGGCTCTGATGCAGCACTGTATTCCGCCGCAGAGGAAGTTCCCGCTGGAGAAGGGTCTGGCACCGCCGTGGTGGCCGACGGGGAACGAGCTTTGGTGGGGCGAACAAGGCTCCGCGGGCGGCCACGGGGTTCCTCCGTATAAAAAGCCCCACGACCTGAAAAAGGCGTGGAAAATCAGTGTCCTGGCGGCGGTGATCAAACACATGTCCCCTGATTTGGACAACATGAGGAAATTGGTCCGACAATCGAAGAATTTGCAGGCGAAAATGACAGCGAAGGAGACGCTTACTTGGGCTAAAGTTATGAATCAAGAGGAAGCTCTCTTGATATTAACCAAAAAAAGCCTCAAAATCACAGACGACGATGACGAGGAAGACGAACATGAAAACAGAAGGGGAGAACAGGAGGGTGGTGGGATGATCATGAAACGGAAATGCGTATTCGAACGAGAAGAAGAAGCCGGAGAGGAATCGGCGCTGTTCGCCTGCCTGAAACAATTGTGCCCTCCAGAGGGGGAGGCGCCGGTGTGGTTCGCAGAGAAGAGCGCGAGATTAGAGGAGGAGGAGGAGGAGCCGATCGACAGGCATTTGAAGAGCGTGGTGGAGTGGATGAACTGGGAGCTGCTACAGGTGGAACCGAGAAGCAGCGAGGGGAGGACGGAGGACGGGGGAGATGGGTCGGGGAGCAGCACGGTGGGAGATTACGGGAGCGGGTATTGGAAGGGCGGGGTGGGAGAGGCGGCGGCGGACGAGGCGTTTGAGATGCATAGGGAGAGTATGGATTTGAATGCCAGTCCCACCCATGTTTTGGGTGCTGCTGCCCAACAAGATGCAACTTCCATTTGGGATTTGAGATATGAATGGACTGAAGATTAAAAAACAACCACACCCACAACTATGCTCTCTTCACATTTGATCTATGCTTTTCTACTTCAATAATTAGGAACAAATAACAAGTTTCTAGTTTTTTTTTTTTTTTTGGAGAATGTGAGAGTTAGTGGATCGAAACCTCTGACCTCGAGTCGACCGGTTTGATGTATTTAGGAATGAGGTTGATTTCTTCTTCATTTATGACTATTACTATGTTATACCAATTGGATTTTGTTGGCAATATTATGTACACTTTTGATTGCCTCTTACTCATATTGCAGATTATTCTTTTTCTCATAGGATTAATTAAGTTATCCACAATATTATGTACTTTGAGAATATTAATATGTGCAAAATTGCACTATACACCCATAAGAGGACTTTGGCTTTGGCTTTTTTATTTTGACTAATGGCTTAGAAAAAAATTGTGCACGTGTGAATCACCAAACTCATGTGTTAACCAAAAAGGTTGTATGATAAATTTAATTTTAAATGAGGGGTTTCAAATTCTGAGGACAGATTTGAGGGGAGTTAATTGCTTGATTGCGATTGTGAACAAAAGTTCGTGAATATAATTGAATTTGAATAATGAAAAGGGATGAGTTGAACTTAAAAGAACTCATCAATATAATGTTTGCTTTTGGCCCTTCATTATCTTTGCATAGTTTTTTAAATTAATGTCTACTTTATATTTTTATACTAAAAATTAGAGAAGTGAGATAAATAATTGGCCCATCATCCTATAATCAAGGGATAAACAACCTATCATTTGTTTTTGTCTTTTTGTAAACAAAATCAATATATTGTTTCCATTAATTTTCATGAATCAAGGAATAACCAACTACTATCTTTCACACTAGTTAGATCTCATCACATTTGATCTTTCATATTAGTTAGATCTCATCACATTTGATCTTAGCCATTATACTTTTCAATTTTATTTTGCTACAACACACCCATAAATCTAAATAATAGTTATTTAAGTCTCCACACTACTACATTTCTACACTTCAAATAGAAATAAATGCATTCTAGAATAGAGATGTTGCTAGAAATTATAGATATTTGCTTATGTTCTGCATGATTGGTAAAATGTATGATCACGTCAAAACTATGATAAAACGGCTAAATAAAACAAAATACACGCATTTAATTAACTACCAACGCATTGCAAAATTCGAGTCTCGCTAATGCGTCATTAATTTTGCAAGAACAGAAACCTTTAGTGACGCATCAAGAAGAGGAATGCGCAGTTAGTCGTAACAAGGAAAGAACAAATAAGGAAGTGCGCGTCAAGGCAAATCGTAGAATTGAAGGAATATCGTTGGAATTTCCTATAAATCGAATAAATTATCTGAAAGATCCTCTCGAAGATTATACTTACTCTACAAGAAACCATAGACACCTATAAATATGTGAAGGATCGATGACAAAAGTGTGTCGATTCTGCTAGGGTTCGCATTAGATAGATTGCGAGGTTGTCATCTATTCTATGTAACTTGTCTAGTGGTTAGACTGTTGTTATAATGTAGTAAATAATTCAAGTCTACTTATTACTAAGTAGAACTTAGAACCAGTTACACGCAAGTATACGTGATCTACAACAAGTAATAAGTAAATTATCGATCTCCACAATTACTGAAATTTATTCGATGTGATGTCTAGAATTGAAAGTAAAACACGAATATGGATTGAGTTGAGTTGATTTGGAACATGAAAGTAAAAACAGTAAAATGTAGACAGTTGAGAGAAATAAGGCTAAGTTAAGATACTCATGAGTAGCAACAGCAATGCAACAACAAGGAACATGCGGTTAGGAACATCTACTATACTACGCTCACTAACCAATGCTTCCGCATTTAGTTTGCATCAAGCCCGAATTCCGCCGCAACTTGAAGTAATTGAGAGCGGGCGCTAAGTATATAATAATTACGTGTTTATTCCTAAACTCCGATTCAAAGTATTATAGGTATAATACTAACCTATTAAACATGCAGATTAGACTTAGGTCACTATCTCTTCCGATTTACAACCTATTAGTTCGTGTGGATGACCGATCAACACTTACTATTAAGATTAAGAACCTAAACTTCATGCTCAAGATTATTCATTCCTAACACACACTAGTAGAATTCGTTAAAACAATGACGGCCTAGAATTTTTTTTTAAAAAAAATACGGAGGATTTTATGACCGACTTGAAGAACGGCAACCGATCATAATAGACCACCGATCGTGGAACCACATCCATGATGGGCTGTCAGTCATAAATGATAGGCCTCTATTATGACCGGTAGCCGGTCATAATAGACCAACCGTCGTGGAACTACATCCATGACCGGCCGCCGGTCATAAATGATGTTGGTCACCGTTGTAGGTACATAAGTTTCATTTTCCCTCCAAATTTCATTCACGATTTTCCCGAGCCCTAACCCTCAAATCACCATTCTCCGACTCCGACCACCGTACTCTGTACTCACACGCCTCCTCTGACCATCGTACTCTAACTCCGACCACCATTCTCTGACTCCGACCACCGTGCTCGACTCCTCCATTTGCGCCTTGTAACGATCCGGGATTTCGGATCGTCAGTTAAGGTTAGTTGGCCGTTAATTCTTCTTGGAGATTCTTGGAATCTTGGTTTATTTTAGTTGATTCTTGGTTTTCGTGATTTTAAAGACTTCGCTTCTTGATTTGCAGATTGTTGGTTTACCTTTTGGGCTTTAGGTGAGGTTGTAAATTAAATAGAAAATTAAGGGTTATTTGTGACTCCGTTGAGTTTCGAACCTAGCTTGGGAGAAGGGTTTAAAGAAGGATTTATTAGTTTTTAAAAAGTGTCGTCGCTGGGGATCGAACCTTGAACCTTAAGGAGTTGTGTATTTTAATTAAAAAGAAAAAAAGAAAAGAGGATTTTAACCTAGGGACTTGTGTTGGCTCTCATTTTCACGCCTCTCAATAAGTTCTCCAGCCGTCTCTCTCGCTCGAACGATCGCACACCAAGGTGAGGGGCTTCTTTCGACTCTTGTGTTCTTTTCTTCGTTCTTCATGGATTCGAGGGTTAATCGAGGTTCTTGTTTGTTCTTTGGTTGGGTTGTGTTCCGCGCATCAAGCTGCTGTTGGGGGGAAGGATTCTCTTGCTGTTGGTTCCGTCGCCTTGTCGAGTTCCATCGCATTGCAAATCGTCTCCTTCGTTGAGGTGAGTTTTCCCTTTCGTCTTCTTCTTGGATCGTCTCGGGTTCTCCAAGCCGCGAGGGTTGTTGTTGGTCTTTTTGGGGTTTTAGTGCTGATTTCTTCCAGGTCTGTCTTCGAGGTTTTGTTGCTCTGTTCTTCGACGTTCCGCCGATCGCTCACGCCTTGGACGCACCAAGGAACCTGCTGCTTCTCGTCCGCACGGTGCAGCTGACCCAGCGAAGCGCCTCAGCCGAGACTGCTTTCATCTGCCGTTCGCAGTCGCAAGCAACAGCGAATCCAGCGCTGAATGACCAGAGGACCGAGCAGAGAGCCGAGACTAGGGCCTTGCTAGAAGCACAGAGAGAGGAGTCACGGACTCAGATGGCCGCTCAAATGAGGAATCCCGAGCTTAGTTAGCCACCCAGCGAGAAGAGTTCCGTGTGCAGATGGAGCAGTTGGCTCAGATGTTCCAGCAGAGGGCTCCAGCACCTCCAGCGCCGCCAGCTCCTCAAGAGCCAGTGGTTGTTAATCAAGTTGGGGCGGAAGGTGCCGATGAATTGGAAAGGTGGTTGAAGGATTTTGCTAAGTGGAGACCAGATAAGTTCGATGCTAGAGGGGATCCCACGTCAGCAGCAATGTGGATCTCAAACCTGGAGTACACCTTCATAATCATGGTGTGCCCCGAGGTTCAGAAAGCCAGGTGTGCGGCCCATGTGTTGGCCGGAGCAGCCAGGAGGTGGTGGGATGCCACCTTGAAGGAGAGACCAGCTGGGTCTCTACCAGTTACGTGGGAGTACTTTAAGACTGCGTTTCAGACAAAGTACATCAGCGCAGAAGTTAGGCAAAGGATGGTAGAGCTCTTCTCCAACCTTAAGCAGAGATTTGATTCAGTTGAGGAGTACGAGCGTAAGTTCTCTGACTACGGTGCCTTTGCCGAGGGTTTGATTTCAACACCTGAGTTGAAGATTGATAGGTTTGTGGATGGGTTGAGACATAGAGTGCCTTTGCCGAGGGTTTGATTCAGTCGAGGTTTCGTTGCTCTGTTATTCGACGTTCCGCCGATCACTCACGCCTTGACGCACCAAGGAACCTGCTGCTTCTCGTCTGCAGTGCAGTTGACCCAGCGATGCGCCCCAGCCGAGACTGCTTTCATCTGTCGCAAGCAACGGCGAATCCAGCGCTGCTGCCCTCTTCGTCCGATGCCAGCAACCTTCACTGCCCTTTCGCTCGCGCGTGCAACCGCGAAGCGAAGCTGCCCAGTCTTCGCTCTTCGTGTCGTTCGGGTATCTCTTTGCTGCTTTCATCCCTTAGTTTAACTGCTGTCCGGATTCGATTCAAGGGATGTTTGGTTTATTTATTTATTTATATTAATTACTTGCTTATTTACTACTTGCTAGGACTTTCGTCTTGTTTTGCTATCGCTTAGGAGTGTTTTGCTTGTGGGTTAGTTCATCGAATCCAGGTAAGGATTTCTTACCCGGGTTGTGTGGACCCTACTGCTTATTGTGATGCTTGATGTATGCTTGTGATTGTTTTTTGTATGCTTAGGGGATTAGACGTATCTTTGAACTCCGTCTAACATGTGCCTGTTTATTCGTCATGTTGACTTCAGGCTCTTTGTTCTGCTAAGCATGACTTGTTATTTATTACTTCGTAGTGCCATGCTAGGGTGAGTATCTGGATGTTTTGATTGTGTAAACTGTGATGTATGTTGTTCTTAGTCTTAGCACTTGTCTAGGGATCATCATCTATAGACGGGACGGCATAACGAACATTGCCCCCAGGCAGGCTCGTGCGAGAGCATACTCTCCACCCCTGCTAGCCAGCATGGTTTAGCTAACCCTGCAATGGCCTAGCCTAGTCCGCAGTGCTTGGGCGGTGTGGCACGGCGTACAGTTGTCACCGTTGGCTGGGAGGATGACGAGGCTTGTCCGTCCTCGTTTCGCCGGCATGATTCATATCATGTCGGTCTAGCCCAAGTCTGTAGCCTTTGGGCAGGACCGACTCGCATTGTAAGCCTAATGTGAGTGGATCCTAGCCGCAGGCGTTATATGGTGGTTCATGCTGACATAGCCCGATGACGAGGTCTCACATTCCTATGATTCAGTGACACCATTCCGAGTCTTTAGGGCATGTGGACCTGGACCAGGGAAGGCTGCCCTCGACCAGCACCTACCTGGATCCAGTAGCATGCGGGGTGTGTGTTCGCTGTAAGGGTGGTTCGCAAATTGCGAATAATAAATAAAATTTATAGCGAATTGCAAATGCAAGTATACATTGTCGATTGCAGCAAGTTTTAAAAGTAAGTAGTTAAGTCATCTCCACAGGGAATTATGTCTTAGTTCATCTATTTGTAAGTCAGTGAAATGTGAGGTTTGTGATAACAAGTTGTCAATTTGTTATCGGGTAAATAGTTTGAAGAGTGGTTTTGGTTATCGGTTTGTGAATAAGTAACAAAGCAATGGAAGTTCGCAAAGAAGTATTCGCATAAACCAATCCTACAACTGCGACTAACACCCAACTCACTTAGTCTCTCGATTCATTAAGCTCGTTGGATTTGTACTGAAAATCTAGTAAACCTTCTCTCGAAGCGAATGCGAATTGCAAACTATTGTTCACAAAATACCCTAGATAAAAGTGTCAAAGATATTTACTTCTCTCGAAGATAAATAGCTGAACCTCTCGGTCATCTCCCTCTACTTTTGCATTTTGCACACGGCTTTCGTTGTAAAATAAACTCAGCGAATTCTAAAATGCTAATTCCAAAATAAGTAAATGTAAAGCAAGTAAGGGTGTTCGTAAGCTCGCTCTTATCAAATAAAACTTTCACTTCTATTGATAAAATTACACGGATACGCAACGAAATTTAAAATGCAAAAAGCAGTAAAGAAAACAATAATGTTGTGTAAGCTCGCTCTTATTAATAAAACTGTCACTTCTAATAATAAAATTACACGGATACACAACGAAATTTAAAACGCGAAAAGCAATAAATAAGCAGTAAAGTTTGCAAAATTATAAATGAAAGC
>JBBMEF010000023.1:10342912-10364261 GCA_037832685.1 Sicyos baderoa
AATTAATCCTTTCTTACTCAGAAAACTATAAGTAAAGGATATTCGCAGAAATGTCTGGTTTGAGCGAACTTTAACGAATTTTCTTATGTATTTTACTAAGTAATTCTCCTATTCGCAGTCATAAATCCACTCGCATCCGCGAGTTATCAGTGGTGCAGGTTAAGGACGAGTTTCCTGATCTGTCACCCAGGAGTTCAAGTTCTGATAAGCCTTCGATTGTGCTATTGATGATGCTTGTTGATTGATGCTTGTAATTTGATGCATGTCTGTACCCCGAGGTGGGGGGTCCTTACTGAGTTTACAATAACTCACCCTTTCCACTGTGGAATACCATAGGTACTACAAGATTGTATCGAGATGGGTGATCGGACGAGCTGGAGATGATCATGGGACCCGCTGCATTATTCTGTTTGAGTCTTTTAGTTTATTCTTTATGCATGAACTATTTAGGGGCATGATAAGTTGAAAATATTTTACCGAGCTTTTATGTTTTGATTATTGGGTACTGATAACTCGCATTCGCGACATGATTAAATGAGTAAATTATAGATAAAAAGATAGAAAATATCATGACAAATAGTTAAAGTTCGCTAAATATACTTTGCAAAAGCGAAATACCACAACCTTTTACGAAGTTGAGCTATTTAACGTTTTTCAAAGTTTTGCAAGATATTTTTCGCTAATCGTCAATCCAGCGAACGTGAACCTGAAGATCAGCCATCAAACAGATACACGTGTCAACCATCCAAACCAGATCGCATCAAAACTACGAGACGTGCAAGCTAACGAGAAGGACGGAACGTGGAGCGAGAATTTCGGACACAGCTAAACCCCTATAAAAGCCAGAGGTTGAGATGAAGAAGTTACGAAAGAAATATAGAGCTAAAACGATTCCGACGGAGAATTTCTGAAGAGATTGGAAAAGAGTTGAGAGATCAATCCATCGTACAATTGAGGAGACCTGTTGTACATGAAGCCAACTCAGCGCTCAGAACCTTAGTCGCCAGCAACTCAGTATTTATATTTGTTTCGCCATTTTTATTGCTTTCTTTACTGTTTTTCCTTTACTGTTTTCTTTAATATTTTTCCCAACTTTACTGCTTTATTTACTGCTTTTCGCATCATTTCAAACTCTATTGTTTATTCGAATGTTACATTTATAAAAGTTCATTTACTCAATTCTGTTACTTTAATTATTTCGCTTGTTATCTTATTTTCAGAATTAGCAAACATAGAATTCGCTAAGTTAATTTACAACGAAAGCCGTTTGCTGAATGTAAAGGTATAGGGAGAGGGTCGAGAGATTCCGCTATTTAGCTTCGAGATAAGTAAATATTTCTATACTTTAATCTAGGTATTTTGTAAACGAGAGTTTACAATTCGCATTCGCTTAGAGATAAGGTTTACTAGAATTTCAATACAAATTCAACGAACTTAAGATTCGAGAGAACTAAGTCAGTTGGGCGTTAGTTGCAGTTGTCTAATTAATCTGCGAAAACTTATTTGCGAACTTTTGCTGTTTTGTTACTTTATTCACGCTCGCAAACACCAACTTTTTCACCAAACTATTTTATCAAATAACAAACTGACAACTTGTTATTCACACTTTTCGCATTCGCACCAACTTACAAATAAAGCGAACTAAATATAATTCCATGTGGAGATTACTTATTACTTACTTTAAAACTTGCTGCAATCGATAATGTATACTTGTATTTGCAATTCGCTTTAAAATTCTATTAATTTTCGCAAACCGCGAACCACCCTTCAAGCGAACAGGTACCCTATAATTGTTTAATGAATTTATGCCTTTTATAAACTTGTTCTCCTGAGTTGTTTTAAAAGGTTTGTTTTAAATTTACATGCCCGAGATGTCAAGTACAATTTTCATGCACTTAGAGTTAAGGACTTAGGTTTAGACCCTAGTTTGGGTCGGGTCCTTACAGTTGGTATCCGAGCTCAGAGTCATAGATTCTGTAGACTGACTTACATCGTAGGCTGTTGGTTTGGTCCCTATGGTCTTCAGCTGCCGATCTTCATCATGTATCTTGGTAGCGGAATAAGGATTTTATAGTAAAAAGCATGTTTTATTTATGATCATCACTGTTATTTATCATATGTTATTGTATGTCATCATATTTGCATGCTAGCCTAAAGTATTCGGAGGGGGATTGAGACGCCCCTAAGTTTGTTGTGCAATGTTGAGATACCTAGTAGAGTTACTAGAAGTTCTGTTAAAGGTTCAAGAGCAGTTGAGCAAGGTGAGCTTTTAAGTTCGAAAGGAGCATCGATCTGGAGGTGCTGTCTTTTGAGGTGCAGTTTCATGAGGTACAACCCTAGAGTTGAAGCAGTAAAGATCTCAGTGTTGTTACTGATGTTGTAGTTCCCAAGTTGGGCTGATAGCTGAAATATTGGTTGTATCGGTGAGTTAGAAATCAGTCATGGGAACTCTTCAAACTATGCATTGTAAAGACCCGACTCGAACTAGGGTCTCAACCAAGGTCTTTACTAAGAAATACTCTTTAAAACCGAACGCGGGACAACTCCAACAATAACAATCTTTAACACATTTATTCACATTTAAAAGTAGAATTAAAAACAGAGTAAACAAAATATCTAGGAATCCAACTCAACAAACTTGTCCCATGATCGCATCAGCACCAATCAGCCACCTCGATGTAACACATGGGTACCTGCGGACAAGCCACAGAAGAAAAGAAAGGGTGAGTTCATAAACTCAGTAAGGCTCCCTCCTAACAAATAAGCAACTTTTGGATACGAGATCCCAAATAACGAACAAGTAACATTGGGCGCTAGACCCCTCTTAGCAAATGGGCGAACCTCTTTAAGTAATTTGGGCGAACCCCTTTAAGTAATTTGGGCGAACCCCCTCTAAGTAATTTGGGCGAACCCCCTCTACGTAGTTTGGACAAACCTCTTTAATAACTTGGGCGAACCCCCGCTAAGTAAAATGGGCGAACCCCTCAAGCATAAATGGGCGAACCCCTCAAGCATAATATTTGGGCGAACCCCTCATAACAATTTCATTATTAACAGCACGCTAAATCATAAGCAATTATTTGTGGCTATCGACATCTGCGATGAAACCACCTAACAAAATACACCATATTTTATAGCTAGCAGGTCATGGCATACAAACAGATAGCGTAAACCGGTTCGAAATTCACCCATACCTGGCTGAAATTAAACTCCATAGTATCGAGCCTAGGCTGCTCTACCCAAAACCCGACTTCCAAATCTTAAAACACGATTCTATGTTAAAAACACCTCAAATCGCCACCAAAACATCAACCCAAACATGATATATACCTGCTGGTCGGAAATCGATCAACCCAAACAACACAAAACAGATGCAGTAACTTACAATCACAACCTGGTTGATAGACTCGGGTCAGAAATAGATCGAATTTCTTTTCCAATTGAGAAAGAAGGGAAAAACAAGGTTGAGATTTAAGATCCATACCCAAATCAAATCGGAAATCGACACCATAGATAGCGATCACTAGCACGAGCGACGGCGTGCAGACGACGACGACGACGGTGCGCGAAGGGGCGGATCTGCGGCGCTGATTCGAGTGCAGCTTGTTGCGCGGAGGGCGGCGCTGCGTGCGCGGAGATCCGGCGACCTGGCATGCGAGCGGCACGACGTGGCGGCGATGGGGTGGCGTGCGGCATCGTGGGCGTGGCGGCTTTTTGGGTGTGGTGTGGGCGACGGAAAACAGAGGGAGGGGGTGGGTTTTTGCGTCTGTGCAGGCGTGAAGAAGAGGGAGGAAGAGAAAAGAAAAAAATAAAAAAAAGAAAAAGAAAAATAATAAATAATTCTTT
The DNA here is from genome assembly GCA_037832685.1 of Sicyos baderoa. Classification (NCBI taxonomy): domain Eukaryota; kingdom Viridiplantae; phylum Streptophyta; class Magnoliopsida; order Cucurbitales; family Cucurbitaceae; genus Sicyos; species Sicyos baderoa. Next base: position 10,346,759 of record JBBMEF010000023.1, read on the forward strand.
TTTTTTTTTTTTCTTTATAATTTACTTTTTTAACAAAAAAACTCAATTGTTCCCTTTTCTTTGCAAGACTTGGCCTCTTTGACTAGCAATAAAGACTTGGTAATTTTGGTCAAACCATAATGTGGCCCAAAATTCAAACAACTTCCACTCTCATTTGTTTTCAATTACAAATTAAATAAAGTGCAATAAAAAAATATATTAAACCCACATAATAAGAGTTAAAGAAAATGTCGGGGCGTTACATGCATAGTGTGGGTCAAGTGTCTACGCTAGTTGCAGATGCTCAAGTTGGGAGTTGCGATGAAAATTCTTGTATTTTCAAAGATCTTCAAAGAGTTTAAGTAGTGGATTCCTTTTACCACTTTATTAGACCGTCTAAAATTCATTTAGTAGCTGCGGCGTGTTGGTCCTGTTTGAGATGATCTTTTTCCACAAGGTTTGCTCATGAGTGATGACACAAAACATATTGAAAAGAACGTGTATTGGTTTGGGGGATAATCGTTGCAACAGTTAATTTATGTAGTTTTTTTTAATGGTAATAGATATTAGGTTAAAATACCATTTTAATCTCTGAACTATGATGAAAGTTTCATTTTAGTCCCTGAATTATTAAATGTTCAATTTTAGTTCCTCAACTATCATTTTTGTTTTGCTTTGGTCCATGAACTTTCATTCAATTTTAGTCTTGAACTTTATAAAATTTTTAAAAATAAATGAGATGACAAGAAAATAATAATAAAAAAAGTGTTTATCTTCTTCACTCATTCATCGAGGCTTCTCATAAAACAGAGAATAAAAATTTCAAATTAAATCTAGAGAGAGAAAGAGAGTGAGGGGTTGGGAGGGCTTTTGATTGACCACCATTTTTAACATTTTGATTGGGAGTGCTTTTGTTATTGTGGCACTGTATTTATTTATTATTATTATTATTTTGCTATTTTCTAATTTATAAAACAATGAAAAACGGAGGCCAAATTAAAACTTTTTAAGAGATGACATTGTGTTGGAGGCCATGGATTCAGCTACCCTCATTTTGCCTAGTTTTCTAAATTGATTTCTAATTCGAAATCGAAGCTAGACCAATTCGAATCTAGTTTGTTCGCTTTTGTTTATTTATAGTGTAACTGTACATAAAGCCTCCCAATCCCTCACTCTCTTTCTCTCTCTAAATTTAATTTGAATTTTTTTGCTCTCTTTTATTTTGTTTGCAGGTCTTGAGAGAAGCCGGGATGAATGAGTAAAGAAAAACATTTTTATATTACTATTTTCTTGCCACCTCATCTATTTTTAAACCTTTTATAAAATTCAAGAATTAAAATTGAACATTTGAAAGTTTAGGGATCAAAACGGAACAAAAATGATAATTAAATGACTAAAATTAAACTTTTGAAAGTTTAAAGATCAAAATGAAACTTTTGTTATAGTTTAGGGACTAAAATGGTATTTTAACTTAAATATTATCCAACTAAAAAATCAAATGGTAATAAAAGAGTATCATATATCTTACAAAAATGTTGAAAAATCTCACATTTATAATATGAGACAAGATGCGCACGCACCATCTTCAATTAAATCATAATTTGTTAGATTGAATTACTACAAATTAGGATTACTTGCTTTAATCATATACGAATTTGTGGATCAAATAGTTAAGTCCAAATTATGAACTTGAGTGAGATTTAAATTTTTAGATCAAATACTCACTTATATTTTTATTGATGTGAGTCAAATTAAATTTAAGGACCAAATATCCATATAAAGCTTTGATATTATATTACAAACGAGAGTGAGAGAAAAATGCAATTGTTATTTATAATTTCGAGAAGTAAGCTATTTATGCTATTTATACAAGCTTATTACAACCACTCTAGAATAATCAACTACACTATATAAATTTATTCTTAAGAACCTAAGGGGATGTTGGCCTACTGGAAAGGAAAGGGAAGTTTTCCTTCCCGGCGTTTGGCCAACGAGGATAAATTTCCTTGTCCAACACGGCGCGTGGAGCCCACAAAACCCGTGCGTGGCCCATTTATTTTTATTTTATTTTATTGATTTTATTCTGCGATTTTATTTATTTTATTTTTGTTAAATACCTTTTTATTTTATACTTTATACATTTAATTTCAATTTTTTGTGGAAAGTATTTAATTTCAATTTTTTTATATTTGTATTTTTTATATATTTACAATTATTTCAAAATATAATAAATGATAATTTATCAAAACTAAAATTTGAACCTTAACTCTCTTTTAAAATATTAAGAATTTGTGTTTTTAATTTCAGTTTATGTAATTTTGTTTGAGGCATATTTTAATTTTCCTTAAATTATTTATTGTTTTTATCAATTTGAACTATCTTTTAAATAAAAAATAAAGATGGTTAATTTTTACAAATTACTTCATTTTTTGAAATATAAAAATATCAACTATTTTATTTAACTTAATTATTTATGAATCTTTTCTAAATTTATAATATATTTGACTCCCTCTCGTTTTTTGTGTCCAAACTTTTATAATTTCTTACTAACGATGTACTGCAAATGTTTAGGTCCATAACTAAGTTTTATTGTGTGTAGTGTGTCTTTTTTATGTTTTATGTTATTCATGTATATTGTTTTCTTGTAAAATATAATATTTATTATTATTTTTAGATACATTATATTCTTTAAATAATATTTGTAATTTTTGATGCATTTGAGCTATTTACAATTTATTATAGAAATATATATATTAATAAATATTAATTTTATTATTTAGGAAATTTTTATGTATATTTTTTTAAAAATATATAAATATATATTATATGAATATAAAATATAATTCTCAAAATAATTAAACTAGATTTTTTTTAATCTTATAATTTTCATTTAAGTTTCTAAACTTGATTTTTATTATAATAATTATGCTATCACTTTATTTTTATTTTCATTTTTAACATTTTTTTATAAAAATTAGGTTGATTTATCCATTTAATTATTTTTTATTATAATTATTATCTTTAATTATTTTTATTTAATTATTTTGAATTTTTTATAATAATATACTATATTTTAAATTAATTTAAATAATAAATAAAATTAAAAAAGTTTTTAAATGGCATTGAAAAAAATATAATATTAAATATTATATTAACAAATTAAACATTTATTATTTTTATTATATATAAAAATCACATCACTTCACTTTCTTTCTTAACAAACATAAATCTATTATCACTTTTTTTCTTTTCTCTTCTCACCAAACATAAATTTATTCTCACTTTCTTTCCTTTTCCTTTTCACCGTAGCCAAATATGCCCTAAGTACATAACTATAAGGATTGATGATGACGTATTAATTTCATGATTTGATGGTAATTTTTTTTTTTTTTTTGAAAGAGGACCCCATGTAATGAATTGACTAGCGACATCGAAAATAGTATGCCCGAAAGTCTGGTTGAGTAAAGCACCGTTGGATGAGAACCTGCATATGGCAGGTACGAACGGCCAAGATTGGAGATGACCAAATATAATGAGAATGCACGCAAAAAACACACAATCCCATCCCACTTCTCTCATCCTCTTCTCCTTCCTTTCTCCGCCAGAATTCCTGCCATTTCTGGCCCCTCTCCGCCGCCTCTGCAACACCTTTTTGCCGGAATCCGAATCCGAACTCCGTTTCATACATCAAACTCAAGCTGGAAGAACAACAGGAACGCGAGTGAAGGAAGAACAAAAACTGTGGTTTCATTTATACAACTAAACTAAGCACAAAACTCCAACTACTACTACTTCTCTTTGTTTTTCTCCGATGAGAGCCGGAAATTGTGGCTGCCGGACTTGGAATTGAGTCACCGGAATGAGCAACAACGCCTCTGTAGCGGAGTTCCGAGCTCTGGTGGAGACCGCCAACCGGAAGTTCGCTAGGGTCCAGGACGTCCCGGCTTACGGCCGCCTCGACAACCACCACTATTTTCATGAGGTTTTCAAGGCTTATTTGGATCTCTGGAAGTACCAGCAGAAAAACCGCACTAAGCTTGTTGAATCTGGTCTCAACCGCTCCGAAATCGGCGAGATCGCTAGCCGGATCGGCCAGCTCTACTTCGGCCATTACATGAGAACCAGCGAGGCCAGGTTCTTGATTGAAGCCTATGTGTTCTATGAAGCCATTCTTAATCGAAGCTATTTCGAGGGATCCAAGAATTCCAGGAAGGATCTGGGAGCCAGGTTCAAGGAGCTCAGGTTTTACGCTAGGTTTTTGCTCGTTTCCTTGATTCTGAACCGCACGGACACGGTTCAGGTCCTCGCTGAACGATTGAAGCTTCTCGTGGACGATAGCAAGGCCGTTTTTCGGGTAATTTCTTCTTTGTTAATTGTCTTTTTGACGCCTTAATTTTTCTTCCTTTGACTTCTGACTGAATGCTGTTTAGACTTTCAGTTGTTTTTCTTTCTTTATCATAATCCTATTCTTAGATATTATTTCAAAACTCAATTTTCTTTTCCTTGAATTGAAGAGATTTTTTTTTCTTTTGTTCTTTTTCGTTTGGTTTCTTCTCAGCTGCCTAACCCAACATAGTGTAGAAACGTTTATAATATGCTTGCAATATTGTCATGAAAAAACACTAACAGAATCCTATCTAAAACAAGGTCAACGCCATAATAAATGAAATGAACACACATGAGCAACATTTATGAACAAGTCTAAATAAGTTATGCAGTAGATTCTTAGTGTGGTTAAGGAGCTTGTTAGTTTTTTATAACTGTGAGGACTTTGTTTTAGATTTCATGAATTCATAGGACTAAACTCTAGTTTTTTAAATTATAGGGACTAAACTCTTTACTTTTATAAATCTATAATTTACCCGATTTTCTTATTATGACCGTTTCTCCATTTTATTATTCCAATCTTGGCTGATCTACTGTATTTAACGTTTGTTCGGATCTCGTGCTCGTAGAGATCTTTCTCAAATTAAACATGGGTCATGTTCATACTCCACTGAGTTTTATGTGTAACCTTTGAAGGAGGATGATTTTAACACCCGTGCCTGATCCGATAAATGAGTCCCCTTTTTTTTATTTCACTTTATCTGGTTTGAAAGTATATATCAATACAAATTTTCATTTGCATAACTGTGGCACTTTAACGATTGCTTCTAGGGTACTGACTTTAAAGAATGGAGGCTAGTTGTACAAGAAATTTTCTGCTTCATGAAAGTAGCAACAGCCTCAATGAATGTCAGACCACTGCGTTACTCTGCTTCATTTGATTCCCATTCGTCATCCCTTCCATTTGTGGCTCGTTTCCATGCCAAGAGGGTTCTTAAGTTCCGAAATGCCGTTCTGACAAGCTACCACCGAAATGAGGTGAATTTATTATCAATCTTTTAGTCTTTCTGTCACAAGAGTAAATATTAATCTTGAATGAGAGAAGCATGTTTGAAATTTTTTACTGACTTCATGCACTATTACTTTCAGGTTAAATTTGCGGAAATTACTTTAGACACTTATAGAATGCTGCAATGTCTTGAATGGGAGCCTAGTTTCTTTTACCAAAAGCATCCAGTTGAACCAAATGAAAATGGCGCTACCATTGATCATTCTGGGGCGTCTGGAATTATTGATATTAACTTTTCTACTGATATGACTGATCCATCTTTACCTCCAAATCCAAAAAAAGCAATCCTCTATCGGCCTTCTGTGACTCATTTGATAGCTGTAAGTTTTATTCATGAAATTTTTTACTGCTTTACTTGCAGGGGCAGAGTTTTTTAGTTTATTCAATTTGGAGCTTTTCCCCCATTTTTTTAGTAGAGTGTTGGTCAACTTTTAATTTTTAAGCTGGGCAATTAATTTTTAAGCTGGGCAATTACTTAACCACCTTGGGTTGCCCTACTAGTCAAAGAGGGTCTTGGGACTCAAAAAGTTATAGGTTTAATTCAATCCATGGTGATCACCTACCTAGGAATTAATTGTATACAAGTTTCCTTGGCATCTAGATGTTGTAGGGTCAGACGGTATGCATATATATGGAAAGAGACTAATGCTCAAAGAAACAAGCTTCACAAGGAAGTGAAGGAAAGTGATAGAATCTACCACTAATTAAACTAAAATATGATAAAATAGATAAATCTCTCGAGAGGATCTCTCAAAGAGCCAGAATACAAAAGACGACTATTCAATTGGATACCTAACAATGACCTAATCTATCCTATTTATAATAAACCTAGACTTAACCTAATTGCTGAAAATACATAAAAGCCCATTGTAATTAAATAACAATTAAATAACAATTAATAAACTAATATTAATAATAAACTAGTCCTAAATTCCTACGGCTGGATCGTATCAATACTTCCCCCCAAGAGCCACCTTGTCCTCAAGGTGTTACATCTCTGATGTCCCTTTTCTCAGCGCCTTCAACCTAATAATCGTACCCATCTAGAATGATCCACACATCCAAAGCCTGGAGCTCCTTCGTCTGACAAAGATGTCCTGGTACAAACTTTGCATCGCAGCGGAAACATAACCTTTTATCCTTCTTTGCCCGGATCTCGGCCTCAGTGAGTCTCTTGAACGGTGCTGGAGTAATGGGCGTAGTTCTATGGAAAGAAGACTCGACGCCTCCAATTTCGGAAATCGAAGCCCCCGCTTTAGCTCTTAATGTTGTAGAAGTAACCTCCCCGTTCTTGGCCGCATGGAAAGCAAAATCATCCTCAATCACTTGGGCCATTCGCTTTTTCTCCTGAATTCCCACCGGCTGCAGTTTTCGCATCTCACTTCTTATTTCTTCTCTCAAACCGCTCTCCCATTTTCCCTCCAAGGCACTAATACTGATGTCTCGCATACCTTTGACATACTTCTCGAACAGACGTTGATACTCTTTGACAATGCCTTCCTGTTTCAAACTCATTAATTTTGAATACCTGTTGTCATTGACAGTAGGTTGGAATCGATGTAATAAGAGCTCCCTGAATTCCTCCCAAGAAACAATTGGGAAGCGATCCTCTTCGTACTGGAGCCACTCCAAAGCCTCACCCTCCATGCATACTGCTGCAGCGTCAACCCGTTCCTGTCCACTAAGTCGGTTAACCCAGAAATACCGCTCCACTCGGCACAACCAACCCTCCGGATCCTCATCTGCAAGGCCTTTGAAAACCGACATCTCTAGTTTTCGTAGCCTCCTATCTCCCCTTGGTCCGTCCCGGTCTCCTGTTCTCATACCCCCCCTCTCGACACGGTCCTCTCTATCCCTCCATTCCTCTCGGCCCCCATCCCGGTTATAGGTTTCCCTTTTCCGATCGTTCCAACCGTCATGCGCCAGCGGCCTATCATAACCGGAACGCACACTCCTATCCATAAGATACCCGTTCCTCCTCTTGTCAACATTCCCTTGGAACTCTTCTCTTCGATCCAACCCGACTGATCCAAACCGCCCCGGTCCGATCAGCCCTCCACGATCTGGCCTTATCGCAACCGGATTCGAGCCTCCCCTGCGCCCATCGCCGACCGGCCCCGCGCCCCATTCGCGCCCGTCGCCGCCCAGACCCGTGCCCCACCCGAGCCCCCAGCCCCGTGTCGCATCACCCGCACCAGCCCCACGCCCGAGATCACCCACACCCGATCCGCCCCAGTCGCGCCCATCGCCGCCCAGTCCCAAGCCGCCCCACCCGTGCGCCCAATGCCGCCCATCGCCCCCACGACCAAGCCGCCAGCGCCCGACCCCGACCCTCGTCGCTCGTACCCGACCCCTTCTCGCAAGCCACCCCAACCAGCCCCGCTCACGCCGCAACCCGCGCGCCCCAGGCCGCTTCCCTCGCCGCTCGGGTCCCCGACCGTCTGCACCGCCGAACTGACCCCACCCTCGACGGGGTCTGCCTCAGACAACGCCAGCGCCCTCACCCCGTCGGCCCCTGCTGCCGTCGCCCCAGCCCCCTTCACTACCTCCTCCTCCGAATCTATCGGAATACCTTTTCCCTTGTCCAAACGACGTACCTCGTGATTTGGTTGTCCCGGAAGCCGTTCCAACAAAAGCTGAAGCGTTTTGTCAATCCCCACGAACCTCGATTCCAATCTTTGCTCTAAAGCTTCGAATCTCGAACCTAAACTTGCTTCCAATTCCTGAAACTAAACCCTAAACCCTGAACCCTAAACTTATGAAAACTTTTTGGACACCATTATTTTTCATGTTATATCCTGGTGTAAACTTAACCCGTTATTTAGTTCGTATAGTTTTGAAATATTACTTAATTATTGGAGATCGCTTATGTGATCTCTAATAATATATGTATTGCTATATTAATATTTCATGATCAATGAAATCGTTTCTTATCCAAAAAAAGAAACTTGGCCAACAAGTTGGCTGTTTTTTCTTCACACTCTTGAACCCTGGTTTCCATTCTAGTTTCGTTCCCCATTCCCGAATCGGCAAATGACTCTGATACCAAAATGATAGAATCTACCACTAATTAAACTAAAATACGATAAAATAGATAAATCTCTCGAGAGGATCTCTCAAAGAGCCAGAGTACAAAAGACGACTATTCAATTGGAGACCTAACAATGACCTAATCCATCCTATTTATAATAAACCTAGACTTAACCTAATTGCTGAAAATACATAAAAGTCCATTGTAATTAAATAACAATTAATAAACTAGTCCTAAATTCCTACGGCTGGATCGTATCAGAAAGCAGGAAAAAGAACAAATAATGCACAAAAAATACAGCAAGAAAAACAGATTAAACCGGATAATCAAGTCCTCCCAATTTAAAAAATGCCCTAGATTGAATAGCCTACAAATTCTTTTGACTGAGAAAACCACAACAAGCGAAAAGTTTTGCCGAAGTAGACCGATCAATCCATTTTATTCCTCATTTCCAGAGATGCTCGGATCTCCAGATAGTCTTATTAGTCATCTGAATTGATTATGAGTCGAGGATTACAACTAGGATATGCCCAATCTCCTCTTAGTGACCATTGTGACTATAGGTATCCATAGCAAGAAAGAGGAAGTACCTTTTGTTTTTTTGGTATAGGAGTCTTCGCCAGTATGTACTTATAATGGTTGACTTGGTACCAGTAATCTCCACGCCTGCAAAGAAAGCAGACCAGCTTCTTCACTCTTGGATTTCTCAATCATCTTCACAGTTCACATCTTCGTACCCTCCCAAGTACAATGCATTAGGCTATGCATCTTCTCTAGGTTCTCATCTCCATTTGGGGCTTTCTCTTTCCTACTATAAAATCTATGTTTTCAAGTGGAAATTGGCCTTCTATTCTTATGGTTTTGGGGTCTTGATGCTGTCATGGTTTTGGGGTCTTGATGCTGTCACTCTCGGTCCACTGCTGAAATTTAGTGACCATGTGCATTCTGAACTATCCACCTTTTTCTTCTTATACATTACGTTCTATTCTATTAGGTAGTCTATCCACCAAGTTTCCTACTCATTGGTTACCAAAAGCTAGCCTGAAGCTCTACTTTTCTGTTGGCATTGTAAAACCACTCCTTTGGAATTTTCTGTCAATCTTAAGCATATCTTCTTCTATGCTTCCATCACCTTCTATTTATGAGTGGCTTCTATGCCTGGTGTCGCTTTTCATTTGTTCAAGATTGGTACATTGCTGTTCGTGTTATTTTCACGGTTGCTATGTGGCCTTTTAGAATTGTGCTACCAATAATTTGGATTGTAACTAAGGCCCTTGGTCTTCAAGTTTCTTCAATTGACACCTAGTGTTCCAAGATCTGGAACCCCAAGAACATGAGGTGCACTAAAGTCCAATAGTTCTACATGCAAATAAAGTGCAGGCTTTTTATATGAAGCGTGCATAAATGTAAATAAAATTTATGTATATGAAGAAAAATAGTATTACAAATGATAAGATGATGAAAAAGTTCACAAAACTAGAGCTTTTATTCAAGATTGTAGTGAAAATTATTATTTTCTAAAATATTATTCAATTTTTTCCTTGTGAGCTAGAAAACTTAAAAAAAATGGTAGGGGAAGTAAGGTGCTCAGGGGCCAACCACAAGCACTGGGACATGTGCCTCAAGCATGCTTCATAAAGAGAGCCTCACTTTTCTGATATAAGGTGCAGGGACTGTGCCTCGGGCATAGGCGCGCTCCTCAGTGAGCTGTTTAAAAAACTGCCAAGAACAATTATTATGTCGCCAATTTAATAAGAATCAGTAAATATTATGCAGAGGATTTTTTTTTTTTTTTTTTGATATCAGTGATTGTCCGGGCCAGTTTTCGGGCACCTCGACTAATGTCACGGGACATACCGCCTGACCCTTCAACATTGGATACCAAGGAAATAAGTATTAATTACAAAAAGCCTATAGTTTTTTCAATGGTGAATGAGAGTAGTAAGACATTTGTCCTTAAATGGAAAGACAGAATGAGCCCATGGAATAGTAAGGTGGGTGATTGATTCGATGAGACTCCTTTCAATGGGTCGATTATGACCGAACATAATATCACTTCGAGTCCATACCATATGTACCACCAGGTTGCTGCAAGGAATGATTGTCATAGGATCTTTTCATTTTTGAATGGATGGACAAAATAAGTTGAGAAAATCAATTCCTGGATGATTTTTTTCTTTTTGTTGTCGTTTATAAAAAAAACTATCAATTGAACTTCTTGGCTTGTGAACAGGTCTTGGCTACAGTTTGTGAGGAGCTCCATTCAGATAGTATCATGCTGATTTATCTATCTGCAGCAGGTCAATGTCCTATAATCAATGATTCAAGTGATCTTTTCATTTTCATTTTTACTATTACATTTTGACATTCATTGTCAATTTGTGCAGGAAAATGCTGTCAAAACAGTGTCAATCAAATGGCAAGTTATGCTTTGCCTGAATCAAGAAAATCCGTGAGAAGTAAAGTCATCACCCAAAACTCACGAGAAAATTGTAATGCTTTGCTTGAATCCTGTAAAAGTGAGATGCCAGCATCAAGTGACCTTTATGATGAGTATTTGTGGTTTGGGCATAAGGATAGTGGAGGTACAGAACTCTTATACTCTCTCGCATTTTTGCTATTGAATTAAGTGGATAATTGATCGTTTCAACTCTTGGTTGTTTCCAATTTCACTGGTGACCTAGAATCTTTTTTTTTCTTCCAGGTTCAAACGTTCTTTACCCTGGTGATATAATGCCTTTTACGCGTAGACCTGTTTTCTTGATAGTTGACAGTAACAACAGCCAGGCATTCAAGGCAGGTTTGTCAAAACTCTTGCTAGTGTTGCCAGGTCATCATGGTTTACTTCACACTGATAAATTGATTTTTTTAGTTCAAAAATAGTTGTGGGTGGGGGACTCTCAAACCCATGATCTCTTGTCATGGGCACACACTTATACTCGGTTGAGCTATTTCTCCTGTTGGCTAAAATTAAATCTCTTTTCCTCTTTATAGATGGCTATTTCTCATTTTTCTTCAGTATCATCATATCAGCTCTATACTCCGATGCCTGGCCTAGGGACGGGCGGGGTTACATTTGTTCAAAAAAAATCATATCAGCTCTATATACAGCTTTGAGCATGATATGAGATTGATATCACTGTCAGATGTTAATTGATCTGTTTTCCATGTATAAAAGGACAGGTGCTTGAAGCCAAATAATGCTTGCAACTCTCATGTTGCACTTTTCAGTATGAATCCTTTCATTTACACAAAAAAAAGCTAGTTCAATATCTTATTGATAGTTGTTAAGTTATGTTAAACTACCAATCAACCCAAAAGCTGGGGAGGAAACGACTTGGCAGGGATTCGAACTTATGACCTCCTGGTCTGATACCATGTTGAGTTATGTTAAACTACCAATCAACCCAAAAGCATAAGCTGATGGATTGGGGTAAATTTAATTATATCAACCAACAATAGTTTCATGTTGATGGACCTGTCTGGTATAGAATGAATTTAGAGATACAATACTTCAAGAATAAGTCACTTCAACTCTCAATGCATTTTTCTTATGTTATGAAATTTGATTTGAATTTTGACCAACCATAAGTCTAGCAGGACTGTGTAGAGTTCAGTTCACCTCATTGAATGTCCTTAAATCTGACATAATCTAAGATACTCAATCATGTTGTTGGTCTCAGATCAATTTGTCTCTCACAAGGAAACGATATTTGATTTTCAGGTTCTACATGGCGCAGAGAGAGGAGAGACTGCCGCCATACTTCTTTCACCTTTGAGGCCCGCATTCAAGAATCCCTTAGATGTTGATGCAATTCAATCAGGAAGCCAGTTTACCTTTTTCTTGACTGCCCCTCTGCCTGCATTTTGCGAAATGGTTGGCCTGTCTTCCACCAATTTGGATATTGTAAGTTCATTGTAAGGAGTCTTGACTTTCTCATGAAATATGTTTGGGACTTCTATTTGATCCACATCTTGTTTCTATTCATAGGATGCTTACAATGATGCCGAGACCATAGTCTCCTCCGCATTTTCCGAGTGGGAAATAATTCTTTGTAAATCAACTAGCTTGAATATCGTTTGGGCCCAAGTCTTATCCGATCATTTTTTACGCCGTCTCATTCTCAGGTATTTTCCAGTCGAGTCCCGTTTCTTTTTACCCTTTTTCATATTTAACAATGTTGGTTGATCGTATATTTCATTATAGTCCTATGGCTTCTAGTATTATTTTCTATTTGATACCTCCTTTGAATTCCATGATCGTGTCTGTTCCTTACATTGTCTACTTACTTGATACCTTTGAATTCCACAATTGCGTCTGTTTTGTTACAAAGTATCGACACAGTGTTAGTGTTATCATACACAACATTTTATGAAAGCCTGAATCATGGGGAATGCTCTAGCCATGTAAATGTAGTAACAATTGTCTTTCTTTTGTCTGCAGATTTATATTCTGCCGATCCGTGCTATCTTTCTTCCGTACTAAAGAAGACGACGACCTTCCTGTTTGCCTACCTTGTCTTCCTGACTCTGTCGCTTCGAATTCTGTAGTTATTTGCTCAGCAATTCGCCGTCTTGCAAAGCACCTTAACGTTGCTGACTTATTTAACTTCCAGGAAGTTTGATCGCAATCTAGATATTGAGCAAACCCGATTTCGAACTCGAAGTCTTCCTCAAAGGTCAGTTCACAACCAAAACCTCTTGAGCATTAAGTCGGATCCCGAATTGGTGTTTGTTCTGAAGGTAAGCTAAAATTATATGAAACACTGGTACTGTGATGGTGGTTACCTTCCATTTTAATGTTTGTGAGCAGCCTTCTTAAGTTTCAAGGTGGGTATACTGTTTAGTTAGATGAGAGTGTGATAATTTGTTGTAGGTTTCTATCAAGTCTTTAAGATTCATTTAGTTCCCTTTTTTTTTGCCAATTTATTTTGTTTCTCTGTGCAAAAAAAGAGGAAAAGAAAAAAGAAATTGAAGCAGAGAAATGAAACAAGTTACTTGTAGATGTGTGCAATTTGGGAATGTATAATCGCTTTTCTAGATCCATTGTACAAAAGTGGCAAATCTTGAGAAGTCTTCGTCTTTGTAATATGAGTTTGTTAATTATTGGAATGTTATTAGAAAACATTTTCGAAGTTGTTAATTATTGGAATGTTATTAGAAAACATTTTCGAAGATGTTCTTGTCGTCTTAGATTATTTATATGCTATAACACTTGTGTGCTCGTAAGGTTCAACTTTTTCAAGTGCTATGAAGTCTTCCGTTGAGGTTTAAAAAGTCTTTTGTTATTCAAAAATTAAAGTCTTCTATTGCTCGTGTTTGTTCTTAAAAATATTTGGGCTGTGTTTGTTTGGACTGTTTAAGCAATCAGGAGCATCAGTTATTACCAGGGGCATAGGGGGCATGGGCTTGAAGGTCTGCGATCATGGTGTTCATACATTCTCCAAAAATCAATTCAATCGACCAAAAAGAGGACGGTTGATTGGTTTTCAAGTCATGTTGATCGGTGTTGGTTAAAAAAACATTCAACCAAAATTTATTGGGTTACTTGGTCAGTTCGATTAACCGAAATATAAATTAGAATTATTGTTTTTTTTAATTGCAATAATAACTTAAATTTCAATGTATTTTATAAAATTATTTAAGAGGTTCAAATTATTAAAATTAATTCTCAATTTTTTTATAAAAAAATTATATGATAATTATGTTTTTTTTTAATTTAAGAAAGTAAAAAAATAAAATGAATTAAACGATCTAACCGACCGGTCAATTCGGTGTCAATTTTTACTGAAAACTGACGCCTACCAATCGATGAATAAAGTTCGAGACTTACATATGACATTAATTTGTACACATTTTTTGTGTCTCCATTCCTTTGATGTCTCTCGATACTTGACATAAAGATGAACGTGATGTGAATAATAACTCTTCGTTTATTTAAAATTTAATCTATCGTTGATAATAACTCAATTATTCCTGACTTTTGTTTTTATAATGAATATGAAATATAGAGGCAGTTTGGAGTGCGATTATGTGGGCGATTGGGGAGCTGATGGTGGTCACGTGGTGCAATAGCAGTACACCACGTGACACCGGTTTATTTATTCTTTTCGTTTTTTTTTTCTTAATTCTTTTTAGTAATTTTTTTTTTTTTCCAAATTGTTGTACCAGTTTTTTTTTTTTTTTTTGAAATGTTGTACCAGCTTTTTTGGTACATAATTTTTGTATACAAATTCAATGTTCTTAATTTTTAAAAAAATATTTTATGATATATTTTTATTGTGTCTTAATATTATTATTACAATTTTTTTTTAACATAATTATTGGAATAGAAATTTCAACGAATCAAAACTCGTCACGTCATTATTTAAAACTAATGACAAAGCAAATATTTTTATTTAGGGATCAATTATAAAATGATATAGTATCCCTAAGTTGAATTGTGGCAAATCAAAATGTGCCACGTGTCAGTGTTATGGCCGTTTGATTGCACCGATAGCATGAACAAAACTATAGATGACCGAGCTCGGTCAAATGACGATTTGAGCTCGAAGCCCAATTTCTTTATGGAATCAAATTGGGCTGAAAACGCCTCGGTCCATGAAGACGTTTGGATCTGAAATCACATATTGATCCAAACCTAGCCCATGAAGACATTTGGGCCCAAGCCCATTTGAAGCCCATCGAAAACCTTATAAATAAAGGTTTACATGTTCATTTGGAGGGGACTTTTGGAGCCAAGCTTGGAAGAACTTTGGAGCCAAACTTTGAGGATTTTGGAGGAGCCAAACTTTGGAGAATTTGGAGAACTTGTTGAATCTTCTGCAAAATTGAAACCATACAACGTTTCTTGAAGATCGAAGTTTCCACAAGTCCTGAATTCCTGAGAACTCTTTGAAGATTGAAGCTACTGTAAAGACCCAACCCAAAAGTGGTCCTAAACTTGGTCTTTAACCAGCATGCATGACTTTAAATCTCATTTAATGCGGAAACTAAAGACAGAGAAAACTAAACATTCAAAAGCATTTAACATTTATTTCATTTAGAAGAAACTGTTTCAAATACATTTCAAATAAGCCCCGACCGGAGCGTTCAACTCAACCCTACAAGATAAATCGTAAAAACGGATAAGTGCTCCTAGGGGCTCTATGCCCAACTGTATGCTGAATAAAATAAACAAAGACTACAAAGACACAAGAGAGTGTCCACATCGGTCCCCATGATCAAACAACCTCCTCCAGCCATCTCGGTGCAGTCCTAAGTTACCTGGTGGAAAACCACAGAATAAGGGTGAGTAAACAAGTTTACTCAGTAAGAATCCCCAACCAGGGTACAGTACGATACAACTGGTCATCTAGCATACAAGTCTACATGCAAACAACTATCAACACAGATCAACTTACTTTTCTTGGGTTGTCAATACAATCCCAGAACTGATGTCAACTCGTGGACTTACTCTGATGCCCATCGGGGTCTTACACCTTTGAGTTATCCTGTAACTCTAGAATCACTTGAGAATCTCTGATTCTCGGCCTAAGCTCAACTACACAATCTTTGGAAGGATGCTGAGTGTACTAGTTTCAAGATCCCGAGGGAGCCTCCAGTCGGAGTATCAAGAGCGTGCGCGCACACCGCATGTTACTGAATCCAGGTAGGTGCTGGGTCTACGGCAGCCTGCCCTGGTCCAGGTTCACATGCCCTAAAAGACTCGAAAGGTGTCACTGAATCATAGGGATGCGAGACCTCGACGTCGACCTATGTCAGCATGAACCACCACTAGCCTGCGGCTAGGTCCCGCTCGCTGCAAGCTTACACTACGAGACGGTCCCGCCCAAAGGCTACAGTACTTGGGTATGTCAGCACGATGTGAATCGTACTGACAAACAGGGACGGGACAAGCCTCGTCATCCTTCCAGTCGGCGGGGCAACTATACGCCGTGCCCACTCGCCCAAGTACTGCGGACTGGGTATGCCACTTGCAGGGTTAACTAATGTAATGACCCGGGTTTCCGGTTCGTTATTGGACTTGTATTTGTTGCTTTTTGGCTTGTAAAATAAAATAAGGATTTAATTATTTTGGTTTTATGTCTTGGTGGAGGATCGAACCTTGGCCATGAGGGAGGCCAAGAGTTTGGGAAGTTTGATTTAAATTGAATTAAAAGAAGTGACCTTGCCATGGTTTGAACCCTTTCCCTTGGGGTGGAGCATTGCTGGAATTTAAATTGGATTTTAAAAGTGCACCACCCAGGATTTGAACTCATGCTCTAGATGAAGAATTGTGTTTTTGAATTAAAAAGAAGGAAATTTAGATTTAATCCCTAAAACCCTTTTTGACACTCACTTTCACGCAAAAGGAAGCCCTAGCCGTCGTTGCGTTCTCTCCCAATCGAGCTCTTCTCCTTCGTCGTGCGAGTTGGTGTTCCGAGGTGAGTTCTTCTTCCCCTCATCGATCGCTCTTCTCCATTTTGTGTTGCTTGTTGCTGCCGAGGGGGATGTTTTATTGATCGTTGTGGTTGTTGTGGTTTTTGTTTTGCGAGAGGTTGCTGCCGCGAGAGGTTCTTTGTCGAGGAGTTCAAGTTTCGTTCCCTGCACACTTCGTTCATTGCTAGAGGTAAGGTTCTCTTGTTCTATTCTTGTTTCTGTGTTCAACGTCGGTTGTTTGAGATGGCATTGTTGAGTTGTAATTCTCGGTTGTTTGGGTTTCTTGTGGATAAGTTTTCGTTGCTGCTGCTCGTTCACGCGAACGCCCCGACCTGCTGCCGAGAGCATTGTTCCAGCCGAGTCACATCGCATGCAGCCCGCTACTGCCGAGAGCCGTCCTCGCCGCGCCAGACTCACTGCAGCGAACCGCGTCCCACGCCTTCTCCAGCGCTGCCCGCATACCCGACGCGCCTCTCACCCGCCAGATGCTGTTCGTTAGCCGCTGCCATTCGCTCGCGCGTGCAACTGCGAGCGAGCCATCATATTCTCTTTTGCTCGAGTATTTTCGTCAAGCATCGTTGTTCTTTTCGCTGCTGCCCAGTCTCGTTTAGGGGCTGTCCTAGCCACTTAGTCTATTTTCTTATGTTAATAATATTGTTATTTAATTGCTAGGATAC
>JBBMEF010000023.1:10371121-10407824 GCA_037832685.1 Sicyos baderoa
TATTAATTTGAAATTAATTCCTAGGTAGGTGGCCATCATGAGATTTGAACCCATACCCTTATGCACCCCAAGGCCCTTCATGACCAATTGGGCTACCCATACCCTTTTCCAAACCAATAGCGGTTCTCATTTTATTCTTCACCCATGGTTCTCAATCTTCATCTTATTTTACTTTCCAAATCAATAATTTTCAGATTTTCTCAGCGCATCTCATCTTATTTTTTATCCATTGATAAGGTTTTAAATCTCGTCAGTGCTGGGAAGGTGAGAGGTCAAACTCCAACAGTAGTAAAGCGAGACAAAAAGAAGAATGAACCGTTTAAATGAATCAACCTAAATAAATTGTTGGGAACACGTATGACTCATTTTGAATCATCATTCTTCACCAAATTGTATATGGACTTTTAAAAACGATGAGATTAATTGTTTGAAGACTCCTAAATCAAATCCAAACCGGCTGTCTCGAGTAATTTAGGAGTTTTTTTACCGTGTAAAAGATATTTATTTTGGCAACATATTAGAATTTATGTGAACTAGAAAAAGAAAAAGAAAAAAAAAAAAAAAAAAAAAAGCTGGAATCTCTTGGTCTTGATCTTGGTTTGTAGAGAAGAAGATGAAGAGTTATGATGAATTTGAAAATATATTATTTCAAATTTTTTTTTTTTTTTTTATTTTGAAAATTATACAATTACAAATATACCCTCTATTTTGAATTCTCCAACAATATCATTTTTGGGAAGTTTAAAAACTTCCATCTCACCACAACGAAAACACATGTGCACATGATTGACATTTACCTTCTAATAAATGCAGCAGTTTTTTTCATTTAGATTTTTCATTTTTCATTTTTCCTTTTCCTACCGAAAATTGAAAGCAACTATTCATATTTCGACGACGACGACCGGGTTTTTGTTCTTAGAAGCACGATTTCCGACCAAACCTTCCGATCTTTTGCACATTCTGAACAATACGGTCCTTTCACTAGCGACGATGTTAGAATCTTCTTCTTCTTCTTGTTTTCTTGTCATGTTCATTCTGTTTTGACGCCGCACGAACAGACCATTTGGGACTTTATAGACCTTGCGAGATCGGCGGTACAAATTTGGTACAGTTCATCTCACTGACCACCATGTGCAGTACGTATGGGGATGCTTGTTGAACCTACAATGCGTTTAAACTACACGTATAAACTGTACGGTATATATTTATGTACAGTGTAAATAAACGATGCTTGTTGAACCTACAGTGCGTATAAAACACACGTATAAACTATTCATGTTCACCATAAGGTATGCCATGGTGTTCAATTGTTGAAAAACACACGTATACCCACTGACCACCATGTGCAGTACGGAGGGGGATGCTCTATGAACCTACAACATGTTTAAACTATACAGTACAAGTTGATGTATGGTGTTCAATTGTTGAAGAAACAAAAATGATAATGTGTACGAATGGAAATACAGTGTACATTAAAAAGTCTTCGAAATAAATATGGAATATTAATTTATGTACGGTATAATACATCATGAGGTAGTGAACAGATTGGAACAGTAATGATTGAGAACGAAAAGAAATGTGAGTAAAATGGACATATTGGAACAGTAATAATTGAGAATGAAAAGAAACTAAAGCATATACAGAAAAGTACATACCATACTCTATCGAATGTGACATATCTGAATATGAGTGTGGACAATTGAAGAGTAGGATGTTGCTTTCTTTTCCAAAAGAATACAGAAAAAAGATCTTGGAATAAGTGTGAGAAATGGACTGGAGTAAGCTGTGCGGGCAGACAATACAATATGATGGAATGAATGTGGCAAGAAGAAATCGAGAAGGAATCAAACAGGCGAGCAAATAAAGAACAATAATAATGAAATGAAGAAGATAGGAGGAAAATGAGGTGAAGAGGAAAGAAAAACGTATTAAGAATTTGAGATAATGGAGAAATGAAAATTGAAATAAAAGACATTAATTACTATGATTATGGAATTAACGAAAAAGGAAGCTATGAGATTGCATTATTTATAAATGTGATTTCAAATTTAATGATGGCTTTAAATACAAATAAAAAACGTAATTAATGTTGTCAAGAGCTATATTGTTGGTAAAGTTTCATTTAACTTCAAATTCAAAAACATCGGGTAAATGCTAATAATTCTTCTCGAAGCATATTCATTTCATCTGCTAACATATTTGCGAAGCATGCAAGTGTATGCTTTGAAAAATGAATACCTTTGTAATATCAAAATTGTGAGATTGAAAAGTTTTGAGAAGAAATAATTGAGTGAAAAAACTAACCAAAAACAAAATGTGGACTCTAAGGTTTGAGAATAAATTATTGAAAAAAATCATTTTTATTAGTAAAAGTTGAAAGTTACAAAAAAATTTCATTTCTAAAACTTATAAAATTAATTCTTCCGATTATGAATTATAGTTAATTAAAATAATAAAATCGCAAAAAAACCTTTTTATTTTATTTTGAAATAATTTTTTTTCATATTCAACCTTTAATATATTTACACATTCATTCATTGTTATTTATTGTGAAATCTTCTTCAATGATGAATTCATCCAATCATCTAGCAGCTTTTCAAGCAAGTCCATACCTCTTCTGAGTTATCTCACTTCACATGCAATTATTTAAAAGAAAATTGAAGTTGATGATGAAAAAATGGTGAGAGGTTTTTTTTATAGTTGGAGATGATGAAAAGATACAAAACTTTTGAAATGTTAAGTCATTAAATATAATTTATGATTAAAAAAATCTTAAAATATATATTTTAGCAAGTGAAAAGCTTGTTTCAAAACAAATAAAATAAATAATAAAAAGGCTCCTATTAAAGCATTATAAATTATATATATTAATTACAAATTTATGCATTTTAAAAGAAGAGTTATAAAGGCTTGAAGAAGCAAATGATTTTTTATGTGGGGATGTTTTAGTTTTGCTTTTAATTAAATAATTTAAAAATTAATGAGTAATTTAGTGGCAAATTTTGTAATTTAAGATGTGACTAAGAGGTAAAACCGTCTAAAAATAATTCTTTCCTTTAGCTATATAAGTTTAGAGTCTCATTAAAAAAAATAAAGCTTAATATAATTGATTGATTAGGCCCCGTTTGATAACCATTTGGTTTCTTGTTTTTGGTTTTTCAAATTTAAGCCTATTCTCTCTTAAATTTCTTACAATGTGCTCCATCCTTCCTACCATTTATCTATATTTCTTTAAGAAAGTAGGAAAATACTAACCAACTTTTAAAAACAAAAACAAACTTTGGGAAGCTACTTTTTTTGTTTTTAAAAGTTGGTTGGTCTTCCCCTACCTTCTTAAGAAAAGATGTATACATGGTAGAAATTATGAAACAAATTGTAGGAAATTTGAGAGAAAATAGGCTTAAATTTGAAAAACCAAAAACAATAAACCAAATGATTATCAAACGGGGCCTTAGTTTTTTGGTTTTTTTTAATGAATTTTCAATATGTTAAAGACATATGGGAGGTCTACTTAATTGTTTATAATTTAATCCTAAAAATATATCTCATCAAACGCCTCAACTAAGCATGTGTATCAAATATTATCCTTAGGTTACAACCACATTGTTGCACCTACTTCAATAATTCTTCCATTACTAATGAATTGTCTAGCAAGTGAAAAATTATAGGGATTTATATTGAATGATTCTTTATTATTATTATTATTTTAGTACAATGATTCTTCATCTTCACATATACAAGAAAGTGTTTAATATATATATATATATATATATAATTTATTACATAATAGTCAAAATACAACAATAATAGAAATGAGGTTTTATTTTATATTGGAATGTCGAGTCTAACTTTAATTGACTACATTTCGATTATTTTCACACAACAGTGGAACGTTTAATTTCAATGAAAGATACATTATGCATATGTGACTATTAAATAAAAATTAATTATCATACAAACATGAGACAAATTTTATTTTATGTTCATTTTGCTTTTTTGAGTATATATCGGAGAAAGAGGGATAAATATCGATTTTACAGTCAAATAATGAAATCATTATGTCACTGACCCATTTAGTTCATGTTCATTTTCTCAACTTCCTCCTAATTAATTAATGTCTTTATGAACCCAATATAGTCACTAGATTGTTGGAGATACACATTTTGTGGCAATTGTCCCACTTTAAAAATGTGAGAATTTTTCAACATCTTTAAAATAAATATATGGATTACTTCCTTCATTATAAATTGGTTTTGAGATGAATGTCCATACTATCTATTATGGTATTAGAGCTTATAAGCTCAAACTGATATTCAATTCAATAGAATTGAAAATTGAGATCCGATTCAAAATAAGTAACTCTAAAAGAGACACATTTTGAGAAATCATGTTAAGGATCTTACATCGAAAAGAGTGAAGACCTCATTGCCAACAATATTTTGGTGTCAAAAAAATTTATATAAAATTAATTTTGAAATAAGTGGTCACCATAAATTGAACACGTCATCTTTAGGCCTTGTTTGGTTTATCGGTTGGGATCCAGATTCCCTGGAATCCAATATCGTAATTAAATTTCCCGGAATCTTGATTATGGTGTTTAGTTTATCGTATTGATAATCCAAAATAAAAATAATATTGTTTCGAATATTTGAAAAATCTTGACATTTACTAAACAACTGATTTCAAACCTAATTCTAATTCTAAATTTCAAATGACAAATTAAATAAGGCTTAGTACTTCAAAAAATCCACTACTCTGTTAAGATTGTACAGAATGTCGACAATCCCATATTGATAAAGTGAGAATATCATTTAGTGTTTATAAAGTAAGTGGATTACTACTCTCATTACCGATTGATTATTGAAATGGATGTCCGCGTTATTTCATATATAGTAACTTACAAAAAGGTGTAATTTTTCGTTTGGTTGCTTTCTAGAAAAATTGACTGCTGTACTGTTACTCTGTTAATCTTCTCTCTCTGCAGTTTATGTTTCATTTAAAGTCAAATCACTTCATCTTTCTCTCTCATCATTTCTCTGTATATTTTCTATTAAATATCAGTACCTACATATTACCAAAATTTTATTAATATATTCTTGGCTTGAGAGGTAAGATTATATTCAATTACAGGTCTGTCCTATAGATCGATGTTATTTAAAATTTAAAAAAGAAAAAAAATCATTTTTAATCTATTTTTTTAATTCAAATATTTTGATCTCTGATTAATTTTATTATTTGAAATAACATAATTATTATTCCCATAATTAAAGGTTGATTATAATAATTATTAAACTAATTTTAAATTTTAATAGATCGATGCTAGAAATAACGAATATCCACAAATTTTCTTCTCAAACAAAATAGACCGAGTCATACGAGTTTCTGGCCAATATTCTTTGTTCTATCGCGAGATACCACCTCTTCAACAAAGTATACCAAGTCATACGAGACTTGTCATTCCTTCACTCTTTAACGGGAGTTTCGCCTACATTACAAAGTCAAGAGCTTGGCTCGGATACCATTGGTTAGATACAACTAAGCATCTATAAATCCTTCACATTGATATGAAAAATTCTCCAGTTTGAGAATCACTCCTCGTGACTTTATTTTTTTGATATCTCTCAAAGTGCACTCAAACCACACCCAAGACCCCCACATCGCTAAGTTAAAAGATTGGCTTTAATAACATTTGTTAAGGACAACAAATATCTACACATCTTCACATTCATATGATATTATTCACTTTGGAAAGCGTCCCTTAATTTTAATTTTTGTTAACACAAAAAAAAACTCATATCAATAGAGTTGTTTATTACAATATACTAGGTTATGAAGAAAAATTTAGACAATTTGCTATTTTTCTAAGTAGATTTATTTGTAATTATTTTTTAAATTTAACCATTTTATAACTATTTTTCTGACTAACATTGCATGTAAATGTTAATTATTAATGTTTTTTACCTATAATGTAGTTATAGGTGCATATATTTATTTTATTTTTAAATTTAATTTCATTATTTTTTTGAAAAAACATATTTTGGAAAATATCTCAAACCCCTACCCAACTCAATACATAAACAGTTATGATATTGATTTATATAAAAATTGAAAGTAAATAATAAATACATATTCAAATTAAAAAACAAAAAACAACATCATATCCCAACTTAAAAAATATATGATTTGAATTGCTTTAAAACATGAGTTGGTGACTTCATTCAAAATTTGGGTTGATGGAAGAAAATCTCTTTAACTAAATCTAACTCAAAAAATATAATATTATTTTCTAAGAAATACGTTAATAAATCTATAATTTTTAAACTTGTTTAAAAAGTTCTTGAACTCTTTCAATCTCGTGCCTAATGCTTTCTGACGAACTCGACCTTTTGAATTAAAAAATTTATTAGATTTAGAAATAAATTTTGTATTTTAGATTATAAAATTTAAATTTTTGAATTTTTACAAAAATGAATAAGCCGGTAATCTATCAGAAACAATTGCAAATTGAGATAACCTAATAAAATTTTAATCATGGATTTATAATAAGATCAGTTGGAATTTAAAGTTTTTTTTTTGTCCAATAATAATTGAAATTGGGAGATTGAAATAATTTATTTAATGTTTTTTTTTTTTTTTTTTTTTGTTAAAATGAATGCTCTCTTTGACTTAGGGCATTGAGGGGATGAGTTGGATTGGGTTGAGTTGGGTTGAGTTGGGACTTGGGATGGGTTGAGTTGGGATGGGAAGAGAAGATAAGTAAAATAGGTTTATGTTTGGGGAGAAGGAAAGAAAAAATAAAGTTACGTTCGATGTGATGGAGAGAGAATGGTTAAAGTTTTTATTTAAATAAAAAAAATGAATATTTAATAGTTTTTTAATAATAAAGTTATGTTTGATGGGATGGGAAGTGAATTGTTGAAGTTTTTATTTAAATAAAAATATAAATATTGAGTACTTTTTTAATATTTTAATATTTAAATAAAAATGTGGGGGCTTCGCGTGGAGTTGGGAAGAAGTTGGATGGACTTATGAAAGTTCATGGGATCAAACATGGAATATAAGTCAAGCCAAGCCAACTCCACCTTTTGTCCATAGGGCAAACATGCCGTTATAATGGGTAAAGTTGTAAATAATAATAAATAATAATTAAAAAAAAAATTAAGGCCAGAAAAAGGCACTGGCACTGCGCACTTCCTTTTGAAGCATACACAGAAATAGAACTGTGTGATACGAAAAACAGATTTCCAGATTTCCTTCTCTGCAAAAGCAGCTCATTTAAGTCCATACATTTATTTATTTATTTTATTAATTTAACCAAACAATTCTCTATTACCCGGTCAAACAAGGCTAAGGAAATAAAATTCCAAATTCAACAAAATAAATGGAATAAACGCATAACTTAGGCCCCGTTTGATAATCATTTGATTTATTATTTTTGATTTTTCAAATTTAAGTCTATTTTCTGTCAAAGTTTCTACAATTTGTGTCATCCTTTCTATCATGTATATATATTTCTTTAAGAAAGTAGGGGGAGACCAACCAACTTTAAAAAACAAAAAAAAGTAGTTTTCTAAAGTTTATTTTTGTTTTTAAAAGTTGGTTAGTATTCTCCTACTTTCTTAAAGAATTATGGATAAATGATAGGAATGATGGAGCACATCGTAGGAAATTTAGGAGAGAATAGACTTAAATTTGTAAAAACCAAAAACAAGAAACCAAATGGTTATCAAACGGGGCCTTAATAACATATTTCGCCTCCAATTTTCCTTTCCCCAAATATTAAAAAAAGTGGGATAAATAATTATCAAATAATAAAAATAAACTTTTAAACAAAATGCATGGGACTAGTACTTAGACATGTTATAGGCAACCAATTCATCTTTTCTTCCTCAATAAAAATTATGACCAACATCATAGTACAATTTCAATTTATATGAATGATTATCTTTAATCAAATAAATATAATTATAATTTCTCCCAACTTGGTCATGTATTTGACTCTTTCCCAATCCTAATTACTGTAATTTCAAATATATATATATATATAATTATAATTATAGCCATAATTATAATAAAAAAAAATTTAAAAAAATCATATAATTATAATTTCTAAAAATAAATAACTTTATTAGTTGCACAAGCGTAAAATTATTTTGTAACTAACTTATATAGTTAGAAATTTAAGTTTTTTAGCCAAGCTTTGCGACATTACTGTATACCTAACAACTTAGATGCCTTAGATTTTTGAATCTCCATTTCTAATTATTAGAATTATAATAAAATAAAAAATCATGAATCAAGTTTTTTTATTAAAAAAACATAATTAAATATATTTCCAAAAAAAGATAGCTAACATCATCCATGACCTAAGTAATAAATGAGTTCTATTATTATCTTTTTTAACACATAAATGAGTTCCATTATTGATTCGTAACTACAAGTATATTATTAGGAAACAAGTAATTGATCAACTTGTTCGTTGACTTGTCTAGAATATCTGTAATTTTTTCTTATTTTTTCCATTTTTAAAAAAACTAAGAAACAAGTAATTTTCATCGGTTGAAATTGAGTATTTAAATGATGGTTATACTTGTGACTTGTGAGTTAAAATAATTGAAATAATTTGTTAGTTTCTAGGGGTATTTTGCATTCTCAATCCCACTCTTTCTACATATAATATAATATAATATAATATATATATATATATATATTATGATAATCATTATATTTGTTTATTATAAAAAATAACGTATTTCACAATCGTATAAGTATATCAAAATATATCATCATAAAACTTATGATTTCTTAATCATCATATATCCACTAAGACCGCTTAGTCACTACACTCGTTGACAATAAAAAAAAAATGTTAAGAACTATATAGGAATATAATTATTAAGTTTATGCAGTGTAGAATCTTGTAAATATATCATGCCGGATAGAATATAGGCTAAATTATCAAACATACCCCTATATTTTCACATTTTTGTCAAATTTACCTTTAAACTTTGAAAAGTTTCAAAAGTGCCCCTAAATTTTACAAAACATTTCAAAAATATCCTTACTGTTAATTTTGGATGGAAACTATTAAGATTTTGTTTCAAAAATACCCTTCAACTTTAAAAGGTTTAAAAAATACCATTGGTCTTAAAAAAATATAAAATTTAAATAATTTAGCTTTCCAAATATTTGAATTTAATATGTCAAACTTTAGTTGAGGTAAATTAGAAATTTTCGATCACTCATACATTTATAATTCATTTATAATCTTGTAATTTATTTAAACTTTTAAGCTTTTTATTATCAATTGCAAATATAAAATTTGAAATTTTAAAACGATTATAATGAACTATACAATCATACAACGCCTCATCTAAACATGTTATGGTTGGATTGAGTTGTTCTATGTATAAAGTTGGAAGTGTTAGATGATTGATCAACCCGAAAAGTGTAATTGATCCAAAAAAATCTTCTAACCCAATGAGACCAGGTACACCCCTAACCAACATAGTAAAATAAACTTTTTTATATGTGTATTTTAATTTATTGATATTTTTATGTCAATATTAATGGTTATTTAATTAATTGAATTGTTAGTAAATTAATTTATTAATATATTTATATGATGATTATTGTTATCATTTTACCTTTGTTTTTACTTTTTAGATGCATAAAATTATTAAAAAGTCATTCAATGTTAACCTAAATTAACAAATATGTTATTGTCTATATTGTCTATTGCAACATACTTTATATTTCAAATTTAACACAACTATTTTACCATATATATTTTTTTTTTTAATTTAGAAATCTACCTCTCACCTATATTTGTAGAAACCAAACAAAAATTTGAAAACAAAAAAAAGTAGCTTCCAAATGTTTGTTTTTGTTTCTAAAAGTTGGTTAGTATTCACCTACTTTTTAAGGAATGATGAATATATTGTAGGAATGGTAGAACACATTGTAGAAAATCTGAGTGAGAATAGACTTAAATTTCAAAAACCAAGTGATTATCAAATGAGCCTAAACTATTTTAAGTTTGTGTTTTTTTAAGACCAAAGGTATTTTTGAAACTTTTCAAAGTTTGGGGTTATTATTGAAACAAAACCTTAACGGTTTCCATCCAAAATTAACGGTAAGGGTACTTTTAAAACATTTTGTAAAGTTTAGGGGTACTTTTGGATCTTTTCAAAGTTTAGGGGTAAGTTTGAAAAAATGTGAAAGTTTAGGGGTATGTTTGATAATTTAGCCTAGAATATACACAAAACATAGATAGACTTAAACGTTATCATTGTGCACGGTACACATAATTTTAGGGAAATTTATCCATCATAACATATTTTTTTTGCTCTTCTATTAATTATAGCACATTTTTAAAAATAATTCATTCATAATATATTTTGCCTAAAATTTATATTTTATTGTCATTAAACTTATATCAGTTCAAATAATAGACTTTAATCGATTTTGAGTGATTGGACAGTGCAAACTGATAGACTTCAAATCGTTTTTGTGTCACGAATAAATAAGTTTACGAATTGTGTTATACATGAAATTATTTTGTATTTTTTTAATATACATACAAAATACCTTAATATAAGAGAAAACCAAAAATATCGAATGAGTTAGTGGTGCAGTAATTTCATTGTTTGGTTATAAACGAGTTCAACACCAACGTCACAAATTTAATCCAATTTGGGGTTGGGGGGGTTGGGAAGGGGGTTTTTTTTTTTTTTTTTTTTTTTTTTTTTTTTTTTTTATATATTTGCAATTATTTTTATATTTTTATTATTAGTGCAAAAAACTTAAAAAAAAAAAAACCCTGAATTCATTAAAGACCAGTTTTACAAAACCAAATAGGATGTTTGTTTGCTGTATTTAACAGAGATTTAGATGAAATTTACTAATTTATTCTTTAAAAATATACATCCAAACGAGTTTTTATTAATTCCTTTCCTATTTACTTTTACAAATAACTCAACATTTCTAATGATTCATTTTAATCACATTTATAATTACTCAATTATTCCTAACCACTCATTTTTAATTATTCAATTCAAATCAATCCAAATAATTTATTTTTAATCATTTCTTTTTTCACAACTCAAAATAAATATTTATTTTAAATTTACATCAAAAGAGGGTTTTGATTCTAATTTCTATTTATAAAAACTATATTCAAATAAGTTTTCATTTTAAGTATTCAAAATAACCAATTCAATAAGATAAACATAACGCCTCAAAAAATTTAGTGTCATGATGTTGTTTATTATATTTTAATTTGAGTTTAAGATGGTGAACTCTTTCTCAAAAATTGGATATTTAACTTCCTCCTTAATTTATAATTTTAAGCGATTTATCTTAAAATAAAAGTTGTAATTTAGATGGGAGTCAAAGCCCCCACGTGTTGAAACAGTGACTTTTGTCCCTCATCTTCGTGGAAACCCGAGATTTTTCAAATCAATGCGCCGACCTCGTTTCCTTACGTGGCCTAGTTTTAACCCTTTTTTTCTCCCCACGTGCGCACCTCCTTCAATATTTCATATTTTTTTTATCACTTCCTCTTTCCCACGTGTCGTATTTATTATATTCAAAGAAAATTATAATAGATGAATGATATATCCCAATAAAATAATTATAAAATAGTCCATTTGAAAATATTGTATTAATAATTATAAATTAGCTTTTTTTTTTTTATTACAATAATTGAGGAAGACTCGAACTCAAACAACATTAATGTCGGTTGAGTTATTACTACTCTATTAACAATTAGTTTCAATATTATATTATTAATACTTATTAATGTAATATTATTTATTATTAATATAATATTTTATATTATTAATACATTATTGTATATTAATAATATTATATATTATTAATATCATATTATTATTATCATTATTATTATTTATTAATGACTATAACTGTTGTTGTTTTTTAAACTTAACCATATTTATAATTTTTTTTTAAAATTTAACTAACTTCTCTTTATTCAATTATTTTTCTTCAACAAATATGTTTTAGTTTATTAAATTATCATCTTCCATCCTAAATTTGACTTTCTTTATCTCAATTTATATTTTGTGGTGTTGTATGAGTATTTAATTATAACCAATATGGAATGTCATAATTTGGAGTTCGAATGTCAAATTTCAAATATTATTAAATTAAAAAAATAGAATATAATCCAAATTATAATTATGGAATGCTTGTACTAAAAAAAATAAACAAATAATTATGTGATGCTTCCAACCTCACATTTAGTACGTCTTCTTCCACCAAATCCACTTCTTAATATCCTTAAAAAAAAAAAAAAAAAAAAGTCCACTTATTAATATGAAATGTGGTAGGGTTTGACGGAACGGAATATTTTTTATAATAATTAAAATTTACGGTCTAGATATTCATGGATATTAAAAAAAAAATTGACTAAATATAGTACACTTATATAATTTAGAAAATTTACCTTCAACAAGACATTCTAACTTATCATATTTATTACATTTTTTATAAACTAATTTATTTATAGTACAATTTCATGCTCTTGTTTTTTTCTTTCCGTAATTTTACACCATCCTCTTATTTCTAACAACACAATTTCTTCGTAGTGGCCTTCTTCTTTCTGGCGCAATTTCTTCGCAGTCATAGCCTAAGCCATCATTTCATCGCTCTTTTTTCTCTTAAGATCTCTCTCTTTAAGATGTATCATCATCGAAGTCTTTCAAGATTTAAATCTGTGATGGGTGAAGCTCCACACTAGGGTTGTTATGAAATCGACAATCAAACAATCGATTAACAAAGATATAAAACAGATTAATAAAAAAACACTAGAGAAGAGAAAGAAAACAACACACAGATTTTACGTGGTTCACTAACGTTGTGTTAGTTAATCCACGGATAGAGAGGGAGAACAATATTTTTGAGAGGAACGTCCGGATTACAGAGAGAATTAATAAAAATTCGTTTGAATGTATATTTTCAAATTTATACGATTAGGGTTTAATTCGAACTTATATATACGTTCTCATTGTCAACATAAAGTCAATTGGAGGAAATCAATAAAGCTCATAAATTTTTGTTTGGGCACTTTTTAATGTATTTACCTTTTTTTTTTTTTTTTTTTTTGTTTAAATTTTGAAAATAAAGGGGTAGTTAAGTATTGATGGAGTTATAAACTTCATTTAGCCAAGAGCCTCACATTTCTCATCATCTCTAAAGTTTCTATTTTGACATTTTCCCCTTCTTGTACGTGGAGAAATTGGATTGAAGCTGGATAATGATTTTTGAAGATCATAATCGTTCTTTATTCTTCATTTATTTTTCTATTTTGTTTTTGTTTAGAATCATGCCGTTGAATATCTCTCATTTTTTCTTTTTATTAGCCATGAACTAATCGTTTTAGGCAAAGATTAAGGAATTCGTTAAAAAAAGAGTCAAATATTAAAGAGAGTTGAACGTGTGTAAAGAAAAACATTTCTTCTAACTTGTTCTTAATGAGAAGTAATTCTATGTTATGTTGTAAAGAGTCTACTTTAGCATACTTGTTAATAAGTTTGAAAAGAAAAATACTAATATGAGAACACATCATTAACACATTAGGTCATAGGTCTTAATTTGTGATTTAAAATTTGTTAGGAATAGCTAATTTATTAATTTCCGATCATGTTTTAGATCAATTTGCATATAATTGAAAAATTAAGCATTCAATTCAATTAGCAGTCCATTATTTTACTTGTAAGAGACTTGGTTAGACATTTAGGACATGTTTGACTAAAAAAGAATGAAATGAGAAGCGAAGAGAAGTGAGAGTAAATTTATGTTTGGTGAGAAGATAAGAAAAGAGAAATGATATTAAATTTATATTTGATGGGATGTAAAGTGAAGTATTGGAGTTGTTGAAGATTTATCTGTGGGCAAAACATGTAAGAGTTAATTTTCTCTTGTCTTCCCAACTTTTTTCCATGGACCAAACATGTACTTAGAGTAAAAATTCTTACCATGAATCATTGAACATATTTCTCAAAACATGTTTGGCTCCTTTAATTTAAGCATTTTGTTTCTTATATTTAACATCTTGTTTTTAGTTAGAATTTTTTCTTTTTTTTTTTAGAATCGTATTTAGTTAGATTTGTATCTTAGATTAGTTTTAGTTTGAATATTAATTTAAGTAAATATATGCACTTACATTGTACATGTGGTGGTGTAATTTTTTAAGATTATGTTGTTGGTGACTTGTAGACCTTAGTTTCAAGTCAACCGAAGTTTTGAAGCCCAAATTATTAACATTTGAAAATTTTGTTATGTTGTAAATTTTTAGAGGTTTAGATTTTCTTGTTTCTATCATAACATTTTATTATGATAGTCGATGGATTGATCTTAAATGGTGTTCCGGTGCTATAGAACCTGACTTTGAACTATAGGCTTTCATTTTGCATACTGACTTTGAACTAGTCTACCTCTTATAAAAGTTAGTATTATTTTACTGTTATGTCCCACAAACTCAACCACAACTCAACTTCTTTGTTTTGAAAAAAAAAAAAACCTAAGTCAATCACGATCATTTTTTTTTAGTACATATCGAAGGAGGGAGGACAAATATTGATTATCGAGATCGAACCCACGCGCATTTATATGCAGAAGATCTTAAGTCTTCCCCCCTTAATCACTCGGATAAATATTGATTATCGAGATCGAACCCACACGCACTTATGTGCAATTTCTCTTTATTATTTTATTGTTAGAGGAAAAGGATGACTTAAGTCTCTTTATGTATTTTGCTCATTATATAGAATGCTCAAATTTGGTTTGTTCCCTTCATTACATTTATTTCCTTCCTTTTGCCAAACCTTATAAATATAAATATATATATATATATGTTGCCTTTTATATAAAATATTTTTAAGCAATTCACACAAACAAACACTCTGTTTTTATATCCCAAAAGGAAAAACCCTTGAGAGGCAAAACCAAGAAAGTGAAGATCCATGGAGAATCCGGAAACGGCGAAGGAATGCGAGAGGCACCAAAATCACAAACTCCTGCCCGGAATTTGCCCTTCTTGTCTCCGAGAAAGGCTTCAACAATTCCACAACCAATCTCCTAATTCCATTCCTTCCCATTCTGTTTCCGCCTTCTCTTCTTCTTCTTCTTCCTCTGAATTTTTCTTCTCCGGCGACTCCCGACGGAAGCGCCGCCATCATCACCAGAGGCACGCCTCCGAGATGGGTATCGGGTCGACGGCAACAGCGACGGCGGCGGCGGATTTGTTAGAAGGGGAGAAGCTGAAGAAGAGCGGCTCAATTGGGATGTTGGCCGCCGGCGGAGGGAAAAAGAAAGGTGGGTTTTGGTCGAAGTTGTTTTGCCGGCCGAAGGGCTTGTATTTTCATTCTGGCCCAAAAGTTTATTCTTAATTTTTTTTTTTAATTCAATGACATTTTAGATTGAAATTCCTAATGAAATGATTACTACTATATTTATATTTAATCATTTTATTTAAGTTTTATTTATTTATTTTGTAAATGAATTAATAATTAGTTTTACACATTTGTTTTATAATTTGTTGAGGTAGGAGGATTCAAATTTGTATAATCTTATTACTATAGTTGTAGATGATGGTAGAGCAGTTGTTTTTCATATCTTCATTGCAATTTTAATGTCATGTTTGCCATTTCAAAACCTATTATTAGGATAGTGGATGCAGATTTTGTTGAAGCTCTTGCTATACGTGAAGGTTTAGTTATTACGTTGGTGTTGAGTTTTCAAAGATTGGAAGTTGAATATGATGCCTTAGGTGTGGTGAATTTGCTTCAAAAACAGTTTCAAGATCGATTAGAGGTTGGGAGAATTGTTGAAGAAAATTCAAAGGCTCACGCGCAACTTTTATTATATTGAGTACGAGTGGACTGAACGAGGTGCGAATGAACTTACCCACAAACTTGCAAAGTTTGCGAAATTGCACAATGTCAATGGATGGAGGAAGTCCCAGATTTGTATGCTTATTAATATTCGAACGAGTTAGCTAATTGTCATCCCGTGTGAGGGGAACGTACTTTCCATGTAATTTTTTTTTCAGTTATTTTCAAAAAAAAAATTTGGTTTTTTAGATTAAAGAAAAAACTTGAAGATCAGTTTGTTTAGGTTAAGAAAACTGGTAAAATAATTTCAAAGAAAATCGCAATGATCGTTATTGGGGTTTTGGCAGTTCCAACGAGGCTATTAGTCAACATTTATTAAAGCTAATTCACCTAATCTTGGTCTTTTTCAATAGGAAAAAAAAATCCACCTAATTTTTTTTTTTTTTTTTTTTTTTTTTGAAAAGTAAAATTCACCTAATCTTGGTACTTGTTTTTTGGTAGTTGAAAGAATAAGGCCATAAAATTGGTTTATAAATTGAAAGGCTTTGATTAAAAGTTTGAAAATTGAGAAGTCTACCTTAATTGGCTTTCTACATTCATTTAACGTTAAAGTGACTAAAACTTTGTACGCATGACTGAAAAAAAAACATAGATTTTGATGGATTATCTTCGTCTTTAATGCAATATTTTGAAAATTAAGAAGGAAAAAAAAAAAGAGAACTTTACGAAGGCAAGCCTATTTAAAAGAAGATATATTCACTATCAAAGCATAATGAGAAGGAAAATAAGTTTTTTTTTTTTATTGAAACAAGGATAACCATGCCCGTCCCTAGGGCAGGTACCGGAGACATCAAAAAAGAGAAGGAAAATAAGTGGAGAAACAAACATCGAGCGGAAGGTAAATATCCAAGTTTGTGGTCAACATGAACATAGTCCAAGCGACATCAATATACACATAGTAATTTAAAAGTTATGAGTTTGAATCTCTCACCTCTAATTGTTATAACACAAAAGAATGTCTTAATTTGTGACGTTTTGTAACATATTTTATAGTAGTTTTTTTTTCTTATAGATACTTGGTCTCTCTTCACTCCTCTACAACTACCTCGAGCTCTTATTCTAGATTGTTCCCAAGAGAAATTGATGCATACAATTAGCTGGTGCTATGTAATTCATCAATTAATATATATTATGAAAATGAAAATCAACGATCAAATCGAAAACATAAAACAAATAAATGCGAAACGTGAGTAGTTATTTGAGAATAAATTCTTACGGTTTTTTTTAATATTCAAATATTGTAGGGTCAAATAAATTATTTCTTAAGATTAGTCAAAGTGCACATAAGTTGGTCTGAATTACCATGAATATGAGCAATTTGTGGT
Organism: Sicyos baderoa; assembly: GCA_037832685.1. NCBI lineage: Eukaryota > Viridiplantae > Streptophyta > Magnoliopsida > Cucurbitales > Cucurbitaceae > Sicyos > Sicyos baderoa. Next base: position 10,388,364 of record JBBMEF010000023.1, read on the forward strand.
CCACCTTGACGTGGCTGACTTATTTAACTTCCATGAAGTATGATCGAAATGTAGATATTGAGAAAGACCCGAATTTGAACTCAAATTCATTGGTCTCTTAAGTTTCAAGGTGGGAGTACTGTTTAGTTAGATGAGAGAGTGTGGTATTTTAATGTGGTTAGTTTCATATTAAGCCATGAAGATTCATTAGTTCCTCTTAAATTTCTTTACATCTCTCTCGAAAAAAATGGAAAAAAGAAACTCAAGCAAAGAAATATTTAGATATTATTAACTCATAACATGTGTTTAGATATTATTAACTCATAATATTTTAAAGCCTAAAGAAAATAAATATTTAGCTTATGTCCAAACATAACTTAAAAGTAATGTATATGTACGTAATTAAATATGAACCACATTTTATTTGATTTTAAATTAAAAGATAAAAATATATAATGTGTCATATATAAAACCCCATTATTTTCTATGAAATTGTAATAACTATACTTGTTTTGAAAAGTAATTACAAATTTAGGCGCTCAACTTTTTTTTTTTTGCAAAGTTAATTTTTTATTTAAAATTTGAAATTAAAACTTTTATTTTAATACGATTCTGCCCCTACACACATTTAATGCAAGATTTCCGAATTTCCTATACCATTATTAATACATTCCCTCCATTAAAACACTTTCCTTTTCTAAAATGTCAACCATTTTAATTATTTGCAAATTTATATCTTTTCTTTATTATGTTCCTTTTACGTTTCTTGCCTTCTCCTCTTTCCTCCACTCCGTTATTTTTGTTTATTTTCTGTATTTCGTTCTCTCTTTTCTCTTCTTGGTCATTATGAAAATTCATCGATGAATCCATTTCGGCATAACTGTATATTCTGTCAATTTCAGTCTTTTTCTAATACAAATCTCCAGTTCTCCTATGTTTTTTTCATTTTGTTGTTCCTTCTTGTTTTATCACCGTCTGAAGGTTACTGTTCATTCCTCATTAATCGTCCCCCGAGATGTCTCAGATTTTTCAATATGGTGTGATCAATTCATGTTCTGTCATTGATGTACACTTATTTCATTTATATTCCAGTGTGTTGCCTGTCATATGTAGAACATTTCTTCCTACTTAGTCATGTTTCTATATTATGATATGTTCATTTTTCTTCACAGATTGACAACACTATATAAGTTTAGATATACACTATCATTTAGTATTTTAGAACCACCGTACTGTTTTTCCGTCCAAGTATGCTAGTTATCATGTTCATACTATGTAAATCAGCTCACCTATCATTCTAATTCTAAAATACACAATTATACCACATTGTATAGCCGCTACAAAATGTTTATACCACACTGTATATGTTTCGCCATACATACTATATAGGTTTAAAACTACAAGATTATACCACTTTGTAAAGGTTTTAGTAAACACATGTGTATCACAATTTAAACCACACTCGATATTTTCGTATAGTAATCGACTATACTGTAATAACTTTACCGTGTTGAGATGTATTTTATATGTACATGTTTTCCTTTCAGGTTAAAAAAGCATTCCAATTCAAATTGCACAACAATGGTCAGTGAGATGATAATGATAGTATTGTTTTATCTGTACACGACTGTTCAACTCCTTTTGGTGTATCCATACCTCCTTCCACTTCACTGTCCGTCAACTTATCTTCTTCCCTACTACAATCTTGCAAAAAATTAAAATTGAACCTAAACAGTAACAGAACCCTCATACCCTACATACTTCCAATCAAAACCGTAATTTGACCCTCCTACCATACATACATACCTTCGACAACTCCGACCATACATGCATCAACCTAATTTTGCAATTAATTTTCTAATATAATCTATATATGCTAAAAGTTATATTTTCTAAGGCATTTTTTTTTGAAACAATTTTCTAAGGCACTTAAATATTACTCAAAAACAAACCTTGGTTTAAGGAAAGAATTATAATGCCAAAAACTGGATAAATCCTACCTGGCATGATTTGATTGGTCAACTTGTTGCCATTCCCGTTTCGTCCAACCAAAAGAAAACACCAAATTGCGTAACGTTGATGTTTGACAAATTCAAAATTCAAAAGAGCCCTCAAAATACTGAAAATAGGGTAAACCCCCCAACCAACTCCACGGTTTTATTCTTTAATCCCTCAAAAGGGAATGCCCACAGATTTATCTCAACTCCAGCCAATAAAAAACGAGTATTCTATCCTCTCGATCCCCGTCTTCCCATCCAAAACCCCATCCTGGCCGTTCACACCACTAGAGAAAACACAACTCACACCCTAATTTACCGTCCGATTCGTACACCGAAAAACACACGGATATGCTTTCTTAACCGTCCGATCTTAGATTCCATCTTCTTATACGACACTATAAATACACCCTAACAGCGCCTAGATTTGAACCTTTGGCTTGTTTGACGAACAGAGAAATCCGTTCGAGAGAGAAAAAGCGCTTAACGACAAAGAGGTTTGTCCCAATTATTTTTTTGTATTGAATTGTTATGGTTAATTCGATTAGGGATTCAGAGTTTTCAGATTCATGATCCTTGATTGGCTGAATTGTTCGATGATCTTTCTGTTTTCGTTGATGATCCATCTCCGTGTTCATTGTACTCGCTCTTATTTGTGTTTTTAGACTTAGAATTGTGATTTTAGGGTTAGATTTTAGTTTTTTAGATTTTAGGGTTCTTATATGAGCTCAACGCCTAATTGTGTTTATTTTGGGGTTTCTGTGCGGTTTAGATTCTAGGTTCTTAACGTTGAATTGACTATCTGTTAGATTAAAGGATTAATGTGGTGGTGCTGTGCGATCTGAGTTCAAACATGAACATAAGCACTTTTGTAATTGATAATTTAGGGTTTTGTAGTTTTTTTTTTTTTTTTTGTAATTGAGAATTAGGGTTTTGAGAATTGGGGTTCGATTTTTGTAGATGGCCCGTACTAAGCAAACTGCCCGTAAATCTACTGGAGGAAAGGCTCCCAGGAAGCAGCTGGCCACCAAGGTTTGCCCTATTGTCCTACGTTGATGAATTTGATTAATTTCTTATCTCTATCAACCTGCCAATTTACTTGTCATTGTAATTGTAGGCTGCACGTAAATCTGCCCCGACTACCGGAGGAGTGAAGAAGCCTCACAGATACCGTCCCGGAACTGTTGCTCTTCGGTGAGTTTCCATTTTACTATATGGGTTGTGTGCATTTTTTCACCATGTGAGGTTTACTTTATGTATCCAATTGTGCAGTGAAATTCGTAAATATCAGAAGAGTACAGAGCTTTTGATTAGGAAACTGCCATTCCAGAGGTTGGTTCGAGAGATTGCTCAGGATTTCAAGGTATGATATTTTTAAGTATTGTGAATTAGTATGCTTATGGTTTCTATAACTGGTTTCCAATTTAGTTATGGATATGTTAATTTTGTTTGTGCAGACTGATCTTCGTTTCCAGAGCCATGCTGTGTTGGCTTTGCAAGAGGCTGCAGAAGCTTACTTGGTAGGATTGTTTGAGGACACCAACCTTTGCGCCATTCATGCCAAGCGTGTTACCATCATGCCGAAAGACATCCAGTTAGCTCGGAGAATCAGAGGCGAACGTGCTTAAGGATGGTGATGACATTTGTTTGGTGGATGGTACTGGCTGCTGCAAGTAATGAAAGACCTAATTTGTTGATGAATGGATGGTGTTGTTATTTTTGTTGTTAGCTGCGTTGTTAGATAATATGAATACTAGAAAACTTGTAGTAGTGAATATGGTACAAAGGCATAATGATTTTGTTGAATGATTTTGTGGATGTTAATGTTTTAGTGTTGAATGATTTTGTTTGTTGATGTGAAGTTCATTCTGTATTTTGTTTGGATTGTGCTCTGGACATGCAGCCAAACTAATATTGTTGAAAACTTATTACTTTCTGATATTTAGTTTAGTTCTTTGAGTTCTATTACATTTTCTGAGTTTGTTAGCTTGCTTTCATATGATATGGTGGATGGAGATGTTTCAGATTTAGGAGGGTCTGGGCTGGTGAGCTGCAAAGGAGATCCAATTTAACAAACAATTTGCAAGGTTTTGAGGTGGAATATGATGAAGATGTTTCAGTTTTTTTTGTAGAAGGATTAGTTGAGAATGCTATATTGGGGTGGGATATACAGGGGCAACAGAAATTGTTTTGGAAATCCCTTTTTAAAATTTAAACTTTTTGGCTAAATCTGAATTTGGGAAATCATAATTATGGAAGGTGAGATAATATTTATATTCTCAATATCCCTATTTTAAATTTTGTAATGTAAAAAAAACTGCCTCAAACCCTCCGCTCGAAGCGAATGGAAAACAGAAATAATGATAATCTTTTTCTTTTGAGGGATTACTATCAGGATTTTTTATATTATTCAAAGTTGGTCTGGGAAGGAAAAGGAATGGATTCTCTTTCCTAGTGTTTTGCCCAACGAGTAAAATATCATAGTTACTTTTAGAGAATAAATAAATCGAGGAGATAAGAATGTTTTCTTATTTAAAGAATGTAGTTATTCAATTAATTGTTTAACAAAAAAGTAATGAGAAAATTAGCATTTTTCCTAAATCTAAGCTATCTAATCAATAAATACAGGTCATGTGGAGATTATGTAGCCAATTTGAATGAGTTTAAATTTATTTTTTGAATAAACATTTTATTGCTAAAACCATTATATATTATTAGTTAATCAGAAGAAAAAAAAATCAATTTCTTTCCTTTACATCAAACACTAGATTACTATAACTTTTATTCCTCATAAAATACTAATTTATTAACATTTCTCTTTCCTTCATTTCCCACAAAACACTAATGTAATTTTACTTTCGTCCTCTTCTTTTCACTTCCTGTAACCAAACATGCCATAAATATCTACTTTCATTAATTATTTGAATCCAATAAATAATCAATATCTCACAATATTTAATCTCATCCATTGGTTTCTTTTTATCCTTTAATTCATTTTGAAGCTCAGTGTATCCTACATTTGTAGCATTCTTCTGCTGTAGATCGATCTTCCTGACTCCCACTTTCGATCGTGATTTTTTTGTTTATAGATTGAGGATACACTTGCGCATCCAAGGTATTTCATGAGTCTTGCTGGATCTTACTTTCATTGAGCCATGGAATCCACATGTCTTTTTTTTTTCATCGATTTCTCTGTCAATTGAAGCAATGCCTATTACAATGGCTTATAATGAGGTTTGGGACGACGCAAATGTATATTCAAATTACAACAAAATATGTGTTGATATCGTCCATGGATTCACAATATCCTAACTTTTATCCACCATCGTTGCATGTCTTGAATTGAATGAAGTTCGAGAGGGTCTAGTCTTTCTCTTTACAGCCACCAGACTGGCAAAGTGAAGGGTATACTGATAATCAAAGACAAGCGTGCAGTGGATATTCAATGGTTTTGCAAACGGTGTGTACACTGATCGGTGCGTTTTGGCTGTAATCATGACAGTATGTAAAGTTATGTACATGTGAACTCTGTCTTCGATTTTGCTCCGACCATGAACTCCATCTCTGATTTTGCTCTAAAGCATGCAAACACGTAGTTCCCCCATGGACTTGAGATATGTACTGCTATGGAGATTGAACATTCATTTCAATTTTTCCAAATAAAATAAAATAAAATACTAAATAATTAACAAAGTACTTTTTAATCTTTTAAAAATAAATTTAATCTTTTCATCTTTGTCAAATATCCATTATATGAATGTTTCCCAATTTAAATATAAATATTTTTCCCCCAAAGTTATTAGAGAAAAAATGATTATCCTTTCCATATTTACAAATGAATAATTATTTTTTTCTCAATTATTATCTTGTTATTACATGTATAATTGTAAAAGATAGTATGGTTTGCTTGATTCAGAAATTAAAGTTCCCATAACTCTTGACTACTTTTTCAAATCATTCAAACTATGCACTTGGAGAGTGTTTAAGTCCATATAAAGCCTTCTTTAGTTTGTAAACTTTGTTTGTTTTGAGTTTCTTTTCAAATTCGAGTGGCAAATCTTTAAACACTTTTGACAACTCTTGATCATGAGAGAGTTATTTAGGCTATATTCATAGTGCTTTTTAGGTGATTTGTACACTAATTAGATGATTTTAAAAGTTAAAATGGCATAAAGAAAGAAGATTTATATAAAATCATGCATATGGACTTTGGAGAGCTTAGGATGAAAAAAACTAAGGAAAACTAACATCTCACTAAAACTTTGTCATATGTGTATGAATTGGAAACACTACATACAACGCATTCAATGGAGAATCAAAAGGACGGAAGGAAATGTCGGATGAACAGAAGTTGCTGAATCACAAAAACTAAGAGAAAATATAAAAAAGAAATTAAACATTGTTGTTAAAGATTGAATATGATTAAGATCTTTCTAAAAATAAGTCTCTTGGGTCGCAAACAACCTAAAAGCCTAGAAATGAAGGAGGGGTACAAGATGTCTATTATGAGATTTTTATCCCACTCAAGGATAGGGTTCTGAAGGAAGTTCGAGCCACGATGACAACAAAATTAGTTCTTCAGCAACACCAATCTACTAGATTGGTGTTGCTGAAGAACTAATTTTGTCACCCTGGTCGAGAGTGATTTTGATTTACATAACAAATATACTCAAGTTAAATGAGTATGATCATCAATAAATATAACAAACAACCTTTTCCATTATTAGTCAAAGTTTTTAATAGACCCTAGACTATCCAACATAATTTCCCTTATTATTTTTACCTAAACTAAAAAAAAAACAAAGAACCAACCAACAACGTTAAATCCAATGCTTTGCCTTTCCATTTAAAATTTTCACCATCCACAAAGATTGAACAGCCGGCATCTTCGGATTTTCCTTCATTCTCCAAAATTTACTCTTAATCTTCAATCCCCACATTCTGTTTCTTCTTTCAATCAAAACCCAATTCATGTTCTTTCAACAACTCCCTTTGAATTCCCATTTTGATTTCCACAAACAAATTTGAGGAACTGGGTTTTGTTTTGCTGCCCAATTTGCAGAGGATTTGGAACAGAGTTTCTGAAATGGAGAACACGGATGAGGAAAATGATTCTTCTGAGCTTCATCAAAAGCTTCAAGACATGAAGAAAATGGCTAAGAAATTGGAAGAGCAATTGGCAGAGAAGAGTTTGGATTTGGCAAAAACGACAGAGGAGCTCTCTGTTTTCAAACACTTCGAAATACAAAACCAAATGAGAATCGAAGAACTCGAAAAGATGTCCCAAAACGCCATTGAGTCCGAAAAGAAAGCCAAGGAATTTCTACAACAACAGACGAAACAGCTCGAGCAGACGAAGACCTCGCTCGAAGAATCGAAGATCGAGATCGAATCCCTCCACGAAAAACTTGAGAAATGTTCTTCAAACACCCGCAACGTTCCAACGAGAATCGATTTTGAAAACCTGAAAATCGAGCTCGAATCGAGAAAACATAATGTGGGTGTGCTTAAATACGAGCTGAAATTAGCAACCTTGGCCGAGGAGACCAACAAGAAAGCCATGGATGATCTAGCAATGGCATTGAAAGAGGTAGTAACAGAAACATACCAATTGAAGATAAAGTACAACACAAGCGAAGAGGAGTTGAAGAAGGCGAAGGAAGAAGTCGAGAATTTGAAATCGGCATCGAGAAGCACTGAAGAAAAGTACAAATCTTCATTGCAAGAAGCAAGAAGAGAGGCAGAATTGTACAAAAGCACAGTGGAGAGGCTGAGATTTGAAGCAGAAGAGTCCGTGATGGCATGGAGTGGGAGAGAAACAAGCTTAGTGGATTGCATAAGAACCGCCGAAGACGACCGGTTCACAACGCAACAAGAGAATCGTCGTCTGATGGATGCTATGCGGCTCGAAGAATTGAAGAACGCGACGTCGAAAGAAGAGATCAAGAAATTAAGGGACATTGTAAAACAAGCCCTGAATGAGGCTACTGTGGCAAAGGAAGCTGCTGGGATTGCCATTGAAGAGAATTCACAGCTGAAAGATTGCTTGGCTGGTAAGGAAAATGCATTGAATTTTGTGAGCAGTGAGAATGAGACACTTAAAGTGAGCCAAGCTGCAGCCTTGGAGGAGATTAAGGAGCTGAAGTTATTGGTTGAAGAGGCAAACAAGAAGGAAGAAAACAAGAGCAAGGAGAAAGAGAAGGAGAAAGAGAAGGAGAAAGAGAAGGAGGTTACGAGATCGAAACCGCCGTTGACTCCGACTCCGACTCCAGCAGAGAGGGAAGATACATTTGGGAGAATGCTGGGGAAGGCTTTCAGTTTTAGTTTCTTGGAGTTGAGGACGACGACACCGGAGAAGAAGAAGGAGGTTGAGGAGGAAGAGGCAGAGGTAGAGCCCGAGATGGAGGAGACGCTTAAAGGCTCGATTTTTGACGAGAATGTTGACTCGCCCGTGTCGGCGAGGGTACTGCACCAGAGGAAGCCATCGTTGTCTCGGTTCGAGGATGTCGAGGAGAAGAGGGATGAGATTGAGGATGTTGATCAGTTGGAAGAGGGGAACTTGGATGAGTTGGATGATGATAGAAATTCAAGGAAGAAGAGGGCCTTGATAAGGAGATTTGGGGATCTTTTGACAAGGAGGAAGAGTTTTCAGAGGAAGGAACCAATACCATCACCAGAATAAACTGTAAATTCATATTTGATGCACTTTTTCAATTCTTCTTTTTTTTTTTAACCTTTTTTTTTCTTTTCTAAACTGTAAATTCAAACAAGTAGCTTAACATTGTGTATTTACATTGTGTACATTTTCTTCAAAAAATAATTCCAAACCGATATGTGAGACTTTATGCTAAAAAATCAAATCAATCTATTTGATCGATTTGGTTTAGTTTGCTTTTCGGTTTTTTGTTACACCCCTACTTAGTTCATCTATAACCGCAACATTTTTTCCATTTCACTTGATTGAGATAATTTCACAACATTAACTATCCAAATTTTTTAACTTTAATCATAGAATAATCTTAATTGAATAACAAGCCTCATATATCTTCCATACTTGAAAACTCAATTGCACAGCTTTAATGGACATTGCTGCCCTTAGATTAAACCATTTCGGTCTGAGTTACTTTTAACCTTAGATTTTGTCATTCTTAGTCTTTATTCACACTAACACATCGCATACTTGTGCTCCACATCAAAACATCAGTGGCATAATATACACGATCCCATAGTTGAAGAAGTTTCTCACCATATGAGTTGAGCTCGAACTATAGTTCATAGCCTGGGAACCTCGACTTCTCAGGTTCGAGCAGATCAAACCAAAGACAAGCAGATCCAGCTAGCCCGTGAAAAAGAGAGTAAAGGCGGTCACCTCCGACATGGTTCCGGGCAGCAATAAGTTTACTAGAATTATGGTACAAGTAGGTTCCAAATGCCCTGGCTCTTTCTTCGTAGACACTCTCTCCGGTGAGTCGATAAAGGGAAAGGAAGGCATATGCATTCCCGGCGACACCGTCTGCAAGTCCAACTTCGTCGACCAATCCATTTTTCCATACTACTTCCCCTGCTTCAATCGCAGCATCCCTGAACTCTCTGTCTTCTGGGAAAACCTGAAATTTGAGTAAAAGAGCAGCTTTCCATCAATTCTTTTACTAGTAATCAAAACTTCAGTTACCTCCTTTTGTATTCCAGAAGTATAAATCTTTGCAATCAGTTCATAGTTGAAAAATAAAGAGGAAAATGTATCAAATGTAATAAATCAATATTTTACATGTTAATTAGTTGGTTTACTTCCTGTGTTCCATACGTTCTATTTCATTTCAGTTGTATTACTGTTATAGTGGTTTGAGTTTTTGATTAGTTGTTAAACTTTAGCCTGCTGACTTGTATTCGGCTCACTTCTATTTCAAAAGAATTTATTAAATAAATAATAGATCAACTTACTCACTCACGAATACTTGATAGAGTTATCGAAGTTCATTAAACTAAAACAGGAATTTGATCTCAACCTTGGGATTCAACCCAAGAATAGTGAACCCAAAAACCACCATCTTAGACATGTTGAAGATTCCACATTGAAAAGATGAAAAACTCACATAATCTTTATAAGATATGTATGTTATTCCTTTCATTGTCAATTGATTTTGTAATTCTTTGTTTTATATTTATGAGTGCATTGACAAACGTGCACCTAAACTATTCTCACAAGAAATACTGTTTGACCCTACAATATTTGGATGTTAAATTTTTTTATAGGAAATTAATTTCTTAGTAGGTGACCGACCACCGTAGATTAAATTTCCCAACTTCTTGGATTTTCATGTGCTCTCTTTGACCACTAGGTCCATACACTATGCTTGGTAAATTGGTTTTGATGCATAGGCAACTCATTTCATTTTCATGTTTTCCCATGTTTATGTTCATCTAATTGATTACAATGTCATATTATTGGCTAAGACATGAAAAGAAAGCATTATGTAATTACGTTAACCCTTAATCAACATGATCTACGCTTAAGTTAACAACATATTTTATAAACATGAAGGACAAGTAAAAATGACCAAACCTGTGAAGCCTTGCAAAGGGTGATGGCCATGCCAGTTGCCCCATGAGACCATTGCACTAATTTGTCCCTTGGATTTCCTTCACTTGAGGGATAATTGCCACTATGTGGAAACCTTTTGCTCATAAGATATCTCAACGTCCCCTTAACATCACCAGCATCCTCTTTTGAAAGTGGGAAATGGAGAAGAACTTGCAAGATACCTGCGAGGCCGTTGGCTGCACCATAATATCTCGTCCCGTGCCATCGGTACATCAGAGGGCAGTCTGGATTATCCGATGCACCAGCCCTGCCACCGGATAATACAGCATCGACTACAGACATGAGACGATCATGGGGTAACCTCTGTTCTCCAAGATGCTTATTTATGAACAAGGCAGCCCATAAGAACCCAGCTCGCCCGTAGAGGAGATCATATGACATACCAAAACCTCCTTCCTCAGGTCCAATTGGGAGGGCTTTCTCTTCCGCTGCCTAAAAAAGGTTACAAAATACTTACTTTCTCGTAACTTTTTCACACACACATAACAAAGCTTAGTAGCACTCTTTTTCGGGACAAGAATATTTGAGGTCGACCACTAGATCGAGGATACATGTCAATTATGGAAGCTTAGTAGAACTCATGTGTCTTATTATGTCATCTAGTTATAAACATGCATTTAACAGCTATCTCTTCTTCCTTGTCCTCCAAAAGTTTAACATGAAAACTAATATTTTAAGATAAAATATTGAGAAAACAATTATGCTTTCTTCAACTTTAATTTGGAAATTCAAAGATGCAAGCCTAGCCAAAAATGGTAAACATAGTGAAGACTTTATTTTTTTTGTAGTGAACACTTTGAAAAAACATATACAGGAAATACGAAGCAGAGAACTGTCATTTTAAATAATAATAATAATAATAATAATTTATTACTATTATTATTTTTCAAAAGCATTTTTTTCGTTTTATGTTAGTGTCCACAAAATGAAAATCCTGGTCAAATTCTCAGGAGTGCCTTTTAAGTTTTTAGCTTTAGATCTTCCTCTTTATCTGTTTGGAATTTTTATTTTTATTGATGCCTTCTTTGATCAGCTCAGCTTCTCGTTCAACCTTCTTAGATTCTTGGTGATAAGGGTAACAACCCAACCACATCAATATGATATCATCTACTTTAAGTATGCATCCTCATGACTTTGCTTTTGGTTTCATCCCAAATGCCTCGTACTAATAGAGATGCTTGTCATCACTTATATACCCATGATCTTCTTCTCATCTAATAAATGTAGGATACTTTATTTGCATCTCAACACTTGCACTAGAGAATTATCCACTTCATATGTATTCCATCTCAAAGTTAATTGGTTATGAGGATACCCATCATGCTCTCTTAAAATATGATGCCTTTTTGAATCACTTTTTTATTGGAACTCAATTTCATTTTTATTGAACCATATACTCATTTAGATTTACTCAACTCTATACCAAATTAGATTAATATGAGGTTCTTATCTCAAAACTAATTCACTATGAGTAATAGTATCTCAACTATCTTATAAATGTTAAGAAATTTCATTATCTTTTTAATATGAGATCCTGAAAGCAGGCAAGATAAAATTGAAAGAAAAATTTTATGCTTAGTTTATGAAGCAACTCAACTTTGTCTATACTTTCCTGCCCCATTTGTATCTTTCTCTTTCTTTTTCCCCCCTCGAACATACTTTACACATAACTAATATTTATATTAGCATTAAAATAATGATCTTGACAAAAACTATCAGTTAAGATAAAAATCTGGCCCCACACAATAAAACAACCTCTATGAAGACTTGCCTTCCACAAGCTGAATATTATTTTGTTCTTTCTGTTTTTAAGGATAAGAGTACTTTATTTTTCATAAAAAAAAAAAAACTTTATGAGAAGTATTGGATTCTTGTATAAAGGCTTGTTTACCAAACTCACTTTTCTACTATGATGGATGACTTTTAATTAATGGAAATATATATATATATATATATATATATATATATATTAATTTTCGACCACAATCATTTCTCATTACACTATTATATGAAACGTGGACAGTCAGAAAAATAAACATCTTTGTCTCCACCAAAAAAAAAGCATCTTTGTAGGGTCAAGGACAAAGATGGCATCTCATATTGTATTAAAAAAATTGGTTAAAATATATCTTAGTGTTATAGTTTAGGTTAAATTTATTATATTATATTGAACCAATTTTAATTAATATTAACTCCCAATTTATCATATATGACAAATTTACATGTTTTCTTAAATACATAAATTAAAATTGAACATTTAAAATATAGAAACTAGGTTAAGGCACTTCAAACGTCCAATTTTCTTTGAAAACAAGCATAGTTTGTGATTGATCGTACTAAATTTGGTTCTTAAGGAAACTCTCGGTAGCTATTATAGTTGAATCGGTCACCTCAAAGTTTTCCATGGCCCTCTTAACCAATAGTGATGATTAACTTTAATTCATGTATTTTGAATAAAACTTAAAAGTCTAAATAATTCATTTTATAAATTTTAGATGCATATTCATTTTATTTTTCCTTCTGATGATAATTTGGCAAAGGTAAAGATGGGTACTTAAAATGGTAAGAAAGAAAATGGAATAATATATATGTAGAATTAAATAGAGAAAAGAAAAGAAGAAACCTGTAAAAAAAGATTGAAGAAAAAGTGGAGCCTTTGGCGGTCCCCCATGTAATGAGATACCACGGCGCCAAGAGCATAGACTCCTCCTCTACCACACAAAAATGTCAAGTCCCTGTGGACAACAATATTTAACAATATCAAAGTTAATTAATTATTTCACACTAAATTAATTCTCAAATTTTGTTCTCAATACAAATATATGGCAAAAACTCTTATGTTGGTTTGTCACTCATATGTTGGTCTCTCCAAATCTGAAAATTTGTGAACTTTTTTGTATTTATATTTGAATTTCTCAAAATAATTCAAATTTAGGTCCCCAATAAAAGTTTTGGATCCACCACTATCTACTATCTAGTGGGGTTAAAGAATGAAATTTATAGGCATTTATGGATATGTTTGATAAAAATGGGAGAGGGTCCCATTCACTTGGATCTATTACAAATTTCCAAACCATCTATTTTATTTTCTCCTTCTAATTACCCATCTTTACCAAAAAATGTGTTAGCAAGATTGTGAAATAACTTTTCTGTCAGACATCCGGAAGATATATTTTCACCAAACCCATCACGTGCGTAATACAGCTTTGATGTTTGACATTTTTTTTTTTTTTTTAATTCAACGGTAGCAATGGAGAGGGTAAGAATGTAAGATTACAACCAAAACAAACAAGAACTCACACTATTCCTTTAGAACATGTTTGACTTCGAAAGGATGAGTTGGATTGGGTTGGGATGAGATATGATGAGAAAAGAAGATAAGTGAAAGTAAGTTTATGTTTGGTAGAAAGGAAAAGAAAGAAAAACAATAAATTTATGTTTGATGTAATGTTAAGTGTTGGAGTTATTGAAGACTTATAAGTCAATGGGCCAAACATGTAAAAATTTATTTTCTCTTTTCCAACTCTTTTCTATGGTCAAACATGTCTGGGTAACTTCTACAAAATAAAATAATAATATATATTTGGATTTTCAAAACAAATTAAATTAATACTATGAAGTTCTACAAGGTAAATTACATACAAGGTTGATTTTTTGTAGCATTCTAGTATAATTAGAAGTTTTTATTAAGATTAAAAGAAAAAATTTGATAACCACATAGTTATTATATGTTGAACTACTATTCTTGTAGGCAGTATAACTAGAACTTTTAAAATATATAACATATTGTTTCCATCAAATTCATTATTTGTTGGTCAGTATTTGACTCTCCTACTATTTTTGTGGCTTTGTCGGTCCCATTTATGCTTAAAAAAAAAAATCATCTTAAAATGTCAAAAGAGAGTGAAAAATGTGATTTCCAATTTTTGATATATTTAAATAAGTTTGTGCTGAATTTAAATTTGAAATTCATAGTTTTTTATTCATGAAATATGCCTTAAAAAATCATCATATAGAATGATTTTTTTTTTTTAATCCAGTTTCCTTTTGGTTACTAGGATAAGATTGTAAAAGTAATAATTTAAAAGTAAAAATAAAAGAGAGTGAGAATAGGAAAGCAAGGTGTCACGTGATTGACCTGAGAGAGGCACGTGCAGGAAGAGAACAAGCGTCGACGATATCGGAGCACAACCGCAAGTCCTGTAAATTACCGGTGGCCTGGTACGATCTGAGGCAGATCAACGCCGTTCCAAGGAGGCCGCTGTACGCCGTCGGATCAACGCCGGCACGTCGCCGTTTCCAAGTAACTTCCGCAACCTAACAAAAGTGTTGAGATTAGGACAAAATGATGAAATGTAGAGCGTTTTTGAGAATCGAGGGCGAGAAGGCAGGGACCTGATTCTTGAAAGAGAGGGCGGCGGAGAGGAAGGAGGGGCGAGGGAGGAGAATGGTGGTGGGCGGAGTGGAAGGGAGGCGTTCCGTCGCTTCTGATCCTTCTCGGTCCTGGTCCTGCGAGGAGGCGAGCTTCAGCGCCGACGAGGACATTGAAATGGAAACTTGGAAGAAGAAGAAGAGGATTGAGATTGAGAATGAGAATGAGAATGAGAATGAGAATGAGAAAGAGAAAGAGTGGTGATGTGCGTGAGGGAATCAATGGCGGTTGGAAATGGAGAGGCTACTCGGTGGGGTTGTACTGTACCACCATCTATCCCACGCGCTTTTCGTTTATCTCCTTTTTTATTCCTTTTCACACGCGTGACTAACGTTTTTATTTTTTCCTTTTTTTTTATATTACCATTACAAATTAATATGTCTCTTGTCCACAAAAATGAACGTTTTTATTTTTGAATACTTTACCTATCTAGTGAAATAATGATAAAATATTAGCCAACTTCTAAAATATTAACCAACTTCTAAAATATTAAGAAGCATATTCAAGAAAATAGTTAAATTGCTAGTTACTAAAATAATCTTTTAATAATAATTATAGAATTTTTAATAATTATAGATTTTTTCCCTACAATTAACTACCATTTTCTTTTGCCTATTTTTTCTTCTAAATATAAGATTTTTCAACTTCTCTAAATATACGATTTAGTTATGCATGGATTATGATTAAATTAGTCGGTATTAAATTAAGCTGGGTATTAAGTTAATCTGTGTTTGGAAGACATACTAAGTTAAGCTGAGTGTTATTTGGAGTAAAAATTAAGTTAAGCTGAATTTTTATTTAATATTTTTCATACATTTTTTTTAATGTCTACTCTTTAATCTGTTTTTCGTTAGAGTAATAATATGATATTCATTTTAAAATATGTTTGATTAATATATTTATTATTTATTTAAATTTTAACTTAATATCTATATCAAAATAATTTTAATTTATTGAATCTACATATGCATTGAAAATGGCTTGTGTTTCCATTTAAATCAAATCAAGTAGTATTTAGTTTTGTCAATTTCTTTAATTCCTTCATTTTTTTTGTTTCTTTATTTGTTTCTTTCTCTTTTATTTGCTATTTCTTTTTTCTTTTTATGTGGGTTTATTTATTTGTTCAGAAGCATCTGACATACAAAATAAATTTAAAAAAAAATTGTGGCATATCTCCTTCCAAATTTTTATGTAAATGGACAATTACATAAAGAAATAAATTCCCTATCAACATTTTGAGATACAAAAATTTCTAACCCTATTTGAAAAAAAGAAAAAACCATGATTACAGATGAAAAAACATAGGGCAAGCATTACAAGAAAATCCATTAAACTTGGAATTGAAAGGTTTGCATTATCAGGGATGAAGTCGCCGTCATCAATGGTGGAGCAAAGGCATAAGACCCATTTGTTTTGTCGATGGCAGAGAGATGAAGCAATTCTTTGAAGAAGAAAAGGAGAAATTTAAGAAAAGTTATGCAAATGGGATATCAAAAAAGGTGAAAATAAATATAGAAATAATTTATGAAAAATATATTTACAGATCAAAAGCTTCAATTGAACAAAAACCAAAAGAAAATTGAAAACTGAAGAAGAAGAAGCTGAGAAGAGAGACGATGGATGAGGAGAGAGATGATGTCAGAAAAGGAGGAAAGAACTCGGATTTGAACAGTATTTACTGTTCAAATCCGAGTTCAGTTAATCTGTATTATCAATTTACCAAACTGACGGCCAAACAAAGATTTAGGAGGATTAACTTAATCTAAGTTAATCCTCACACCAAACACACCCTAAGGGATGATATAGTTGGTTGAAAACTTGGACTTAGGTCTTAGGTTCGAGACTCATGTGTGATATTAATTTGTAGGCACCTTGTGTATTTCTATTCTTTTGATTTCTCAAGTGCTGGCTTAAGGACGGGGCATGATTACTTTTGTATCTATCTTTAACTGTTCCCATGCCCATTTTTTCAATTCTTTTGTACTTTTATAATTTTTATCACATATTTGAAGAAAATATCAAACTTTAATTTATGAATAAATAATTAAAAGAAAACAGTAAATTAAATAGTTGGTTGATGAGCCAACAAACTTCTTAGAGATTGAAAGGGCTAATTTCCCAACTAACAATGCAAATAAGTATTAGTACAGTTACTATGCGAGACCATATCTTTACAACATGGTTTGTAAGTCCTATGGGGAAACTATTTATTACCTATGCAATGCGGACTTAATCTAACATAGAAGATTTTCAAAACTACCATGTTAGTAGTGACAAGGAACAAACCCTTACCAATTTAAAAGATGAGCAATCGTTTGAACATATGGTCGTTATGTCGAGTCGATGTGTATAGCAACATCATAATTGCATGGGTTGGTTGCAAAGAAGGACTCTATTTTGATAGAAGAATTGCTTCGCTTAATTATTATAGGGTGGCTCAATTCGTCAAAGGGGGCCTTGATGTACATATTTGTGACTTATAAGTGAACCCTCATCTAGTTCGTCTGTTAGGGACTGTTTGATTGAGCAGTCCAAATAATGTTCCATTGAACTGCCCAAAATCCCCCTTTTCTCTCTTGCCACGGATAAACTCAGCCGTAATTGCTCAATTTCACGTTCAATTTGATATCGATTTGTGGTTTAGGGATGGATGTAGTTAGTTCGAATATAGTAGAGTTATGTTTTGATTTCTCAGTTTAAAAAAAAAAAAGTTATTGATTAGTATGTTTGATGGCTACACAACTATGGATTATGCTTGGTGCCATTGATTCGTGTAGATATTGATGTTCTCTCGCTACCTCTCGCTAATTAAAATATAAAATTGAGGTAATTGCTGCTCATATGATCAATGAGAAATATTTAGAGGCTGCCTTAACAGCATACAACTGTTTTTTATTATTAATTTAAGAATATAACTTTTTAAAAATAAAAAAGAAAAATTAATGGCTAAAATTTTGCCGCTTTGGGGGCATTTAAATTTTCCTCTATCAATATATACTCTTTTTTTAGTTATCTCATTCTATTTTAAATCATCATGCGGTATTATTGTTTGTTTGTGGTAATTGCGCGTTAATTTTAATTTGAATAAAAAAAACAATAATTTGAATAGTTTAGTACATTTCCAAGTTTTGAAGAAAAAAACAATAAAGAAAGTAATCCATATTAATATGAGTGAGAGAACTTTGTACAAATTAAACCCATTTACAACCAATCACATCCAAATAAATTAATTCCTCATAAACTCTCAAAATAACACTTCTTTTCTGCCTTTAAAAATAACTTCTTTAATAACTCTTATCCAAACAACATATTAAAAACAAAATACCTCTAGATGTTGGCGTAAACGGCCAATGATTTAGAAGAAATGTGTGAAAGTTGAGAAGTTGATTTTTGACAATAGGGTGAAAGGATTTTTTTTTTTAATATTGTTTATTTTATACATATTCATTAATGTAAAAAAATTGTGAATGTGAAATTATAATCATTGTCTGTACAAAGAGGAATATTTAGAGCTGTTTTATGTTTTTAAATTAATAACAAAATTCAAGAGCTTAAATTTTGCTACATGCCGACAAGGCAGCATTTAAATATTTCTCGAGTACAAAACTCTAAATTTTCGACAAGTTTCTCCATTATGGAGATCGAAGATAACATGTTGGGGGACGGAGTAGTAGCCGTGTTGAAGAGAAAAGACGGGTCCGCGTTTCAGGTTGAGGCGAGGAAGCTTATGGTTAATTCAAATGGGTGAAACCTTGAGCAATATGGCTCAAGAATGGAACGAGGATTCTAAAGCTCACGTGGATGTTTCAAATGTGGAAGTATTGGAAGCAATTTCTATGTCTTGATCATGGATTTCCGTTAAACTCCAAAGAATTTCAGAATCATTGGAGACGCAGGCCCAATCTTAACGACTTTGAAGTGGAGGAGCTGGAGATTCTAAGGAAGGACTTCGAATTAACTCTGCCCGGGAACCGGGGAGGCTCGGAACGAGGAGGCTGAGGGTAAAAACTATGCTTAAAATCTTAAGAAAATGGAAGCCAAAGAGACAAATGAGGAATACGTGATAGGGCAGGTTAGGATCTTACGATTGTCCTACAACAAGCATTTGCAAGAGATATGAATTATCCCTCGTTGTCAATTGATTTTGAGGTGAACTCATATTCTTTGATAGTGACAAGGAAGAAACCCTTACTAGCTTAAAAGAATTTGAAATCTTAAACACAAGATGAATCAATGAGTATGGCCACATCATTATTGCATGGGTTGATTGCAAAGAAGGGTTTAGTTTGATAGAAGGGAAATGGTAGTATATGTCTAAAACTTGAAACTATCTCTAGGTTGTGTCTTCACTTTTTTGGCATTTAAATTTATGTGTAAAATTCAAATTTTGAGGTGAGATAAACTATTTTAGACATAAATACCCTTTTCCATATTTTGCCAAAATATTAAAG
>JBBMEF010000023.1:10432671-10451290 GCA_037832685.1 Sicyos baderoa
ATCATTATTGTATTAAATTGAATTGGGTTTTTATAATCTTTTATCAATCTTGTATGTTGCATTTTAATTACTTATAAAAAGTTTGATTTTGTGATTATTTTGAGCTTAAAAAATGTTATAAATCTTAGAAACCCTATTCACCCCCCCCCCCCTCCTCTAGGGTTGTCATACCGATTCAACAGATTAGAACTTCGTTAGCCTTGGTGAAGCGGTCGTGTGGCACGAGAATTCGGCGAGCCAGTCAGTCAAACGAAAATGCAAAGCGGGTGACACAACTAGGCCCAACCTCTAGCTCGAGATTCGAGAAAGGTTTTTAAAAAACGGAGAAAGAAGATTTGAGAAATGTTTTTGTCTTTTGAAAGGTTATGCAACAATGCAACAAGGACCACTTCAACTAATACAACTTTGTAGGAAGGAAGTTTTAAGAAGTCATATCCCCCTATTATACATTTTGAGGCATTTTGATAAGTCAGGCTTGCATATCAAAATGGCGAGGAGGCATATCCCCCTATTATACCTTTTGAGGCCTTTTGAAAGGTTATATATATACTCCGAAAAAAGTAAGGAAATAACAAAAACATGCAATCAAACTCTAGCATATGAAAATGAAAATAATGATAACATGAAAAATGAAATCCTAACCTATGAAAACATGGTAAAAGGGTTCGGAATAAATGAAATTTGTTTTATAGTTGGTTTTTTTGTTGCACTATTTAAACCATGCATGCTGAGTAAGGACCTTTTTAGGACTGCTTTAGGGTCAGGTTCTTACACTGATTCCCCGATCTCCGTCCTGTTTATTTTATTTTATTTTTTTAAAAATATTTTTTCTTAATTCTACTTCTTTAATTAAAATATATATATATATTTCTTGGTAATAATATCTATGCATATGAATATTTTCTTTGATAATTAACATTATAGTTGAAAATTGTAGAAATTTTCATTAAAAATATCTAATTTATGTCCATTTTTTTTTAAACAAAAAATCCCCGCTCTGATCCCCGCAACCAATCCTCGCACCATTCCACAATAAAAAAAAATGGGAATTTTCAGGGACAGAGATTGAATTTTATGGTAGAGACGGGGATATGAAAGACATTCCCCAGCCCCGCCCTGTGGACATCTTTACTAGCAATCATGTGTATACTCATGAGCAATGTTTGGAGAACACAACTAATGAAGATGAGGAGCAACTAAGACAAAGAAAGTGGATGAGAACAATGGTATTATATAAGAACCTCGACAGCCCAACAACGAACATCAACAATCTCTAAAAAGACTTAAAGCAGAACGCACAACAAGCACAATCAAAACAGATGAGACATATCTAGAGGCTAGCATACTTAATAAGATAGCAGCAGTGGATCTTTTTAGCGAGTATGTGGAAAGATTTTCGGCTAGCCATGATTGTCAAAGCAAGGGAAGCCAAGGAATTATAGCTTGCAGCATAAATAGAAAGAGAACAAAGGAGATGTTTGCGAAGATTAGGCATGGGCAAGGTTTTCCACCATGGTCAATCTTGAGGTTGAAGAGACAGAATGTGTTGTGGAGTAAGAAGAAGAAAATTCTAAATTTGATATTGAGCAAAAATCAAGTGATGAAAGCCAAAACGAAGATGAAAATCTTTAGCAAAATAGCATAGAGTGTAATGAACCTGTAGAGCTAACCAATAAGATTTCATATCGAACCGATGAGAGAGATGCATAATCAATTATTCAGAAGGACAATATTTATAGCGTAGAAGATCGCAGGTTACTATCAATGGTCTGTGAGATTTTCTCGTTAACAAACACATAAGCAGTGCAAGAATTGATTAGTCGAGAAAGAGACACTTGGGCAATTCAATTTAGCTTCAACTCAAAATTTTGCACCCTATCAGTGTTGAGGTTGGTAGAAAGTCTATGCATCAAGGTGCATGGCGAGAAAATGCAAGAAAAAACGATCAAAGATGGCTTCGCCCCGAAAATATATAAATGTCATAAGCAATAATGAATTGTGCCAAACAGAATTAGCATAAATGTTCCTTCCAGATCTACTTAGAAGCATTCCTAGAATGCGGAAATCCGGTATTTCTGACTTTGTGCAAAATATTTATCGAATTTTATCAAAATAGGAAGTTTTTCTATATTTGCAATTTTCCTTTTTAGTTATTTCCTTACATTTTAAATTTAGTAGTTTTAGGAAGGAATTGATACGATTTTGAAATTAAGGTGCAGAATTTAAATTTTCTTTTTGTAATTATTCCATTTCTTGCATAAGAATTTTCAAAAAAAATTAGAAACTCTATATAAACTTTGTGTAATGAAGAGTCGATCACCACAATTGAGTCATAGCCTTGAGGATTCAAAAACTTTGTGATAATGATAAAGGCATGACAATGCCAATTAAGGTAGGTATGCAACATTGGTTAGTAAGAGATTCTGGCAGGACAGAGGCTGGCCCAAGGAAATTATGTCAAACGAAACTCTGCACGAAGTCGGAAACTTAGGATGGACAGAGTTAGCCATGCTAAAAATGGATGCAAGGCAAGACTGGGTTCGCCAATTTTATGTTAACATAAACAAGGAAATGAAGTTCTTTTCCCGGGTCGAGGGACAGATGATAGATTGTAGGTCCACGAACTTAAACGAAGCTTTCCTTCTTCTATAGGACGTTGGAACAGAAGCACGAAAGCTACTGAAGAAACCAACCAAAAAGCAATTGGAGGATTGCGTGAAAACTATTGGAATAAAGGAGGCCAAATGGAAGAACCAGTGGTTGTTTTCAATAGATTGTGTTAAACTGGAACTAAGAAGTTGGACTATATTCATAAAAAAAGAAATTATGCCTTCAGCAAATGCAAGGGTAGTTAGTAGGGAATAGGCATTATATCTATTTGCAATCAAAAGCGCATTGCACATTAATTTGGGAAAGATAATGGAAGGACAATTGCAGCGATGGGCTTTGGCTAATCGCAGAAACACTAGTAGAAATTATCAAAAGGGTGACAGCCATCGACGACCATCGTTATTAAACAATGACCGACGATGAACCGTCATCAAATCCAAAGTCATCGAAAGAGAACGATGACCAGCACCTAGGTGAAAGTCACCATAGATGAACAGTGACAGGTGCTTGGCCAGCCATCGAAGATGTTTGATGACAAGTCATTTATGACAGGCAGCCCGTCACCAAAGACAACACATTGGTGACAGGCGCCCGTCACCAAAGACAACTCATTGGTGACTAGCGCCCGTCACCAAAGACAATTTGTAGCTTTTTTAAAAACCAGCCCCTACGGGGTCAAATTTGTTTATGTTATATTTATGATTTCTACTAGTGACTGGAACTTCTTTTTATTTTCATGTTGGGAAAAGTAGTAGAGAAGAATTGAAGAAGATTATTTTAATTGGCGCTTTCTTTGATTTGTGTATTTTGAACTTTTTTATTCAACTCACTTCAACTTCTTTGTCAATGGTCTTGAATCATTCTCACATGAACACTTTCAAACACCCCGGGATGCTTCTCATGTTCTTCATTTTTAAATCTTTTCCTACTCAAAAAATAATCATGAAAACATCTCCTAACTTTACCTCCACTCCCATGAAAATCAACAAACTCAGTAATATTATTAAAAATATAATCCAAACCCAAAAATAAAATTAACCAGTAAAATCGCTCTCAAGCACAACGAAACTAACAGATTAGCTACCTCCACCCTAAAGTCACAATCTTAAACAGACAATAGTGAAACACAACAAGAATAAAACATCTAAAAATTAAAATGAAGAAAATAAAATGCTTACCATTTTTCATAAGAGATCAAAACGAACCGAAGTTCATCAAAAAGTGAATAAAAGCATAGATAAAAGGTGAAAATGAGAGAAGATGGATTAGAAGAAGATGAAGGTGGAGGTGCAGGTGAAAAGGGAAAGAAGATGGAGTAAAGATGAAAAAGAATATGAAGAATGAAGGTGAAAATGAGAAGAAGATGGAGTAAAGATGAAGGAGAAGAAGATAAATGTTTTAGGGTTTTTAGTCTAAGTTAGAAGTTTGAGACGAAAAAAGTGGGGAGAAATGAAAAATAAAATGCGCTAATTGAAAATTTAAACTTTAGAGTGAATAAGTTGGAGGGAAAATGAACGTTATGTGGAATGAACGGTGACCAACATCTATTATGACCGGCAGACCGGCATCGTTAAGCTTCAAAGACGGTTTATCTATTATGACCCGCAGCGGGTCACGATTTGTATATTATGACAAGCAGCGGGTCACAATTTGTCTATTATGACAAACAGTTGGTTATGGTTTGTCTATTATAACCCGCAGCGGGTCATAATAGATGTCAGTCATCGTTTAACTTTTGAGACGGGCGTCATATACGCCCGTCACCGTTTATTTAGCCGATTATAAATGCCTTAGTGTTTTCTTTTAAAAAAATCTAGGCCGTCACCTCTGTCCTGATTTCTACTAGTGAAAGATGTTTTATCTGCACACCATTACACGATTGTATATGGAGCAAGGAGTTAAACCAAGGATAACAGACAAGTTATTAAAAATTCGTACCAAACATTTAGAAATTATGGAAGGTAAAGTGTGGAAAAAGAAAGGAAAGCAGTTCGAGGCATTTATAAGCGTAGATAATCTAGTGAAGCAATTTGAGATGTTTTTTTCAGGACTTCACATGATTACTGGGAATATGTGAACAAGAGAGATGAAGTGATTTTGAAAGTTGCAACAACACTTAAACAATACTCCGAATGGCCTGAATTTCTAAAACAAATACTCAACTCGGAGGGAAGCAAAGGAAAGCTAGGCAGCAATGCGAAAACCTAGATGGAAGTCTCGTTCTCTTTTATGTTTTAATATTTGTATTTTCCTTCTGCATGCATTTCATTTCATGATGCAATTTGTTTTATTTCCGTTTGAAATTTATTGAATTGAGCAATTAGTTTAATTAGCATTATTCTCGCAAAACTGAATTTAGTGGAAAACGTAATTTCAATTAGTAGAATTCTTAAGTTTTCTTAGATTCAAACCTAGCATTAGAATAGTCTTTATCATGAATGATAGAAAGAACAAAAAATATGCAAGGAAGTCTTAGAGCTTGAGATAGAGTAGAGAAATCGCAATAGTAGCTAAGTTTGGAGGGCTAAGACTCACCTCCAATGGGGACAAATAAGCATTTAAGTTTGGGGGTGAGGGATCCCCGAGGAGTGATTAGAAAAAATCTATTGCTGAGAAGAAAGAGTGATCAAGAGCAGCAACTTAAAATTATGAAACTATAAAATAAAGATCAACATATTCTGGGAAAAATAAAAGACAAGAAAAAGTGCGAATAAGCCTTAAGATTCTTAAGTATTCTGCTGCCTATGGGGAAGCACAAGCTTGAAAATCTTTTGCTTAGGTGAAAAGTTTGATGCTCAAACATGTCATCCTAATAACTACTGAATTATAGATATGAGTGCAACCTAAGAGGAATTCGAAAAGCATAGCAAAAAGCCTTGAAGGATATAAGAACTTAGAAAAGTCTTGATAGAATATGTTGGGAAAACTTAGACTAGAAGGTGATTGCAATACAATAGATTAAGTAATGAGAAATACTTACGGTGAGGAACAATCTGTCAGTCATGGTAAGGAGTATTTTAAGGTGTTTTATCCAATAGGTAACATGGGCTTTATTTAGAAAAATGAAAATCCTTCTTGATTTGGTAAGGGCATGCATGGATAAGGGGGGAAAGAAGGAACATGGTGTACAATTTACATTATTTTTGTTTAAGGTAGAAAAAACTTTTCTCAACCCCACATTTCAACCCGTTACTCCAATCTCTCATTTCAATCCCTTACCCAAACAAATTTATTCTTCAACTCCTCCTCAAGACTGTAAAAACTAAATTCAAATAACAAAAATAAATAAACACAATTAACAATCTCGCAAGCTTTTCGCTTCAGGATTGGAGAGACAATGCACACAACAATTCTCTAAAAACACTTTCTATTTATTTCTTAAAAAACTCTCTCTCCAACTTTTACTTCATTTCTCTCTAAAACTCTCACTTTTCTCTACAATTGTCTCTACAATTCACAATAAAAGAATACTCTATTTATAGCCTATAACAAACTTGGCCTCCAAGGCTCTTACAATTTTCTAACCCTATTTAACTTTATATTTACCAAATATGTTTACTAATTCCTTCATTTGCTCCCTAATTAGAATCACATTAATTCCTTAAATAAAATATCCACTAATTACTTTTAGAACAAAATAATAAATTTTCATTTAATTTTTTTTAGAAGAAATTTTCATTTAAGTTTATTCCAACAAAACTCCTCCATAAACTTAAATGCTCCTGCCTTCCGCCATGCCAATCATTTTCTTGAATTTCTCCAACAGTACTTTCAGCAATGACTTTAAAAATATCTCCAACTTGATCCTTGCTCGCTTCAACGCATTCCAATGTGAATAAATCGGCTCCTTCATAAACCGATTAATAATGCCAACACTTGATGCGAGATGCGTTCTCGCAATGTGATCAAAAACTTCATCATAGTCGAGTTCTTTTTTCTGCTTGTATCCATTCGCGACAAGTCTCGTCTTGTATCGCTCTATTTTCCGTTGCACATTCATCTTCTTCTTGAATACCCACTTCTCACGAATCAGCTGACTTGCATTCGGCAACTTTGTCATCTTCCATGTATCGTTGCGCTCAATTGTATTGATCTCCTCGTCCATTGCGGTTCGCCACTTCTCATCTCGCATTGCTTCCTCAAAGCTAATATTCTCCACATCTGCCAAAAGACAAACAAGATGTACCTCATTTGTTGCATCGTATAATTTTTGCAAACTCCGCATTTTGGGTTGTTGCGGTACTTCTTCTTCTTTAGACTCTCTTGGCATACTCGTTGATGCAACAGTTGGTAATTCTCTAACTTCGATGCTGACATCCATCGAATTGTTCTAGTCTCATTCTTTTTCTTCATGTACTCGTACGTCGCAACTCAAATTCAATTTATATATGTGATTTCTTCCCATCTCAACTCGTGCGATTAAACGCTCTTCCTTGTCCCTCAAATGGAGCAATCGATCTTTCAAAAATACAGAATAATTCTTCTCTATGAATTGCCTCAAACTCAAAATATTTGTTTTGAGATCTGGTATAATAAACATCATGGACTCACCCTATAGAGCCATATCCTTCTACACAAAAGAAATCGTACATTTTTCTTTTACCTTTACTTTTTAAACATCGCCATAAGAAACATGATCATCTTCAATTCTCCGTATCTTTTTGAACAAATGCTCATGTCCGCACATATGGTTGCTTGCCCTTGAATCAAGATACCACACAGTATTATTATTGTCGCTTCCTTCTTTATGCGCTATCAAAAGAACACCATCATTAACATTATTTTCTACCGCTAAGTCGCTTGTTTCTTCAACCTTTTTCTCCGCTTGACAGTTCCTCGTAAAATGCCATTCTTCACCTATAGCATTTGTCGGAATAGCAGTCACTCGCATTGCTTTAAACCCATGAGTTATGTTTTTATTACATAAATAATTAGATTTTTAAGATATGAAAACTAATTAAACTTAGACCGAGAATAAAATGTTACTGTACAAGAGAGTTTGTAATCCTAAATTCTTAATTATGAGTGTCTTGTTAGTATTTTTTTGGATTCTAACCCATGAAGGTTCAAGATAGATTATGTGCATTTTAATTATTCTCACGAGACATATTGTTTGATCCTACGAGATATAAATATAAGAAAAATTCATAAAATTTATTTCTTTAAGTATAGGTGGTTATCATAGATCAAAACGCATCACATCTTACCTTCTCAAGATTCTCTTTGATGATTTGATCAACCCATGATGGTTCTCTAATCAGTATTTTATTTGTTAGAAAATTTTGTTTTTGGCTTTTGTATAGCTCAAAAATTACAAATTCGAAAGTCTTAATAACATATTAGAATCTTTTTTTAAGTTCACAATCTAAAGTGTTTAAACATATAATATATTTCAACCAAAGTAATAGAAGAAAACAAAATTCATATTTGTCAACTTAGGTATAGTATACTACAATTTTCCATAGTTCTTTTTTTTAAGAGGGGGCGGGGGATTTCTTGGTTTTGATATATTAGAGGAACTTGAGTTGTGAGTGCATAAATTATAATATGGTTTTTTTTTTCTAAGTGTTTGAGCACATTACATTGTAGGCCAATGAACTCATTCATCGAAGCTGAAAAACATGCGTAGGATTCATTCCTTGTCATTCTACTCTTGTTATGAACTATGAAACCTATTGTTATTAAGTGTAGC
Organism: Sicyos baderoa; assembly: GCA_037832685.1. Lineage (NCBI taxonomy): Eukaryota > Viridiplantae > Streptophyta > Magnoliopsida > Cucurbitales > Cucurbitaceae > Sicyos > Sicyos baderoa. The sequence continues at coordinate 10,440,974 of JBBMEF010000023.1, forward strand.
ATTTATTTTCTGATTTATCTAAGTGTAATGTACATGTACAACTCCAAATGATGATTGTTGAAATATATTTCAATTCGCATTCTTGTGTTGAAAATATAATGTGAGAACATGTTATTAAGTGCATATTGCTTCATGTGAAACAGGATGTGAAAACAGATTATGAAGAGTATCACGAAAAAGGATCAATTCGTAAATGGACCAACCATGACAATAAAAGAATGTCATAAATTGCCCGATCATGACACTAATGTACATTCATTAATTCTTCTTTGATGACTATGTATTTGTGTCATCACCTAATTATTGATGACAGTAAATTAGTGTCGTCACTAATCTGATTATGACAACACATATGAGTCATTAATAGGCCAACAATGACTATGAGTAAGTGTCATTAAGTGATAAACCATGACTATTAATATGTGACGTTATTAACTCAACGATGACTAAATACAACAATCATAACTGGTTAATCAAGGACAACACTAAATTGTCATTATTACTGTCTCAATGACTATAAGTACATGTCACTAATAAGTTGTCAATGACTATAATTTTTTGTCTTCATTTGTGTTTCTATGACTATTTTACCAAAGAGTCATGGTTGAGACTATTATGACAGCGGATACAACGACTCTCAAAATAAGTCATAAAAGGTTCTCATAACTACAATTTATAGTCAATATATACGTGAGATTTGTAGTAGTGTAACTAGATAATTAAAACATTTCCCGTCAAAAAAAAATAATTAATTAATTAAAACATTTCAATTCAATTTGATTCAATCAATCTTAACTCCCTACCATTACAATACTGTATTACAAAAAAAATAAAAAAAATAAAAATAAATAAATAAACGAACTATGTGAGAGACTATGGGGTTCCACCTCAAAACCAATTGGTAATGAGGGGAGTAACCCATATCTCTTTTATATTGATGTTGGACTCTCCCACTTTCCAATGTGAGATATTTGTGAGATCCTAACAAACTAATCCATCCTTTTTTCTCCATGCATCTCTTCAAGGAAAAAATGGCACAAAAAATGGCACTTACAATCATTGTGCACTATTATTGATTATATATATGGAATTTGTAAAGAAAGATGTGGGTTTTGAAGGAGGATATGAATAAGGTTCACGGGTTTCATAAGAATAAACATTGAAAAGATTTTTCAAAATTTAAGAACGCAAATTTGGGGTTTAATTTGAATATAATGGTAATTATATGTGAAGGGTAATGTTCTCGTGAACGTTTTTGGTATATGTTTTGAATATAATTCTTCTTGTCAAAGCTATTATCGCATGCATGACCTCACGTGGACAATATACTTCATGTATTGCGTCAACTATTTGTTCATCAAAGTTAAATAATTACTTTTTCAAATGTCTCCTAAGAAATGCCAATGAAGTTTATCGTTTTTTTTCAAGGTTCTAAGGATTTGTTTTATGCTTTTAACTTTTGGTTTTCGTCTTTCTATTGAATGTAAAGAATCTCAAGTTGTATTTTATAAGAAATGTAAATTATTGATTTTTTAGATTAAATTTTATATATATTATTTAATATGGTATCATGACTCATGAAACTCAAGTAAGTATTTTTTTTTTTCATTTTAGTACAAGTTGAGAGAAGGAGATTACAAATATCGATTTTAGGGATCGAACCCGTGACCGTTTAGTGGAAACCAAACAAATTGTGCAAGAGTGAGGCACCTTCCTTTCAATAAATAATTGAACTATTAGCTCTTGAATTTACATTGAAATATCTCAATAAGATTGTTCCAAATATTGATGCTTTTTTTTAATTGCGAGGCTCCTGTTGCATAACAACGTATGAATTTGTTGATTTGTAGTTTATCTAGAAATTTGGCGGGTAGTGTTATTAACCAATGCTTGGGTTATTTACTTTTTAGTTTTTTGCTTAGCTAATCAAATGGTGCTGATGTCATTTTTTTCCCTCATTTGTACTCACTCTCTTAAATTTGTGAAACCTAAAATAAAATACTTAATCCTTCTTGTTCTTCTTCTTCCTTCTTCTCTCATTATATATATTGTTTCTATTTTATTAATTTTTTACAGTTTGGTATCAGATTCGCGAATTTGAATCTTGCCTTAGTTTTTGAAGTAGATATGCGTTCGCTGGTGTAGTAGTTCGCAAATTGCGAATAATAAGTTAAGATTTATAGCGAATTGCAAATGCAAGTATACATTGTCGATTGCAGCAAGTTTTAAAAGTAAGTAATTAAGTCATCTCCACAGGGAATTATATCTTAGTTCGTTTATTTGTAAGTTGGTGTAAATGCGAGGATGTGATAACAAGTTGTCAATTTGTTATCGGATCAAATAGTTGTTGAAAGGTTGGTTTTTGATTGCGTGAAATAAGTAACAAATCAGCAGAAATTCGCAAAGAAGTTTTCGCAAAAACTAATTCTACAACTGCAACTAACACCAAACTCACTTAGTCTCTCGATCCATTAAGCTTGTTGGATTTGTACTAAAATTCTCGTAAACCTTCTCTCGAAGCGAATGCGAATTGTGAACTCTCGTTCACAAAATACCCTAGATTAAAGTATTAAGATATTTACTTCTCTCGAAGCTAAATAGCGGAATCTCTCGATCCTCTCCCTCTACTTTTACATTCGGCACACGCCTTTCATTGTAAATTAACTTAGCGAATTCTAAAATGCTAATTCTGAATAAAGTAAATGTAAGCAAGTAAATAGGTAACAAGTTTGCATAAACTCACTTTTATAAATAAAACGTCACTTTTATAAATAAAATGTTCGAGTAACACATTATAATTTAAAACGCGAAAAGCAGTAAATAAACTGTAAGTTTGCGAAAAGATAAATGAAAAGCTGTAAATGAAAGCAGTAAAGAAAGCTGTAATGAAAAGTTGTAAAGAAAAGCAGTAAAATTGACGAACGACTACGAATACTGGGTTGCTGACGATTTGAGATTCCTAGCCTTGAGTGGGTTCATGCACAGCGAGTCTCCTCGGTTGTACTATGGATTGATCTCTCAACTCTTTTCCGATCTCTTCAAAATCTTTCGTCGACAGCGTTTTAGCTCTATATTTCTTTCGTAATTTTCTCCTTCTTCCGAGTTGGCTTTTATAGGTGTTGAGTTGAGTCCGAGACTCTCGCCCACGATCTCCACTTCGTCCCCGAAATTCTCGTTAGCATGCACGTCTCGTGGTTCTGATGCGATCTTGTTTGAATGGTTGACGCGTATACTTGCCCGATGGTCGATCTTCTAATTCGCTTTCGCAAGGATTAAGGAACTGCGAACTCTGTTTTATCTCATACATAACAAACGTTAAATAATTCTACCTTTTTGTAGAAATTATCCTTCCTTACTTAGAAAACTATAAGGTCGGGAAGTTCGCAAAGATGTCTGGTTTAGAGCGAACTTTAACGTTTTCCCTATGTATTTTTCTAAGTTATTCTATATTTCGTTGTCCTAAATTCACTCGCATATGCGAGTTATCAATATGTTTGATAGTAAAGGAGATTTCGGCTTATGAAAACCTAAGATACGAGTGTTATTGATACAGCTGAAGATTTTGAAAGTTATTGATGTTATTCTACTCTCGAAAGACTTTGAAAAAGAGAATTCTAATGTAGAAGAGATGAAACAAATTGCTTTATTTTAGTACTATAATTAATCTTGCACTTATCTGATATTGTTTCTTCATAGAATTGAAATAAAGAAAATTAGAAGAAATCTATGTCTCCAAGTCTCTTATTAATAAAATATATGTGAAATATATAGCGCTATTTAATTTAATTTGGATATAAAATGGATCCATCTAAGGGACTTGAAGAAAATGTAGATGATTTTAGCAAAATTTGTATGGATCTTGTAAGACTCGATGGTGAAAATCAATCTTTTCCAATCCCAATAGATATAAGGATGTAAACTCAGCAATAAAATATGGTTATGATATAGTCAGTGTTGACACTATTTTAAATACCTTGCAAGTGAAAGAATTGGAGTTAAAAGATGAAAAAATTGAGTCATAAGCAATATTCATTCAGGCGAATACTCACAAAAATGGCAGCACAAGAATGACAAAATAGATTGCCCGACTTTGAAAAGAAAATGGTGTTTGCCAATTCAAGAAGATTACCAAGACTAAGTAAATCTCTTGAGGGGTTATGAATCTACTGAGTTATTGGCTATTACAAAGGATGAGGAGAGAGCATCTGAAGGGATCCTAGACTCAATCAGGAATTCTTCATTAAGATGACTGAAATCAATGAAGGATGATGGAACTATGAAGCTTCTTTCAAGTGTTGGTTTTGTTTCTAGCCTAAGAAGAAATTTAATAGGCATCTCACATAACATGTGGCAATTGTAATGCCAAACATGAATATGATCACTCTATGAACTAGATTGTATTACAAACTCCAGCCACAGCACAGCCAAGAAATATAAGAAAAAGCCACACAAATTTACAAACCAGGAGATGGGAAGGCAACGATTTAAAAACTGGTTAACAAAAATGCCTTCAAGGATGGCCAAAATCAAACTCACCTAACAAATTATCTCATACCTAAGAGAGAAGAGACAGTTAAGTTTTGTACATTATCTTCCACCAGACAACTGGTCAGCTTCCTGTTTATAAATGGAATCATCTCCCAATGCATATCTTCTTTGCCTTCTCTCATACTCTTGTTGGCGAGTCGCCTCTGAATGCTGCCATTCGTCCCACCTCTCTGCAAGCCCCTCGCCTTCCAGCATCCGAATCACCTGTGACATTGTCGGTCGGTCAATCGATGATGGCTGCGTGCACAGTAGAGCAACTTGGATCATCATTTCCACCTCTCTAATATCATAATTATTCAGGTTTTCATCGACAATAGCATTGAGCCGGTTCTCCCTTTCCAGTTTTTTTACCTTCATGACAGATGAACTCGAAAATTATCAGACAATGAGATAAAAAGTTGGTGATTTTTGGTCCTGATTCTTTTAACATAGACATGGCTTTATGTATGTTTAAGCAATAACATTAATATTAGCACAAATTGAATCCGTCTTAAAGAAGAAGTAGATTCAAATGGACTTATTGATTTGACATGATTTTCTTACATGGTCGAGCAGTAAAACATCGTCTCCTTCCAAGCGTGATAAGTCCATTGCACGTTGCCCTGTAACAAGTTCTAAAAGCATAATGCCGTAACCAAAAACATCGGTTTTTTCTGATGATCTTCCGGTGGATAAGTACTCCGGTGCTATGTGGCCTGCCGTCCCCCGAACTAGAGTTGTGACATTAGTCTTCCTAACATCAACCAACTTTGCTAGGCCAAAATCGCCAACAACAGCTTCAAAATCATCATCGAGCAATACATTAGCAGCCTTAACGTCGCGGTGAATAATCTTCGGATTGCAATGTTCATGAAGATATCCTAAACCACGAGCTGTGCCCAGCGCCACACGTTTTCGAGTTGGCCAATCTAAAATAGGTTCCCCAGGTTTAAGCTCTGGCATAGGGAGAGATCACCAGAAAAATTAGCTAAAGAAAGTAGCATTTTTTTTATAGTGAGGCTACATAATAATTGGCTAAAGTCCATGTTGTGAATTCAATTAGTAACTTGTATAATCAGCATTTTGTAAGACATTTTCACATTCTTTTAAGAATGAGAAGAGGTAACAGTAAAAGTAAAAAATTGAGAAAAAAATAAAGAACTAAAAGAAAAAATGGGAGCAGCAGGGTAATGAACCTATAGAACATGAAATTAGCAAAGAAAATGCATTGGGACACAAAAGACAAATCAGGGTCATACAACAATGAAAGTTGAATAACACTCATTGAAATGATGTTCATACTTGCAACAATCTTATTCTATAAAGCTTCAAACTCCAAGGGGAATTCCACAACCAGTAGGCTAGAATTACCAAGCACATTCACCTTTCCCGAACCCGCCTCCCGCTCGATCTTGAGACCACTTTCCAATTCAAGATGTGATAATCCCCCACCCTCCACACCCTCTCACAAAAAAAAATTTCCAAGTTGTGGCCCACACAGAGGCTGCAAGACTTTTACTCGATACTAAATAAAACAACAGGGGACGATCCCTTCATGTATATTTTTCTACCATAAACAAAAAAAATCGAAGTTGAAAAAAAAAATAATATAAAAAATGAAAAGAAGAAGATACAAGGCGGTCATATTCTAGAAATTCACACACGGGAAAAGATTAATCTACGGCCATATTCCCTCTGCCTATATCCAGGATCTACATAAGCACCCGACCACTCAATTGTTCTCTTAGACCTTAGTTATATTCATACAATGCACGACTCCTACATGAATATAACGTCCTCAACTTGTTTGCTCACAAATTCTCTTCTCCACCCTCTCCTTTTCCCACATATAGAATATTAATACGTAATATAATATGTAAACATTGAAATATTTTTCCCCAAACAGCAAAAATATAGTTTGTCTTTTGGAGAAAATTATGCAAATTTCAGATCTAAGAAAATCAGAAGACTACTTAGGAATTAATTTCCTACAGGTTTTCTTGGCATCCAAATATTGTAGGATCAGACAATATGTCATGTGACATTAGTCGAGGTGTGCGAAAGCTGACCCGGGCAGTCACGGATATAAAAAAAAAAAGGAAAATCAGAAGACTGAATACCTCGAAGATGGTAGGCAACACTCAAGTTCTGCATAAAGGGATATACCAATAAGCGTTCGGTCTCAGTTGTACAGAACCCGATCAGCCGCAATAAATTTCTATGAACAGCTACACTAATCATCTCAACTTCACGCAGAAAAGCAGCATCTCCCCCAAGGCTTTCATGATTAATTGACTGTTTCACTGCAACCTTGGTGCCATCAATAAGCACCCCTTTGTACACCCTTCCAAAGCCTCCTTGTCCTATAACATTGTCCTCACTGAAGTTTCCTGTAGCTAGCTGTAATTCCCTCCATGAAAATCTTTTCAGCTGACCAAATGCAATTCTTCGATCAATTTCACCTAATTGGCAGATTAGGAAAAACACTTAGAGATATTTGTATTGTATAAACAAACTTACAGTTCTGGAGTGTGGAACTTTGATTTCCCTTTTCCAGCTTGAGCATACTCACATGTGGAATTGGTACGTGTTCGTGTAAAATTACTAATGAATCACTAATAGTCTCCAGTAAATTTAATTTAAGACATAAGATGCTTAAGTTGAAAAGTTAACAAGGAAAATATTTGCATCAAAGTTAAAAGCATGTGAAACTAGTTCCCTAAGTTCTTCATCAATTCAATTGAGAAATATTAATATCATAATATGCGACTACAATGCACATTTATAATGATCTCAAACAATTCGGTATGGTACTATAAAAGACCAGGAATTAAGGAATCATTCGTTTGTAGAGAATCTAGACAACTAGCATCTAGATAGTCTATGCTTCAAATGTCAAACAAATAACAAACACAATATAGTTGTCTTTCCATTCCATATAGGAAAAGTTTTTGAGGCAAGAATTCAATCAGTTTTACATTGATACTATATCCTTGAAAGTTTGAAACCTGGCCTTCTCAAGAGATGTTTGGATGATCAGTTTTAATAATTCGATGATAGTCATGAAATTACCAGGAACATCTACAAAGTCGTCACCCTTGTAGCCTTTATATCTACACTTGCACAAGAAAAACAATAATCCCACCAAAAGAAGAGCAACTATTAACCCAGCAATAAGTCCAGCTATAAGTCCAACCTTCGACTTACTTGAAGCACCTGACAAGATGAGGAAACTTTCACATTTTGCTTCCAGTTAAGGGGTGGCTAATTATCAAAACAAAGGAAAAGATTTTCTCTAAGCCTAAGGTAATGTTATCCAATAACCTGGGTTTGTATTGTCTGAAGCACAGGAACGATGAGGATTTTTGCCACAATCCAACTTATTTCCTGAAAAGCTGTGAGAAAACAAAAGAATTTAAATATTTGTATGGTCAAGTAAGTAAATAGATGATGCAGAAGATAGCAATTACATTGCAATATATGAATTCTTTGAAATTAGTAATACTGATAGTGATTTCTATGCTATGATTGTTGAATAAACTTTAATGTTATTCTTAATGTGTTTTAAATGTTGTTTGGTGGGTTTTAATTAAGGAGTTAATTAAGGAATTGGTGGGAGAACGGTTTCGGTAAATAAAAGCCTCGTAGACCAAGTATTGTAAGAGTCTTGTAGACAAAGTATAGTAATAGGTTTTCGGTATTTTGTCACCATTTTTATGACTATTCTCATGTAGCATGGTTATATTTAATGAAAAAACGTTCCGAACTACTTTCTCATTTTTGTAATTTTTATGCCGAGATTCGAACAGAATTTGGTGATTGCCTAAACATCTTAAGCAATGCTAAAGAATATTTTCTTGTACTCTCGGATCTTATCTTGATTCACATGGCATTCTTCATCAGTCTTTGTGGGCAACAAGAGTAGACAATCCGAATGACTAGTTCAATGGGACCATTTTACGAAGGTGGAAGCAACTTGGGAGATAGCCACCATGACAATGGCGAGGATGTTTCCGGAATATCACCTTAAGGACATGGTGCATCTGTACCACACCCTGCCAACTAAAGTTTTTGGACCATTTAAACTTCTCGTAAGGTCTTTACTCTTTGTAAAGAGTAAAGAAAAGATACGCTCATTCCTCTACCCCTTCCTTAAAATCGGATGAGAAAGATTTTGATATGACAATTGAACACATATTACAAGCCTTACAGCCACAAACTCACGACTAAGATTCCTTTTTTTTGAAACAAGGGTAATCACACCCGTCTCTAGGCCAGGTATCAAAGACATCGAAGGAGTAATGTCACAGGTGAGTCTCGAACTTGGGACCTTCAAAGCCCAAATCTTCGATCACTGTGCCACCCCTTGGGGAATTCAATCTACCTAATGCAAGAACAGTGAAAATGTCTTATAAGTGTGTCTGTGTGTAAGTGTTTAGATATCTACCTTGATATTATTCAAAAGTTCCACATACTTGAATTTTGAAACATGAAATAACTGCTCCGGAATTGGACCACTGAGATCATTTGAATCAAGAAAACTGCAGGGGAATCATATCAAATATTAAAAATCGAAGAACACATGATCACCCTATCTCAAAATTTCTATTAACAGTTTCATGGATAACAGAAACATACATATTGATCAAGCTATGAAGGGTAGAAAATGACTCAGGAATAGCTCCAGTTAGATAATTTTGACTCAGAGTTCTGCTTGAATGAGACAAGGAGTCATTATCTCAACTACAAACCAGGTGTACCGCAAACGCCCATAAAATATCTAAGAAATTTGAGATCATTTGAAGCCAATTACTTACAGGAACTGTAGTTTCTTAAGATTACCCAGGGACGATGGTATTTGACCAATTAGGCTGTTATTTTCAAGGTCCAAAGTGACCAAATTTGTCAGGCTTCCAAACTCCTCTGGTATATCTCCAGTTATGAAATTTCCCTCCAAGTTCCTGCAGTAGATGAATTTATATTAATGAACATTTTCTACAGTTCATTTCCGATAAGCAGATGAACTTCGAAAACAAATTTTGAGAACCAGATTGAACTTCCAAAAAAATATTCTATGCTCTTCAAAAGTTGGTTATCTGATATAGTGATATCTCATGTCTAACACCTCTCTGAAACCAGAATAAAATTTCAGGAACTTCAATCATAAATAAACAGCATTTAATGCTTTGTTGATAATAGTATATCTCAGATGGTAGTAGTTGTTGGATCTTTTATATTACTATCTTTTCTAAATAAATGCTATACAGAAAGTAATTACGTAATTTCAATACGATATATACACAAGTCAATCACCAGGTTTGAAGAATTAAAACTTATTTATATTTTAAGTAAGATGCAGTAATCAATAAAACCAAGAACTTGGAGAATAATAAAAGAACCAGCTTAAACTGCACAAACATCAAGTATGTTGTTTTTTTAAAAAAAAGAACATCAAGTATTTGACGCTGCAAGTTCGTCCACAAAGTAATACAATACTTACAGGGTTGAAAGAGATTGTAGAACAACAATACTCTTAGACAAGGTTCCAGTCAATCCCATTGTTGACAAGGATCTGAAAAAGTTAGATGTAATATAAGCAAATAGAAGACTCGAAATATTTTATACTGGCAAGTAAAATTTGTTGACAAGGATCTGAAAAAAAAAAAATTTCCGCCGCTGTCTGTCGTTTTTTCCGCTGCTGTTGTTGGACCCGGTCGCTGCTGTCTGTTATCGTTAAGTTGTGGGTTGTGGGTGTTGCGAAAAAGGCTTGTTCGGGTGTGAAGAACAAAG
>JBBMEF010000023.1:10466715-10480635 GCA_037832685.1 Sicyos baderoa
GTCTCAAGATCCCGAGGGAGCCTCCAGTTGGAGTATCAAGAGCGTGCGCGCACACCGCATGCTACTGAATCCAGGTAAGTGCTGGGTCTAGGGCAGCCTACTCTAGTCTAGGTTCACATGCCCTAAAGACTCCGAAGGTGTCACTGAATCATAGGGATGCGAGACCTCGACATAGAGCTATGTCAGCATGAACCACCACTAGCCTGCGGCTAGGTCCCGCTCACAACAAGCTTACACTGTGAGACTGTAACGGCCCGGGATCTCGGATCATCAGCTAAGGTTAGTTATGGCCGTTACAGTTGTTCGTTGGATTGATTTAATTACGAGGTTCTTGATTCTTGGTTATTAAATTGGCTTGTTCTTGGTTTTCTTGGTTTCAGGTTCAAGAAGTGCCTTGGAGGTTCGGTCTCTTTTTCTAAGGAAATAGGATTTAAATAGTGAGCTTAGTGGGTTTCGAACTCGCGCCCTAGCGAAGGTTGGAGTGGTTTGAAAAGAAGGAAAATAAGGTTTAATTAAAGTCCCTCGGTGGGCACTCGATGGCGGGATTGTTTTAGGATGATTAATTAAAGATTAAAAGAAAATCAAGAAAAAGAGTTTAGGGGTTTTCACGTTCTTTTCCATTCTTCTGAAACGCAAAAAGGTGCCAGCCGTCTTCTCCATTTTTCTTCGATCGCACGCCATTCCTGGGGTTTTCGAGGTGAGTTTCTTCTTCCTTTTTGATCGATCGTCGTTGTGGTTTATTCGTTTTGTTGATTCTTGGTTTAGCCGTTGGATAGTTTTGAGTTAGGGTTGCGTTTTGGGCTGGTTCTTGTTGCGCTGCAGGTCTGTTCGTCGCTGACGAGATTGTCCTTCGTCAAGCTTCGCCGAGTCGCACCAGGTCCGTCTGTTGCTTCATTCCGCCAGCCGTTCGTTGGTGATCGCAATCCCCAGCGCTCAGCCTGTTCGTCCGCACCTGCAGCGAGCGACCAACGCCCGCCCGCTTCGTCGCTCGCCCAGCATCCAGCCGACACCAGCGCTCACGCGCGGGCAGAATTCTGCACCCAGGCGCTCGTCCCGTCCGCATCGCTCCGCTCCAGCAGCCGCATCGACGCACACGCTGCCGAGCCTATCTTCGCCAGCACGCTCACGCCGAGGCCGTCGCGTCCGTTCGCCCAGCTCCTTCGCGCCAGCGAATTTTCCTTCAACGAACCTTCTTTCCAGCAGCGTGTAGGGTGTTTCGCCATCGTTCGAGCATCCGTTCAACGTTAGTTTTGGGTGAGTTTAGCTGTTGTTGCCTTGTGTTTTAGGGGCTGTTTTATTAGATTTAAATTCAATGGCTTAGTGTGTGTTCGGTCTCGAATTTCTAGGTTCGTAATGTGGTTGAGTTGCAGCTAGGACCGTTCGTTCTTGTTTGGGTTCCACTCTCCGATCCAGGTAAAGGATTCTTTACCGTGGGTTGGTGGACAATCCGTTAGTCCTTTAAAGCTGAATGTATGATTTTTTAACCATGTTGTTTACTTGTTAGGTTTTAGAAATTGTTGTATGATGAAATGACTAGATGTGTGAATGTGCATAGGGATTGTTGATTACTTGCTGCCATGTCCTTCCTATTTAATTTCCATGACTGTGTTAGGTTCGCTTGGTTGTATGAAAGCATGATTTGACTGTCAATTGTTTAGCAAGTTTGTAGAATCATGCTAGGGTGTGGAAATTATTTCTTAAAGCCTTTAGCTAGTATCTATCTTATGTGTGTTGATGACTGAGAAATCTGGAAAGTTGAATTTATATATGTATGCTGTTAGATAGGATTTGCAGGGGTCATCATCTGGGCTTATGGCAGGGACGTGAGACAATACTCCGTCTCTGACCCGTCGTCATGGTTTAGCTAACCATGGGATAGCCTAGTCCGCAATCTTGGGCAGATGATGCCACAGTAGAGCCTGTAGGGTTGGGAGGATGACGAGGCTTGTCCCATCCCCGACCGTCGACACGATCTAAGCGTGTCGGCAGGATCCCAAGATTACCGCCTTTGAGCAGGACCAATCCGTTGGTGCGAGCCTACCTAGACGTATCCTAGCTGTAGGCGTGCAGTGGTTAGGGCTGGCATCGGTTTCGTGTGAGGTCTCGCACCCCCGTTGTTCGGCGACACCGATCCGAGTCTTAGGGCATGCGTACCTGGACCAGGGCAGTTAGCCCTCGACCAAGCTTTTACCTGGTTCCAGTAGCATGGGGTCCAGTAGCACTTCTCATTACATCGCTGAGTGGAGAGCTCCCTCGGGATTGTGAGACAGTGTACCCATAGTAGAAAGCCAAGAAAAGACAGGCAAGTTTCTGAGAGCTCGAGATTACTGATGTGTTGTAAAAGCCTAATGGTGTAAGTCTGAAAAATGGCATCCTTACAGGTTATGAGAAAGTAGAACAGTTAAATGAAAGTAGAACGGTTAAACGAAAGTAGAGCGGTTATGAGAAAAGTAAGAAAGTGTTGTTGACTTGCATACTTTTAGCCGTTGTTAAGTTTTAACGTATTGTACCCCGGTCGGGGATTCTTACTGAGTAAACTAGTTTTGCTCACCCTTATTATTTGTGGTTCCACAGGTAACTTGGAGCAGCGTCGCTGATAGCTGGAGGGGAGGAGGGTGATCATGGAATATGCTTCTGGACTTAGTTTTATTAAACTATTGTTAAACTCTGGGTTTTAGGAAATATTGTTTATCTTGTTTTTTAAAGATTTTCATTGCATGTAGTTGGGCACGGAGCCCTTCGGTTCTTTAACTGAATGAATATTTGGATTTCTTTGTTGTTGAAATAAATTAGCAAACTGTTTGAAATTCTCTGGCCAGGGAGGCATTTTATGTTTTGCTTTGGAACAGGTTACTTGGAAACACGGACAAATTTCTTAGTATTTAAACGGAATGCTCTTGAATGTTTTTAATTGATGCCTGTTTTACTTTAACTCGAATTTGGATTAGGTTCGATACATTTAATTCCGCATTTAAAGTCATGCATGAGCTAAAGACCTAGGTTTATGACCGTTATTCGGGTCGGGTCTTTAATTCTGCCCAAAGGCTGCAGAACTTGGGTATGCCAACACGATGTGAATCGTGTTGGTGAACGGGGATGGGACAAGCCTCGTCATCCTCCTGGTCGGTGGGGCAACTATACGTCGTGCCCACTCGCCCAAGAACTGCGGACTAGTCTATGCCAATTGTAGGGTTAGCTAAACCGTGTTGGCGGTCAGGGGCGGAGTATACGTTCTCTCGCATCCCTGCCAATGGGGCAAATTACTTTATGCCACCTCGACCTATAGATGATGACTCCTATACAAGGCTATGCTAAGATTTCATTCAACCAGATCAAACATATAGCAACATAAGCACATCCTAGCATGACACTACAATATCAAAGACAGAACATGCTGAACAGATCAATCAAGCATGCATCTAACATGTGGAAGGAAATCAACAAACATGCCAGATATAATATACAAGAAGCGACAACCATTAATCATGTATTCCACAAATCATCACAAACAAACAAGTATTACTATTGAGAGCAGGGTCCACACAACCCCGGTAAGAAATCCTTACCTGGATTCGGTGAACTAAAAATCACAAGAATAACTCCTAAGCGGTAGCAAACAAATACGAAGCACCTAACAATTATTAACAACACAAATAATTAATATAAAATAAGAAATCAATAGAACAACCCCTAAACTACGAACGAACAACAGCTGAACATTTACCCAAACAGCAAAGACGGAGCTCGAACGAAGAACACGACTAGATAGAAGCTAGTTCGCTCGGGCGAACGAAGAGCAGCGAACGATCACGGCACTGCTGCGGGAATAGGCGCTGGTGCGGGCTGACGGTTCGCTCGGGCGAAGCTGGCGAAGGCTCGTTGCGGTGTGGAATGGAACGCTCGGGCGAAGGCAGGCATGAAGCGGCTGCAGCAGATCGAGATCGAAGGCGTCGGGACGAGGTGCTGCAGGTCTAGCATGGACGAACTCCACGGCGAAGCAGGCGTGGGTCGTAGCTATTGGTTCGCTGGCGCGAAGTCTGGGCGGACAGAAGCTGCTAGAGACCTGCATTGAATAAGCTGCTATCTCGATCTGGTTCGGTGAAAACAAGGGACGGCTGTGCAATCGAAGGAACAATGGACGACACAAATAGACAGATCTGAATCACCACAAAGAAACCATGAAAACCCAAACCAAAACCCACAATACCTTCCCAAAAACGAATCCAAGAGCAAGGCGAATAAAGAGAAGGAACAACAACAATCCGTTCTTACCTCGAAGAGCCTTAGCGTGCAAAGAACAACCAGATCGAACATCGTACACGATGGAGAAGGATGGCTGCTGGTTAGTTTCAATGCAAACAACAAAACCAAGGATGAGCACCAACGAAAACCACACTCAAAGAAGAAGAATAAGAAGAAGAAGAAGAAGAAGAAGCAACATGATCTTACCTTGGAGAAATCGGCGAGCAATGGCGAAGAGGGGATGGAGAGAGTGGCTGCTGCAAGGCTGTTGGAAAGATGCACAATTGATTGCTTCCAAAAACCTAAGATTAAAACCCCTTTTTCTTTTCTTTTCTTTTTATTTTAATTGACTAAACCCAACTCCATAAAAGACCATGGATCGAATCCTAGCGGGGGAGTCTTTTATATTCTTTTTACTCCACATAAACAAACCAATAAATCCACCTCTCCAATGCGGGTTCGAAACCCACCAAGGTCAATAATAAAATCTTAATTTTATTTATCATACAAATCGAGATCCAAAACATTAAATCACAACCTCGAATAACGATCTGAAATCTCGGGTTGTTACACATGTATATATATTTAGCTAGATGATCGGTTTTATAGTATTGTACCCCGGTTGGAGATTCTTACTGAGTAATTCGTTGCTCACCCTTATTTCTGTGGTTTTTCCACCAGGTAAACTCGGGACTGCGACAAGATGGCTGAGAGAGAAGCTTGCTTATCATGGGGACCTGCTGTTTTAAAACTCTGAGTCTTGCTATTTATTTTAATGTTGAACTCTGAATGCATGTAAACAGGGCACGAAGCCCTTAGATAATTTTTGGGATATTTATCTGGATTCTATTGGTTTTTCATTGAAATGAATTAAGAATGTTTGCTTTTAAAGAATTCTCTGATCAATGTAGTTTGAAATGAATTGCTTTGGAACAGGTGCTTGGAAATAGGGACAGGTTCCGAGAACTTTTAATTATTAAGGCCCCGTTTGATAATCTTTTGGTTTCTTGTTTTTGGTTTTTCAAATTCAAGCTTATTCTCTCTCAAATTTTCTACAATGTGCTCCATCCTTCCTACCATTTATTCATCTTTCTTTAGAAAAGTAGGAGAATACTAACCAACTTTTAAAAACAAAAACAAACTTTGGGAAGCTACTTTTTTTTTGTTTTTAAAAGTTGGTTGGTCTTCCCCTACTTTCTTGAGAAAAGATATATACAAGGTAGAAAGGATGAAACAAATTTGAGGAGATTTGAGAGAAAATAAGCTTAAATTTGAAAAACAAAAAACAAGAAACCAAATGGTTATCAAACGGGGCCTAAGTGTTTATGAATGAATGTTTTATTTACTTGAATTTTACCTCGAATCTGGATGACATTATTGCATTGATTACTTTTAAGCATGCATTGAGTTAAAGACTTAAGTTTATGATCGTTTTCGGGTCGGGTCGTTACAATTCTATTTCATTTTATAATTTCCATTTTAAATCCTCCTTAAAAAAAAAGTGGCATTCCTTTAGAGGCGCGGCTTTTGAGCGAGCAGGCCTTTTGTGTGGTTGGAGAATGACAACATTTTTTTGGTGGCCGTTTTATCGTATTTCCAAAAAATCCAACCAGCATCCAAATATTTAATCTCAATTTTCTTCGCCATTTTCACCGTTTCAAGATCTCCCCCACAACGGGGGGAATTTTTCCTATTCTCTTCTCTTCTCTTCTCTTCTTCCAAATAAACCAGAAATTCTTTACGTGTTCATACTCCACAATTCTCCAAAACAAATTCCCGAAGAATTTCCACTTTTCCCCCTTGTTGATTTCTTTGCAGCTCTATATTCTCCCGGAAATTCGAGTTGTTGAATCCAATAATGGCGAGCTGCTTTAGTTTCTCCTCCGCCATGGACTGGTGCTTCCGGCACGCTTTCTCTAGGGCAGGTCTCAAATCCATCACCACCGATCTCGGCGATGGAACGGTCATCCACTGTTGGGCGCCCAAAAGCAGAAGCAATTCCAAACCTAATCTGCTGCTCCTCCACGGATTCGGAGCCAACGCCATGTGGCAATGGAACGAGTTCATATCGCCCTTGATTCGCCTCTTCAATGTCTACGTTCCTGACCTAATTTTCTTCGGCAATTCCTACACGCTTAGGCACGAGAGGTCCGAGTCGTTTCAGGCTTGCTGTATGATGCGCCTGATGGATTCGCTCGATGTTCGAACCGCCAATGTCGTTGGAATCAGCTATGGCGGCTTCGTCACCTACAGTATGGCCGTTCAGTTTCCCCAGCGATTGGAGAAACTGGTGCTCTGTTGCGCCGGAGTTTGCTTGGAGGAGAAGGATATGGCGGAGGGGATGTTCGTCGTTAAGGATGTCGACGAGGCCGCCAGCATTTTGCTGCCTCAGACGCCGGCCAAGCTTAAGGAACTCCTCCGCCTCACCTTCGTCAAGCCTAATCGAATTATGCCTACTTGTATAATGGACGATTTCATCGATGTGAGTACTTGTGCTTTTCATTCTTTTTTTCTTTCTAATTTACTTGTATCAATTTGAGGAATCCATACAAAGAATTTGTTTGACATTTTCAAGTGCATTGGACTTTTTGGAGTGATTTTTGCATATTTAGGAATGGTTTAACAGTTTTCTATCTCAAAAGGGCAAATTATAATGTTACTCATAACTTCATAACCAATTAGATTTTAAAACTGTTATCCTGATCAGGATTGGAGATGTCTCAAGAACAATGATTGTAGTGATTTTTTTTTAGTGTCCGAGCTAGCTTATGCCTTATATCATTTGGCTAAAATTAATTCTTAGATAGACGGTTACCATTGATTGAAACCTATGTGACTACTAGATCAACCCAAAATTTTAAATTATTTTATTCTTGAAATCATTATTTAAAAAAATAAGTTTGTAGAATGATGAAGTGTCATGATGTTTTGTCAACAAAAGTAATAGCTCAATCAATATAAGTAGTAGTACTCATTACATCGTCAATTAGTTTTTTTACCACTTTATGTATATAAATGTATTTAAAAGAATAAAAAAAATTTATATAAAATACGAACGTGCGAGGAATGGAGAAATAGGGATCGGGAATAATTCCCTGTCCCGATCCCCACTTCTCGCGGAGAATTTTTCATCCCCACTCACTCCCCCCTTTCACTGCCTAATCGGGGATCGACCACTCCATAAGCAAAATGGACTTCTCTGGTCAATTGTTGTTTAACCGTAAAAAAGTGTCCTGATGTTCTAGTTATTGAACTCAAGGAAAATGGAGAGAAAAGTAATGGAACTTCTATAATACAGTTACATAGAATTTTTATTAAAAAAACAAAAAAAAAAACAATTGTCAAAACTGTTCTGAATGAGTTTCATGCATCTGTTTTTGAGTTCTATATTTTAGATAGATTGCAATATTGCTATAGTTGTGGTTATGATGTTGCATTTGTTTTTGTGCTGATAGGTGATGTGCACAGAGTACAAGCAAGAAAAAGAAGAGTTGATTAAAGAAATTCTCAAGGATAGGAGCATGTCGAATCTTTCGAAGATCGATAAGGTTTGAAATTATTGTTAATTTCTTCGAACTTAAACTATGGTTGTTTGAATTTCTTAAATAAAAGAAAGCATGTTTGTTTAAATTTGTCAGCCTACGTTGATTTTATGGGGAGAAGAAGACAAAGTATTTCCTTTGGAGTTGGCGCATAGATTACAAAGGTACTTTCAGAAACCTTTGAATGAAGCATGAATGAATGATAGATAGATAATGAATGATATGTTCCCAAAGAGTAGCACAATGGTTGAAGGCTTGGACTTTGATGGTATGCTCCCTTCAAGGTCTCAAGTTCGAAACCCACCTATGATATTATTCCTTCGATGTCTCCGGTGCCTGATCTAGAGACGGGCGTGTTACCTTATTTCAAAAAAATAATGAATAATATTGAAAAGTGAGTGGAAAAAATAGCACAATGGTTGAAGGCTTGGACTTTGATGGTATGCTCCCTTCAAGGTCTCAGGTTCGAAACCCACCTATGATATTATTCCTTCGATGTCTCCGGTGCCTGGTCTAGGGACAGGCGTGTTACCTTATTTCAAAAAAATAATGAATAATATTGAAAAGTGAGTGGAAAAAATGACAGGCACTTGGGGGAGAATGCGGAGTTAGCTGTTGTAAAGGAATCAGGGCATGCGATCAATGCAGAGAAGCCGAAAGAGATGTACAAACACATAAAAGCTTTTCTCACCGTACAGCCCAACAACAACAGCAACAGCGACCCTTCTTCATCAAACTCCTCATCATCTAGTGCTTTTAGCTATTGATCCGTTTGTCACATGCAAATTCCATATATAACTGCCTGCTGCTTAAATCTACCATGCCTTAGCTTACGTTCTCCACATTACCCCCATGTTCATATGTATTGTTGCTCAAATAGAATTAAATTTACCCAATCCCCATCAGCTTAAGCTTTTGGGACTCAATAGTTATTGTGGTAACCAAAAAAAAAATAAAAACTCAAAATTGATCTGTACATTTCTTATTAAGTTTCTTGAAAAAATACACTAATTTTTTCTCCATAAGTTCTAGAAATGGTTAATATTTTGGTAAGAGGTGTGAGTGAAATTATACCATTTAAAATTATTGAAACTTGAAATTCAAATTATTTAAATTCTTCATTTAGTAATAAATTTAGTATTGAGTTTAAATAGACGGTAAGAAATTATTTTTTTTTTTTTTGAAAGTATTGTTTAAATTATAAAAGAAAAAGATACTACCAAACATATAAAGATAAGATGACCTAATCATAAAAAGAAAGAAATAATACATTATTATAAAATGAAAAGATAGAAAATAATATTTAATCTAACATAAAATGAACAAATAATTAAAAAGATAAAATACTAAAATAATCATAAATACTAAAATAAATTGTATAGCCAAGTTTGAAGTTAAATTCATAACGCCGCCAATTGAGAAATGCGATGTCAGAGCCATTAAGAAGACTGATGCTAGGGCCAAATTGGAATATTGATGTCATGGTCAATTGAGAATATTGTGTTGATGCAGGGTGTCCAATTTAGTTGGGTTATTTTGTGAATAAAAGAAATTAGAGTTTTGGTAGTTGATGACCATTTTGGAGTTTAGTGAAAACCAAGGGGCATTAGAGTCTTTTCACATTAGATATTTAATTCAATTTTGAAATTGTAAGCCCTAGATCAATTGTTACTGTTCACAACAAACCACCTTCGAAAATTGCGCCCCTACCCTATGATCGGGTTGTCGAAGCTCACCAAAATAAATTCTGATTTACTAACTCCAATTCGTAGAAATAGTGGAATCAGGTCAAATCCCAAAGGAGGTATAAATTAATTTTTCAAGGTTAAAAATAAATAAAATAAGAGATTTTTTAGTATATAAATAAAATTCTAACTAAAGCAATAAAAATAAATAAAATAAATAATTTATGAAAACTTCAAATTCAAGGGTTTAGTTTAATCCAATTGTAATCTTGATCATAAGCTAACACAATTAATTTACATTTCTCGAATTTAAAAAATTAGTCTACCTACTTGGAAAAATTACAATAAGTAATTGTTCTCATAATTTATTGACTCCGACGCAGCATCAAACTCAAAGTTAAACTTCAATAACAATCAAAAGAATGAGCATTCATAAAATATATTTTGTTTAAAAACTCAAGAATCTCATCATTTCATCAAAATAAAATGCAACAAGACGCAACTCTCTCACATGATTTCACTCAATGCCCTCAAAATATTTAGGGTAATTTTATGCTCCAAATCAAAACTATGCATGTTATTACCATAGGCTTGCAAATTAATCAAATCTCCACCAATATAGATGAATTGAATGCAAAAATCAAAGGGACTTCGTAACAGGTTGTAACGAGGCTTAGGTAAGGGTAGGATAGAGGAAAATTTTAGGTGTTTCATAATGAAGATCAAGATTTAATCTTGCATGATAACAATGTTAAATAACAAACACAAAAACATACTACTCAAGACATAATTTGACCATACCCTCCATACTTGCACTAGGAACTTTGGAGAAACCATAATAACTCAATTTTTTATGGCAAAATTTTCCCACAATATGTATATATATTTTTTCTTTGCACAACTAATATATTCTTTTTTTTTTCAAGGCATTTTTTCAACTTTTTATTTTTTTTTTTATTTTTTTTTCCACCATTTTTTTTTCAACCATTAACTTCCACGCAACATTTTTCTCTTGTCTCGACATAGATGCAATAGTTGAAGCGAACAAATGAGATGATCTAAGGTTAAATATGATGTGTTAAAATCAATAAAAAAATAGAAAATAGGCTCAAAGTGGCTAACTAATGACAAAAATTCAAATGTGGGAATTTTAAAAGTCAAAAAGGTGTCAATCCTAAATGCCCTTATCATATTAAAGAATCGATCAAAAAATAATGGTCTCAAAATGCATTCACAAGCAAGTTCTAGAATAAACACACTAAGTTTGATATCACTCAACAAAAAATAAATCGAGCAAAATATAATGAGTTGCTCATAGGCTCAAAGCTCACTGGAATGGGTAAATTGTATCAAGTCTTGCACATTTTTCAATCAATAAATCAATGAGATACTATCATATAAATTTAAGGAAAAACTCTAATCATGCTCATCTCTATCATGTCTTAAAATTCAAACTAATGATGCATTCCTAACTTATAAGACATTCAAAGATATCAACAAAGAATCAAGGTTTCAAAAGAAAACCAAACATGTATGAAATAAAGCATGCACAATTCGAACTAAACCTCCCCCACATCTAAACTATACATTGTCCCCAATGTACAACATATTAAGCATAACGTTCAGAAAAAACAATAAAAAGATAAGAAAGTGAACTCCTTAGATTTGTGAACGACTTGAACTAGATAGTTTTTAGTGTTGAGAGAATTGGTGGTTATGCTATTTTGAAAATTAACGCCCTACACGAAAAAACTATATGATAAAATACCAAAAATAAAGGGAAAAAAACTAAACAAAGCAAAAAAAAAAAAAAACAAATAAACAAGAAATAAAGACTAAAATAATGAATAATATAATAATAAAAAGTAGGAAAAATATTGGGTTGCCTCCCAATAAGCGCAATCATTTAACGTCATTGTGCTCGACGACTTCAACACATATCAGGGTACATAAAATTCTTTGATTTTCTTTGGTCCCTTCTTGCTTGAATTGATGTAACCTACTAAGTCGAGTAGGCTTTTATTCTTCTCAAAGGCATAAGACAGATAAATATTTTTTTTTATTTTTGTAATATGAATTATTGAAATCAAATGGCAAAAAATAAAGTAGGGAGCGAATCGAATTATGCCTACTCGATCGTGACTTCGTCATGGTCCAATGTATACGCGAGAAATTGTTTCAACAGAGCGAAACATTCTTCCTCATTGAGATGTTCCTCGTCGTATTGAAATTGTTCGTATGGATGGACTTGCTCAAATTCTTCGCCTCGCTGAGTTACGTCGTAGTTCATTGGCTGAGGTTCGCACGGATTGCTTAGCTCAACTCCTTCGTTGGCCAACATCATTCGCTTGATTTGGATGTTGTTGTCCATTTTCACGATACTTGATCTAAGAAACTCTTCCAACGATTGCTCAGGAGTTTGTTCAAACATAGGGTGTTTGTGGTATACGAACTCGACATAGTCAATATTTTTGAACTCAGGAATGAAATTTTGATGGTTTTGAGCGATGAAGTCATTCTCTACGAAGTAGGTTTCATCTTGAGCGAATTCATGGTTCGCGTTGGCGAACTCAAAATTTCTATTGTATGACTCGAAGTCTTGTTGATGTTGAATGCCTAAGCCAAATTGGTTGTTTGCTCCTTCATACGTACATGCATTCAGTTGGTCGAGTCTTTGTGTTGCATTCTGCAAGATCTCATATATTGTTAAGTCAGGATTTGCAGGACCTTCTTCGCTAATGTGGATGTCTCCATAAAAAGTTTGACTCTGAAAGTTCGTTGAATAATTCTCTTCTTTCCAAGCGGATTCAACACAATGTTCGTCCCAATAAGGGCTCGCTTGGGCGAAGTGTGGCATAGCAAAATTCTACTTTTCATAGTTTGGAATTGGCGAAAGATTGAAATTACATGATTGATTCTGTTGAGCTATTGTCTCATCAACATAGGGATTTGGATAGATGAAGCCATATAAGTTCCCTTGATGATTCTCCATCTACACAAATCTTTGACGGAATAGTTTGGCTCTAGTGAAATCAAACAACGAAATCCAAACTTTTGATAACACTTACAACAAAGGCAGAGTTAAATTTGCTAGCTCTTGAATTAAGCACTACTCTCTGAACTACACTTAAACACTAGTTTTTGAACTAATCCCCGACAACGGCGCCAAAAACTTATTGCGAGATTTCACATCACAATATTTTAATTGAATATTAAATAAATGAAGGATAATTGAAGAGAGAATGATGACATGTCAATGTCGGTTTCACTTAAGCGGAGCTCTTCTCTGTGTTTAGCTAAAGTGTGTGAATCTCTAAGGTTATGCAAGTATACATAGTCCTTGTTGTAGCAAGTTTTAATGTAAGTAAAAGTCATCTCCTGTAAAAACCCGACCAGTTTAACAGTCCTAAACCTAGTCTTTACTACATGCATGCTTTTAAAGCGGAAATTAAAACAAGAATGACAGCTAGATTCCACATTTAAAACTAAGGAAAATAAAATCATTAATTCTATTTAAAACAACTTCCCTGGCCAGAGACGTTTAAAATAAGAAACAGTCTATCATTCAATAAATAGAAACAGAAATCCAGATCATTCACCAAAATTCACCTAAGGGCTCCATGCCCAACTACATGCAATGAAATCATCTTAAAATAAGTCTCAGAGTTTAACAAGTAAGTGTTTATAAAGAAGCGAGCTTTCCCATGATCCATCATCAGCTGCCTCCAACCATCATTGTGCCTGTCCAAGATTACCTGTGGAGAACCACAAGAATAAGGGTGAGTAATGCGAGATTACTCAGTAAGAATTCCCCAAACCGGGTACAATACAACTCAACAATCATCTACAGGAATGTAAGCAACAATCATCTACAGGAATGCGAGATTACTCGGTAGGAAAGCTCGATTTGGGAAGTCTATAAAAGCCGCATTAAACATTTGAAAAGAGTTCGGTCAGCTCTAATTTCATTTTCGCAAATTCTTCTCTAGTTTTCAGAGTTTTTCATCGTCTTCTTCCGTTTTTTTCTGTGATTTCCGCCATTGTTGCTATTTCTGGAGCTCGCGTGGATTTCCGCTGGAGTTTCTTCGATCGCCGCCGATCTTCATAGTTTACTGTTTTCTTAGCTCGGATTTATTATTTTAGAGCGTGGACGTTAACGATCGCTTACTCATACTCTTGTTAGTTCTTTTATACTACGATTTGAAGTTTTCTGCACTTTGGAGTAATTTTACTTGTTGTTGCTGTTGAATTGTCTGTTTATTAGTTGAATTCGTTCATCGATTACACTTCCAGATCTTCTTTGCTGTTTATAATGCTTAGGACAGTTGATAATTCTGCTTTTGTTATGGTTGCCGCGATCATGAGCTAAGTTTTCTATAGGTGAAGGTTAAGGGATGAGTGTGTGATGTATGTTATCGGGGTGAGCAGGGAGATGTCGAGCTATGTTGTCA
>JBBMEF010000023.1:10481355-10499460 GCA_037832685.1 Sicyos baderoa
ATTTTTGCTAATATTCTCATAGAAGAATAATTTTGCAATTACTTTCTAAAGATGGTCTAAACATGCAAATCTCTCTTTTTATATTTAAGTGTAAGACCGATGGTAACGGTCACAATTTTGACAAAATTAAGAATTAAGATAGCATGCTAAAAGGTCACAATTTTGATAACTTGACCATTTTGTTTTAAATTAAACTATGTGGAATATTTATACTTTTAGTCATTAAATCATACATCATACATCATGTCACTTAAGTCATTCTATTGTTCGAACGGATGTTGAAATGATTTACAACCAAACAATGAAATTATTGCGTCGCCATTAACCCAATCAGTATCGTTGGAAAATTGTAACGAATGACATATTCTAACAAAATAATTACAAATATAGTCAAATTTAAAAATATTTATATTCATATCATAAACATAAATCAATATAGTATTATTAATACTCATTAATACAATATTATATATTATAAACACACACAATATTATATAAATACAATATTATATATTATTAATAACATATTATTATTACTTATGATTACGATTGCTATTTTTTTTAAGTGTATATATTTATAATTATTTTATGAATTTGACGTTCCTTCTAAAATATCACGTTAATGTTGTATATAACATCAATTTAGATTTTAATTTCTTTTTTTTAATGCGTTTGAGTTCATTTGTATGTACCTTAATTATTCCGTCGCAACATAATTCAATGGTAATGGAGATATATATTCTCAAGATCTCAAAATTTTAAATCTCTCAATTTAAAAATGTTATTGAATTAAAAATAAGAATATTTTCATACAACCAATAAATCAACCGGGTGGTAATAATCATGTAAATTTTTCCTTGGGATAAAATGATTCATTTGTCATGACTATTCTCGGTATCTATTTTTATTATGTTTTGGTATCAAAGATATTTTGTAAATTGTAAGCAAATGTTTATGATTAAAATATCATTTTGACCGCTATTTATTTATAAAAAAGACAACATGCACCACAATTACTATAATCATCTCAATAATATCCTCAATTGTTTATTGTACTAAAATAACAAGGAGGAAGTACTTATTTCAGAGAAGAAACCATACAAAGCAGCTGCCACACTTGGAGCTGAGTTGACCTGTGGTTAAAATTTTGAACTGGAAAGAAAATAAATAGGAAAAATTGCACAAACCATCCAATCTATTGCATGCTACCATGTTTTGCTTTCGAAAGAAACTGCGAAAATGTCGATATCATTCGAGAATAGACGAAGAGGAAGTCCACAGATCCATGTACGGCCAGCAATTCAAATCTACTCACCAACAGCAATGAAAGGAAGTCCCCTGATAATCAAATTAAAAAACAATTAGTGTTTGCTTCAACCAAAATCTATTTTTTATCTCGAACACAAACTCAAAGGAGACTGAATGTACACTCTATAATAACCATTGGATATAATAAATAATAATAATAATAATAAAAAAAATATATATATATATATTCTAAGCTCATTTTTCTCTCATATGTCTACCACCAATAATTCGTCACCGCAAGGGCTGCCTCATTGAGTTTGTTCCATTTTAATTCGTAAACTTTCAAATGTCTAATTCTATACTTTCAAAAAAAGCTTACAATTCATTCTTATGATAAGTTTGGAATTCATTTTAAGCAAAATTGGTTCACCCATATCAAGAAAGATAAAATAAGAACATGTTTCTAAAAGTCTTCTTATATATATCTAGGATAGTTTAAATGCATCTACTCTCACCTCATCCTACAACATTTACATGTCAATGAAATCTATAGAAAGTTAAATTCTTATAGGTGGAAGTCAACCAAAACCACTAAGTCAATCCATGATGGTTATCAATAAAAGAATAATTAATAAAGAGTGTTTTTTTAAGGAAAATTAACAAGAAACCTACCAGAAGATTCATTTTAAGTTTATTTTGAAGTATGAGGGCTAAAATTGGACATTTAAAAATTCAACGACCAAAATAGAACAAACTTCGAAGTACAAAGAAAAAAAAAAGAATGTTATTTTAACCATACACTAATCATCAATGTCAATCACGGAGAATTTGATCCCAAATGGAGATTCTCTTACCTCAATTGAGAAATATAGCATGAAAAATGCCAGTTTCTTTTCGATCTCACGTTAATGTCACCACGGATTCGGGATATATACATAAAAGAAAGCAATTTTCATGGAGAAAAATGAAAGAAAAACACGAAGGGAATACAATTTTATGTATTATCCTTTAGTGCTCATGAAGAAGTTTTTACCACTTACCAGCCACCATGCCTAGAGAAATAGTCATTATCAAGTGAAATAGCAAGAGCAAGGGCTACAGCTCTCTCCGAAAGAGAAAGATTTCGGGCGACTTCCAGCTCTTGAACCTGTCACCATCAACAGCATACAATATTGAAAAAGTAGTTTCTATGAAAACTAAATTCATGTTAATCATCAATCTAATAATCTTACTTCTTTAGCAGGCCCAGTCCTCAAGACGGGATCAGAGGCACCAAAGCGAATAACATACTGACCAGCATCAGTAAGGATCTGCATCGTATTTTAGACAACAACAATCGATAAAGATATTCCTGGTGGAACTAGGTTATCGACTATAAAGTGATATGTCAGGAAAAAATTGACAAGAAATGAGCAATATGAAAAAAGGACAAGTATACAAGGACGACTGCAATAGTTTAGGGGCCTTGGACCTAATATTTAAGGCAATAAAGTTAATTGAAATAAATGACTTGCATAACCATTATTTATTTTTAATTATTCTGTTAGTGTCTGATCAGTGATCAACTTATGCACACTTTAACTAATCTCACGGAACAACGGCATAACTCTACCACATTTGATTGACAAGAAAGCGAATATTAAATCCCACGTAAGTGACCATATGGGTCCTCTGACCCATTTATTATTTTTACGGCCTTTATGGTTATGGTCTACTAGACCAACCCATGGTGGTTCAAAAAACTTCATTATGAAAGCCAGAAGCAGTCAGATTTTGTCCAAGACCGAAAAATATTTCTCGTATGCCGAGAAACAATTCCGTTGGATATGGCCAAAGGAAGAAGAGATGGGGCTGCTATTCCGCCATACTATGGGGTTGCTATTCCGCCATACTATGAGGCTGCTATTCCGCCATACTATGAGGCTGCTATACCGCCATACTATGTGGCTGCTATTTTTTATGTCACTGTTTTCTGTTATCTTTCATTTTATTTCAATGTTCTTGATCTTTTTCACAGAGGAAAATATCTCTATGAGTTTTTCTTTTCTTTTTTAATAAGCATTTACACTTAGAGGCTTTTTATTCTTTTTGAAAACTTTTTTGAAGCTATTGCATGAAGGGCAAGAAAACGACCTCAAGGCCAAAACCTCTCCAGTCACGATCCACCTCAGCAAGCACTTTCCCATCGACGTCCTTTAATGTGAAGGTCCAATTCCAAAAGCCAGGATTTTCAACAACTGCGAACTGCTTGTTCCTAATAGTTACAATTTAAATTGGTCAAGTCATAATTAAAATTGGTCAACTTTGTATAGTTTGACGAAAATGAGATAACCACAAACATGATAGATAAAGGAAATAATGCTAATGCATACAAGGATGACACACTGATATTATGGAAGCAAGATCTAACGAAACGTGCTCAAAAGTGAGAATTGATTCTTGGGGGTGTGTGTGTGTTTTAAATTACTAATAGTAATTTAATTTTTAAGGATAATTTGATTCAAATGTGTTCTATTTTAAAATTACCATAGGGAAAAAGTAAATAAAAAGAAAATAACAAACATATCTTTCCAATCTTTTTCTAAACAACAATGCAGCTCATTTGATGGCAGCTCACTCCACTCCATTTCTATATTTTCTTCTATATCGCAAATTTGGTTTACTTATCCTCCTGATTGGTTGATTTCTATGTTGCTTCTAGACTCTGAAACTTGTAATCCTTAAACTTTTTCTCATATATAATATAGCTTCATCTTTGTCTTAAAAAATATATATTTTTCTAAACTTTGCAAAATAGTTTTAAGAGGTTATCCAAAAACAGATTTTAGAAAATATACCCCAACAGCTTTTACTGTCTTCATTAAATAGATGCGAAAAAACATGTTCGAGAACTCTCCAATCAGCAACATTTGAAATCTAACCGTCAAACACAGAAAGTAATACGATGTAACCAGAAAATTGTGGCGGTCCCCTTCTAAACCTTTGGATGGACAGTAAAATCATAATTTTTAGTTTCTTTCTCCATGCTCGACAGTATAAAATCACTCACCCACCACATTTTACCAATCTCCTCGAATTACTCAACAACACAAGCATGCTAAACACGGTTTCAATCAGTTTCACTTTGATGCAATACAATGAATCCAAGATAGATAGTACTAACTTACCCAAGGTACAGATCGTACACCCTCCTCCAGAGATGCCATCGTCTATGAACCACACCGATTTCCTAGAGTTGTTTTTCTAATGTGAAAACATGTCCAGTGTGCCACAAGATAAAAAAGTTTCTTACTGTATGCACTAAAAGATCAACTGAACTACCATACCTTGCCATCAATTTCAGCATATATAGAACTGGTTATCCACCAAAAGGGTCGTCGAACCTAAAAGAATACAATAATCTTTCATTTTCAAACCAAATTATCAAAGAGTCATATTTAGTTGTTCCTTGAGAAGGAAAATAAAACATAAAGATGCTTACCCTGAAAAGTTCATTACCCATTGCATCAGTAATATATGCCACAAAAGGACGCCTTAGACGAAGCAACTGCAAGAAAATGTATCAAGCATTAGCAATTGAAGTTTAGACAAGATAAATTGTTCATTTTTCTTCTGAGGGGGAAGAAAAAAGATAATTTATACACTGCCAGCATGGGAACTAGGGAAGTCAAATTACCGGAGCAATACATGTGTTCAGTCTCATTTTTTCAGATCAGAATAGTCATAGATATTATAGTTTTACAAAGGTTCTAAGTTAGTAAGTTATGTTATACCTGTCTAGCAATGATGTTACTTTGCTCCCGAATAAACCCAACTGGCTATTAAACAACATTGCAGTATATAAGATTAAAGAAGAATGTGATAAACATTTAAGAAGAGCAGGGTAAAGAAAACTAAAAGATGAAAATGGATGCTTACTGACTGTGGATAGCACACATCTACTATAGCATAACGATTTTCCTGCATTTTTCAAATTAAACAGGTGATATAGCATAAGCAGAAACCAAAGTATCTAAAACTAAAAGGAAAGAAACGAAAATGAAAAAAGAATTTGATGATGAACAAACAAGAGATTTGTAAGGCTATTTAAGTGCGTGTGACTGACTACTTATGAAAGGTTTCTTTCTTCAAACATCACAAGCAGTAAAAGCTCTTAACACTTTCATCAACAGAATTTGTTCTATAATATTGCTCCCTGAGTTACCAAATCATGTAGATAGAATAGTGAATAAATAAGCATAAATTAGAATCACCCAGATAACAGAAAAGAAAAAAAATGAAGGGTTACCAAGAGATACATGAGAAAACGGTGTAAAATCACCAACTCGCTAAAGAAAAAGAAAATTTAAAGCTGGAAGAGGAATTCAATAAAAGCATCTACTGAATAGCACGTACATTCTTTGCACTCTTATGATGATGCTAGAATTTTGAATAAGTAAACACTATTAAAAGCATGCCATGAAAATCTGCACCTGAATAGCTAACCAGAAGGAAACAAATGATGGGAAAGAGTTACCTGCTCAAATCCAAGAACCAGATTTGCCCACTCTATATCCCTAGTAATGAGCAAGTTAGATCTAGCAAGAAGAGGTGCAACTTGGACCTAAGGTATTGAGAGATCAAGGAAACAATCATCAATCATGTTAGTGTGATGCTAGAGGTTAGGGGGGAAAACGAAATCTTAAATGCAATAAATTTGAAAAACGAATTAAGTGGAATGTGGTAGAAGAAGCAAGCATTTTAACATTTAATTAACACCAAGATAAGAACACATTTCCAAATTAATAAGCACATTCACCTAAGAGGTATGTATAAGAGATGGTCATTTCTAAAAACAAAAAAGCATAAGAGATTGCACGCTTGGTGTTTGGTACTAAAGACCAACTATACTCTGCTCATCAGAATATGACTTGAACTCAACTCGAGGTGTAAAGTTCCCTTTTTACCAAAAACATAGTGGACAACATTTCTTGCACTTTGATGATAAATTTGAACTAATCCACTCCCATATAAGTGAAATCTCAATACGGTAATCTTAGCACAAAGAAGTGAAGTTCAAGAGAGCACAAAATTACTTAGTCGGGATTAAAATTGAGAGTTACTGAGGGGTAAACGTGATTGATTTTAAATATGAGGCCAAATGGAAACTTCACCAAAAACCTGTTGAGATATGCCTTGAACTGTTTGATGTCCCAAGATTAATTAGACAGGAGTCTTGCTGCCAGTAAACGAAATATGTATTTAGGTTTATGTTTCCGCATTTGGGCATTTATGTAATTTGGGCCTATTTTTGTAATAGGGTTTTACGACATTGTATGGTATAAACTCTCTTAAAACCCTACCCTCGGCCTCATTTGATCGACATTTTGTAACTCGTATTTTTTTTAATTGTGTGGATGCAGCTAACATATTGTTAGTGAAACACGTAAATATGTTGTTTTTCTCTCACGTTCCTTTAAAGTTTCTTTGTTTTGATTGTTGTTCTGATTTCGTAACAAAATCAATGGACTAAAATAGGTAATTTTACCAAATTCTTTTCATTCCTATGAACAGAAGATATCAGGAAATGCCCTAGCAGATACCAAACAACTTCATAGAATCAAGGCGAAAGCACAAACCGTAAAACCTAATCAGCTTACCTCCTCAGGAGAATGCGGTGCTAGAGAACCAGATACGGATTGACTCGGAGGCGGCTGCTTCCACGGTTTCCGTTCCGCAAAAGAAGTATTCAAACTCGAATTCCCAAACTGACGCTCTTCAAATACAAAATTCCCGCGGCTATAACGAGCGATCCGATTCCGATTCTTATTCCGATTCAATACCCGTTTCTCTGCACTCCTATCCGCTTCCCACAGCCGCGCCAAGTAGCTCCTATCGACAAGAGGACGATCATCATCATCGCTCTCAATCCTCCTTCTTCCGTAATGGCGAAACCTAGGCGCGATTCTAAGCGAAATCCCGGCGGAGAAATCTTGTTCGATGCATTTGCGAACAGGATTTGACGAAGAACACAAACTCCTGATCCAGTTCATCTACGATTTCATCCACGGAATCCTGTGGCGGAATCAAGCTTGAAGTGGATTCAGATTTTGCTCAATGTATGGAATGCTTGATTTGTAGACGATGAAATTGAAACGATCTTGGATTGGACGGGAGAGACTAGAGAGGCGAAAGTTGAGTGAGTGAGGAGAAAGGGAAATGACATACGGAAAAGTTTCTTACAAGTCTCAACCAAAATGGTTAAGAACTTCAAATTTGTTGACATAAAATTGATGGATCAATGTTCTTTCGGGAAAATTAGTTTCAATTTGGTGTGTCTGAATCCAAAGTGTTCATGAGTTTTATTGTTTGTTGGTAAGATGAGAATTTAGGTGTGAGGAAGGAGATTTTAAATATCGATTTCAGAGATTGAACTATCATGGAGCGGAAATGGTTTAACACCAAGTCAGATAATCAATTGGGTCACCAACCTTAATAGGGTGTTTTATTTTGTTTAGATTACATCAATTGAGAGTGGAGGGACTCGAACCCAAAATTTACTCATCATTGTGTATACACTAGTGCTGGTGCTCATGTTGGCAGTAGGGTGTTTTATTGAAATATCATTCGTACTGATATTTAATTTTGAAATTTGTAGATCGAATTAAAATGAAACTAAAACTATTTTTGTATTATATCGAATTAAATGATTAATATTTTGTACTATATTTTCAAAAATTAGTATTTCGCCAAAAACTTGTACGGGAGATTTCTAACACACAATATTAATTAAATATAAAATGAATGGGTAATTGGATAGAGAATGATGATGTGTCAATGCCGATTTCGCTTAAGCGAAACTCTTATCTGATCTAGCGAAAGTGTGTGAATTCTAAGAAATGTGCGAGTATACACAGTCCTTGTTGTAGCAAACTTTAAAGTAAGTATAAACTTATGCTCAAGAAAAATTAAGAGAGTTTGGTAACGAATGATTTGAAATTGAAAATGTGATTAAACTAAGTGAAATAAATATGAAACGAACATTGGAAAGGAATAAGACTTTTCAGGTGGTTTCGCTTAGGCGAAACCTCACAGGTAAGGGCGAACCTCGCTCCCTTCTCTTTGGCTCTCTCAAGCTCTAGAAGTGGTTATCTCGAACTTCTAGTTTGGTTCTCTCGAACTCAAACACTAAACTAAGCGAACAACACTTGACGAATCTTATCTCTAAGCATTCATTTTACATGCAAGCAGAAGTTAGCAAAACCTAGTGTTATAACATGCAATTTCGCTCTATCATATGCTTCTCTCGAAGACGAAATAAAACTACACAGCATGCATAATATTCACTTTAACTAGAAGTTTGGCTTAGGCGAAACTTCCCTACTTGCCCACTTCCTTCCAACGAACTGATTAACTACTCATGGAATGAAAATAAAGCAAAACAATAGAAAAGCATGTAAACATCTTCATTGAAAGCGTATAAGAGAGTTCAATACAAACTATGCTAAGGCGGAAGTAAAGAAAGCAATAAACAGAGGAACAAAGTTAGAATAAGCCTGGTTGGAGATGTCTCTCAACAGCTTCTCTTTAGCTCCGACGAACGCTGCAACTCCGACTACACTACCATATGCTTAAGCTAAACTACGAAACAACTGGAAATGCCAAACGGCTAAGAACTACAGCTAAAACTACAGAAATGGTGGTCGGAATTGGAAAACGGAGCTAACTACGACGGAAGCTCCTATCGGACGCGACCTGGACGACCCTCTCAGATTCGATAACTTCAAATGGAAGGGAAGAGCTCCTTTTATAGCTAAGCTTCAACGAGCGCGTGAGTGATGCCTTAGGGCCCGTGGGCGTTGACTCTGGGACCACTAACGCCTCTGCTCGCACAAACCATTGTCGGTTGGGACCACCTGACATTCTCTGCTACACGATCAACCTCTGCAAAAGCTGTCCAAGTTGGGACCACTTCCTTCGTCAGGGGTGATCTCGTCTTAGCTTCGCTAAGACGAAACTATGTCAGGCTAGTTTACTTCGTTGTGCATTGGTTATAACGAACATCTTCGTCTACGAACTTCCCTTCATTTAGTGTAAACTTCGCTTAACTTTGTTGGCTGCAAACAAACTAAGAAGAATCAAACCTTAAACACTTAACATATTTGCACACAATTCGACACTTTTACTTCAGTCAAACTACTAAAATGCATCGTACTCAGAAAACAATAGGACACTTCGCTTAAGCGAAACAATGTTATAACTGAGCGAAAGTTCATATTAATTCCATAAAATATTAACAAATTCATATAAAAATATATCTTATTTTCCTACTTTCACTCTCAATTTGTTAGAGTTATCATCTCCCCTCCTCCGATATGTACTAAAAAACAACTATTTCGTTATCTTCTAAACTAAAAATGTATTTTCTCTCTTTTATTTATATATATATTAGTTTGGAACTAAATAACAATAATAGTAAGAAAATTGAATTGATAATCTCATAATTACTAGTTATACAATATATCACTAAAAGTTCTCCTAAATGAACCAAGGTTAAACATCTCACACTTGCTTATAAAATCAAGATAGATTATTTTTTGGATATTAATAAAACCTTTAAAAGATTCCATCGAATACTCTATTTTTAAAGAAACATCATTAATAATTATAATCTTCATAATTTATTTTTGGAAGATCTATCGAACTTATGAGCTTCACCGAATTAAATTTGGGATACCATAAATAAAATTAATGTTATAAATGGTTCTCGAACTTCAATCTCTAATAAAATATAGCCTCAAAATCCAAGTCTCAGACACCCTTCATTTGTATGCTTTAAAATTTAAGAATGGTAATTTTGAAAATACTTATAAAATAATTAAACAAAATCAATTGAAAATGAAAATAACTTGTAAGAGATTTGAACGCTTGATTTTTTAGAATTGATTCTATGGATACGATAAAGAAGAAGTCGATCATCTTGTTCAAGATGATTTTATCTACCGATACATATTAAATTAAAATAAATCAATTGAAATTTGAAATCCTTACATAAATAGGTTGGTAAAAAATAGAAATAAACTCCAAAATCATCTGCTCGCATATGCACGATTCCCAAAAAAAGGAAAAAGAAAAAAAGAAAGAAAAAATCATAACATACGGTAGTAAATTGTAATTTAAGAATTCTATCAATATTATTAAAAAAAGAAAGTATTGATTAAAGAAACCACCGAGAAAAGGAAGCTGAACTGCTGAAGATAGATGTGCAACATTCAAGAGAAAGAGGAGCGAGGATGAGGAAATATGTTTGTCCCACATCGGTGAAGTGTACGAAGTGAGAGAAGAGAACAGTTATAAAAAGCCGTTGAGACGACAATCCAATTCATACCTTTCTCGGCCTTTTGGCTAAGATCAAGTGTAGTATCTGTTCTTATCAGTTTAATATCTGATACGTGGGCCATCGGCCCACATGATATTAAATTTATTTTTTATGGGTGAGGGCCCACCACAATAGCTTGCTATTGGGGCCTTCGCGCGTCGCCCTTGCGTTGCACTACTGCATGGGCCTGGCGCACCCCTCCAAGCCCAGTTTTAATATTTGTGTAAATTTGTTCTTAATATATAGAAATAATAATTCCTAAATAATAGGGACATACCAATTTCGAGAAATTGCTGGCATCTTGAGATTTGTATTCGAATATGACTTCTTAGGGTCACGAAGTTTTAGCTTTTATTACCTTGAACTTGCAATTCAGGGCTCAATAAGAGATTTTTTTCAATTGTAATAATGGTCATAAATTGGTATGAATGGGTCGAAAGAACTATAATATTGATTGTGATTTGTAGCTGAATGGATATATTATATAGTTCTTCATTGATATTTTAGGTGTGTGCAATATCAGATCCTGCATTGTTGGTTTCTGTCTGCTAAATACTTTTGGTTTTGCTTAAGGCTTCATCTTTCCAAGGCTATGAATGATAACCACATATGGACTTCACAATCATACCTCTAATGACACTCATCACATAACATGAATTAATTGGCCCGAAAGCTGTTGAATTAATCATTCTTAGATTGAATTTCAAATTATGTTGGCTAAATACTCGTCGAGTAGTTTATGTATGTTATAAAGATTGCAAGCCATCTTCACATTTTCAATGTAGGATCCTAAACAATATCCAAGCAGCCACATTTAGAGTGGCTAATAAAATCAGACCTCGGTTGAAAAAGTCTTTGTTTGATTAAGCTATTCCTCTCAGTTTTTCAGGATCATGACCTGTGAGGATGATCAAGACTGCTAGACAGGTGGATAATCGCTCTATTGATAGAAGTTGCATAGGGCATATTGGGGAGTCATTCTTTTGCCACTAGCATGGTTCCATCACTGTGAATGTTAGATCACCGGTGAGTTGTTAGAGTTCTCTGCAACTTCGACGAGTCGTAGGTTAAGGGGAAGATTATACCATACAACTTCTTAGTTCAGTGTTGTGAATGTGATGCCAGGTTGAAATGCAGACATGACGAAAAATGTACTTTTTGTTAGAGATGAGAAATTAGGGTCGGCGGCTTGGAGACTTTGTTTTGGCTTTGTAGTTGGCCCCACTACATATTCAATGACATTCAAATCCATTTCAAGAGCCTAGCAGTAAATAGTAAATAATTTTACTATTAATTAGCTCACTCGTAAGTTTTGCATTTCAGAACTTCAAATGAGCATACCTTGGAGTTTGAGCCTCTATCAATCTCTATCAACCACTATCAACGAGACCACCTCTTGGGGACATGAAGTAAAAGGTTTTTTTTTTTCTTTCTTTTTTTGTTGTTGTTGTTTATGTTGCCTTGTTCTTTATGCTTTTGTGTGTTCTTAAGTTTCAATCATTTTTAGTTTTGTTGCCTAAAAATGCTGTACAAAATGAAATTTCTATGCTATGTTCTAAACCTGTTTTGAGGTTATAATGAGAAATTTGGCACTCTACATGAAAAACAATAGGGAAGCAAATGTTGAAGTATTTGTTATCTTGCTATGTTGCAGTGTGTCAATTATTTGGGAGTTGAATCTGCATTTAAGATATTGGGTGAACAACACATAAATTACATGTTCTCCTCTAAACAGGTAAAAGAAAATAGTAATAATTGTGATGGTAACATACAACAAAAACACCCCTAATTATTCATATTCCACATTACCACAAATATATATTGATTTGATACAACTTTTACACCACTCAAACAAATTTCAGAAATTTATCAATAACAGAAAAAACATACACATTGCATCCTTAGATAGCAAAAAGCACTCACTTATTATTCCTAAAACAAAAGCTTAGCCAATTGAATTTGTTGCATATTGAGCTCAAGAATGTGAAATACTTGTGCCTCCATGACCTACTGATCAATAATGGACCCCAAATTCTCCAAAATCCAACCACAAATCCAATTTCCACACTCAAATAAAACCATTGATCAATGTAATTTTCATCATCTTCTTCCAATTTTGCTTCTCCATCTTCTTTATCTGAAGTCTTCTCTTCCTTTTGGCAACTGTTTGTGAGTGGCTGTCCACATAACTCATTGCCAATGAAGCTTGATGGATCTAAGCCTTGGAGTTGTGTACTACTTGGAAATGGACCTGACAAGTTGTTGTAAGACAAGTTCAAGCGGCTCAAGAATGTCAACGTTGAAATGCTTTGTGGTATTCGCCCCGACAGTTGTAAGGCTGTTGTTACGTAGATGCAAAGACTCTAAGTTTGTTAGAGACCACATCATTCTAATCCTTCAAAAATTTCAAAGTTAAATTAAATAAGTAAACACTATAAAAAGCATGCCATAGAAATCTGCACCTGAATAACTAGCCAGGAGGAAACAAGTGATGGGAAAGAGTTACCTGCTCAAATCCAAGAACCAGATTTGCCCACTCTATATCCCTAGTAATGAGCAAATTAGATCTAGCAAGAAGAGGTGCAACTTGGACCTAAAGTATTGAGAGATCAAAGAAACAATTAAGTTAGTGTGAATTGAAATCCCATAGAGACCTCAGACACATACGTCTTAAGTAGAACTCTCTATATATACAAATTAGAGACCTCAGACAAAGAACCATATAACTTTGAAAGGATTTAGTCTTAGAAAAAATAAACATAACATATTAAAAGGTTTATGAGAACCTTTTTATATTTTTAAAAACAAGCTTGGTATTGTGACCACTATTTTCCTTGTAATTTGTTGTTTCTCTTATGTGGCTCATCACTTTTATTTATTGAAAATGTCAATTCTTTTTCAGATAATTTTTAAACTATATGAAAAATATCTGCTCAAAAAAAAAAAAAAAAAAAAAAGATTTTCATATCATACAGTAGTATTGATTAAAGAAACCACCGAGAAAAGGGAGCTGAAAGTAGACGTGCAACATTCAAGAGAAATAGCAGCAAAGATGAGGAAATATATATGTTTGTCCCACATCGGCCAAGTCTGAGAAGTGAGAGAAGAGACCAATTATAAAAAGCCATTGAAACAGCATTCCAATTCATACCTTTCTCGGCCTTTTGGCTAAGATCAAGTGTAGTATCTGTTCTTATCAGTTTAATATCTGATACGTGGGCCATCGGCCCACATGATATTAAATTTATTTTTTATGGGTGAGGGCCCACCACAATAGCTTGCTATTGGGGCCTTTGCGCGTCGCCCTTGCGTTGCACTATTGCATGGGCCTGGCGCACCCCTCCAAGCCCAGTTCTAACGTTTTGTTTTATTTTTTCCTTAATAATATAGAGAAATATGGGCTCATTTCAAGAAGATTTAACAGTGAGATATAACAGTGAAATTTGGGTTCAGGGTATGAATTCTTGAACTCAGCATTTTGCATATGTTATTTATTTTCTTGAGCTTGCAATTTTGTATCTCCCTGCATTTTGCATATATTATTTGTTTCCATGGCTCATTAAGTGATTTTTCAATTGCAATAACGGTCTTAAATTATTTTTCAATTGCAATAACGGTCTTAAATTAGTATGAATGCGTAGATATTGAATGTGATTTGTAGCCGTGTATGGATATTAAATATACTTCTTCATTGATATTTTAGCTGTGTGCAGTATCAGATCCTGCATTGTTGGTTGCTGTCTGCTAGTTACTTTTGTTTTTGCTTAAGACTTCATCTTTCCAAGCCTATGAATGATAACCACATATGGACTCCCCAATCATACATGAGATTCCATTAATTCACAATGAAAGCTGTTGGATTAATTATTCTTAGAATATTTGATTTCAAATTCTCTTGCCTAAATACTCATTGGGTTTATGAGGAAATTTTAATTGATAATGAGAATAGTTTATGTATGCTATAAAGATTGCGAGACATCTTTACATTTTCAACGTAGGATCCTATAACTCATCACTGAACCTGATAACCATCACATTTGGAGTGGCTGTTAAAATCAGACCTCTGCTGAGGATTGTTGAAAACGTCTTCGTTTGAAGCCATTCACTAAGCTATTCCCCCTCAGTTCCTCAGGATCATAGCCTATAGGGATGATGAAAGACTACTAGATAGGTCGAGATTTGCTCTGTTGATAGAAGTTGCATCGGGCATATCAACGAGTCATTCTTTTGCCACTAGCCAGATTACATCATTATGCACTGTGAATGGCCAAACTGTGTATCGGCTGCTCCTATGTAGAAGAATGCTGCTAGATCACTTGTGAGTTGTTGAGTTCTCTCCAACTTCGACAAGCCGAAGCTTAAGAGGGAAGGTTATACTTACAACTTCTTAGTTTGTGATGCCAGGTTGAAATGTAGCATGAAGTAAAATGTACTTTTTTGTTAGAAATGGGAAATCAGGGCCGACAACTTGGAGACTTTGTTTTGGCTCTGTAGTTGGCCGGCCGCACTACATATTCAATGACATCCACACTCATTTCAAGGCCCTAGCGGTAAATAACAAAGAATTTTACTATTAAGCTCACTCATAAGTTTTGAATCTGAGAATACTCAGAGTTTGAGCCTCTATCAACGAGACCACTTCTTCGTTTCGTGACATGAAGTAAAAAGGTAATTAGTTCTTTGTTTTTGTTTATGTTGCCTTGTTCTTTATGCTTTTATGTGATGCCCGTCCCGTGCCTTACGTTTCAGTCATCTTTAGTTTTGTTGCCTAAAAATGATGTACAAAATGAAATTTGTGTGCTATGTTCAAAACATGTTTTGAGGTTATGAGAAATTTGGCATTCTACATGAAAAACAATAGGGAAGCAAATGTTGAAGCATTTGTTATCTTGTTATGTTGCAGTGTGTCAATTATTTAGGGGTTAATTCTGCATTTAAGATATTGAGTGAACAACATTGATTTATTACAAGTTATCCTTTAAACAATCTAGTATTGAAGTCAACCAATTATTACCAAAAAAATCAATTGCTAGAAAATAAAGCCATGAGATGTTAAGGTGCTAGAAAATAGTAATAGTTATGTTGACAACATATAACAAAAACACACATAATTATTCATCACATTACCACAAATATACATATAACGTATACATCACTATCAAACAAATTTCTAACTCTTTATCAATATCAGAAAAACAAACACATTACATTCTTAATAGAAAAAAGCACACATATTATTCAAAGAAGAAAAGCTTAGCTAATTGACTTTGTTGCATATTGAGCTCAAGAATGTGAAATACGTGTGCCTCCATGACCTACTGATCAATAATGGACCCCAAATTCCCCAAAATCCAACCACAAATCCAATTCCCACACTCAAATAAAACCACTGATCAATGTAATTTTCATCATCTTCTTCCAATTTTGCTTCTCCATCTTCTTTGTCTGATGTCTTCTCTTCCCTTTGGCAACTGTCTGTGAGTGGCAGTCCACATAATTCATTGCCAATGAAGCTTGAGTTATCTAAGCCTTGGAGTTGTGTACTGCTTGGAATTTGACCATATAAGTTGTTGTAAGACAAGTTCAAGCGGCTCAAGAATGTCAACGTTGAAATGGTTTGTGGTATTTGCCCCGACAATTGGTTTCTTGAAAAATCAAGAGACTCCATTTTTGCTTCCAATTTGTTGTGGAATACTTCTGTTTAGATTGTTTCCCGAAAGATTCAAAGATCTCAATTCAAAGAGATTGGTGATTTCTTTTGGAATTTCTCCGGATAAATTGTTGCCTGAAAGGTCCATACTTGTCATGAGACCAAGAATTTTATCGTATTGGAACTCTTCTCCTTTTGTTACCACATATGCATTATCTACAAAATCAATGTTGCTGAGATTATAAATATTCATGTGGTCATTCATGAATGCAGGCCATCTATTAATTCTCTTGGTAGCCATGGCTGTTAAATTGCCAAAACAAAGCGGTATAGAGCCATTTAAGTTGTTGTTCCCAATGTCTAGGATTTGGAGAGATATGAGTTGGCAAAGTTCATTTGGGATCAAACCACTCAACTTGTTTGATCGGAGTCCAAGAACTATGAGGTTTGAGAGATTCATCCCAATCCAAGTTGGAATGTATTCTTGAAATGCATTTAGACTGAGATCCAAAATCTTTAAGTGAGAAGATTTTTCAAGAGAACGAGGGATCTTCCCAGAAAGACTATTGTTGCGTAGATGCAAAGTTTGTAGAAGACTTAGAGATCCGATGGAGTTTGGTAAATTTCCAGACAAAATATTACTATCCAACGTCACTGTTGTTAATGACATCCACTTTGTCCAACAATCTGGAATATTTCCAAATAAAAGGTTGCCCTCCAAATTAAGACTCACCAACAGATTGTTTTGGTTTCTTGGATAACATAAGAATTGAGACATGTTACCAGAGAAAAAATTATTAGAAAGATCAAGTTCAGTAACAATTGATGATATACGAGGCAAGTTTCCATAAAATTTATTGGAACCAAGGTATATTCTAGTTTCAGAAACATTAAGATGAAAATCAGGAACTTCACTCGATAGTTGGTTGTGAGAGAGATCCAAATATGTATACAAAGTAGACAAACTCCAAAACCAATCTGGAACAATGTCTGAAATGCTGGCATTAGATAGATCGATATGGACAAAACTCTTCTGTGACTCCAGCCATTTGGGAAAGTGGGGACCTAAGTTGCAAGATCTCAAATATATATAATCAAGATGGAAAGGAGGAATCCACCCAAGAGAGAAGCTCAATGTCAAATTATTTTCAGACAAATCTAATTTGTTCAAACTCATAAGTCATAAGATTGGCAAAGTGAACATCTGATACAATGCCTTCCAAGCTATTTCGAGAAATGCTTAGTGCTTGTAAGTTTGACAATAATCCAATGCTTTTTGGAAGAGTACCATTTAGCTTATTACGATCAAGAAACAAATAATTTAATGAAGTCAGATTTCCTATCAACTCAGGAATAGGACCAGAAATGAAATTTCCACTAAGGCCAAGGAATTGCAAATTCTTCATCTTTGCAATATGGCTTGTGAAATGACCTGAAATGTTATTTTTACTCAAGTCCAAATTTATCAAACTGTTTGCAAGGCAGCCTTCAGGAATAATTTCAAAGACTTCAAATTTGTTTTCTGATAGATAAACGTACCTCAAATTGCAAAGTGATCCTATTGACCTTAGTACATCCCCTTCAAGTTCATTCCTTCTAAGGTCAAGTGAAACCAAATTAGTAAGGTTGGCAATGTCATTTGAGATCTCCCCTTTCAAGTTAAGGTTGCTAAGATCAAGATATGTAAGAGCTGAAGAGTTTTGAATTGCACATGGAATTGGACCTTCAAAGTCATTCCAACTAAGGTCTAAAGAAGTGAGGCTTGTAAGATCGAACAATGATTTTGGTAGTGAAGAATTCAATCTATTCCATCCTACGTTCAGGTTTTGAAGAGATGTCAAATTTGAAA